>JAGQDJ010000086.1:0-185817 GCA_022885665.1 Triops longicaudatus | reverse complement strand
TATATATATATATATATATATATATGGCTTGTAAGTCCACTAAATTGCCCGTCATGCAGTTCTGAAATTTATATAGTAATTCTCTATTATCCAAGTAATTTATCTTAATATAGCATCGAAGAGTTTGACGTGTTATGGTACTTGCATACAAATCACTGATTGCATTAGATACAGGCAGTTGCTTCGGTAATGAGAAAGAAGTGTAAATGAAGGTGGAACAGTCCACTTGTAACGCGCGAACATAAGCCACCATAGAGTGACCAAATGCAGTCTCTGAAATACAAACTCAGTCAGTTGGCCTATGCTAAAGGTACGACGCTGACAACAGTGAAACTTCCATTACTAGAACCATGCCTATGAGCCAGCGAACGTTCAAAAGTGATACCAATAAATTCAGTTCGAAAATTCCTTTACCAGTAGATATGGCTTTCGCAAGGGACAATTCATTGTTAGCCAGTGGCATGCCGTCAGCGTAGGGCATTTGGCTCTGGTTTGTTGGATTTTTAAAAAATCCTTGGCGTAGAACTTGGTCAGTCTGTGGCGGCTGTCGCACTCCTGCATTTAGTTGCATGATGGTGAAGTGAATTTGAATATGCTGGAAAAAAGGCTAGAAAGAGCGTAGTCGATTTTCCTGAAATCATTCAGCGAGTTTCAACATATACAGTTGCATGAAAGATAAAGTTTAAAGTGGCTTAATCATGTTATTTTGCTCCTTTGTGCAGGCGATGGATAGCGACGTTATGACGAGTTTGTCAGATGACAGTGGCATCGCCAGCCCTCATAGCTCAGAATCGATTCCACAAGCCAGGTTACACAACGGTGCCATGAGTAGTCCCTTTACGCCGGCGCCTAGTAGGCCATCTGGACCACCTTTTAGTGTAGTCAACGTTGAGGGATTCAACGACGGTGCTGTGTACCACAGAAATGACTCCGCTGCTCCTCGATATAAGGGTTTAATTGACAATGATGACGACAAATACAAGCGCAAATCAGCTACGGAGATGGTTGGCCGATGGATACAGTAAGCGAACACGAGCTGAATGCATTCTTTGTTACCACTCTTACGTTTGTTATCTTTATGAACTTTTTTGAAATAATATTCTTTGTATCCTTTGTTTTTAAGTTATTTTGCTCTTCTATTTTAATCTTTTGTTAATTTACGTTCGCATAGTTTATTTTTTTCAATCTTTTTCTTTATTTCTACTATTTTTTAAGCATTTCTAAAAAATTACATTTTTAAACCGTTTGATTTAGCCTACTTTGTTTTCAAATTTATTTCTAAGTTATAATATTTCTTAACTTTCTAAGAACATATTTTTTAGCTTTTAGTTAGTGTTAGGTAGATTTTAATTCCGTATTTCGTATATATTAGCTTTTGTGTATTTTTTTAAAATACCGTTCGATCCTTTTCGCTCTTTGTGTTTGTTTGGATAACTGTAATTTTATTTCCTCTTCCTTTTGTAGGAATGCCATTCAACAAAAAGGTCTGTCGAAGAAGTCAAAGCGACGTACAGCTTTGTGGGCTGTTCTAGGAGTAGTGGGAGTAATTTTACTGTTGGCTATAAGTTCGAGAATATTTAGCGGACCGGTTGAAGATGACGTGTTCGATCGTAATCCAATGTTACGCATGAAAGATGGCCATTAAATTTTTTTCCGTATATTAAATTTAACGCTGATTGTGCTTTATAAGAAGCAATGAAACTATTATGAGAACCTATAGTAACAGAGGGGATGATCTTTATTTGTCTTGTTTTTGAGTAACTTGTACATGGGGTTATTGTTCACGTATGCTACAATTGCAATACACTTAGATAAGACAGTTGTTCGCAATAGTTGCTGTTGATAGTTAGGTTTTCCAGACTTATTCTTCGATGAGATTTGTAAATGGAGCTAAATTATGGGTTGTAGCCCATGGATTTTAGACCAATAGCACGAATGACGGGATCGGTCAGGGAATTGGGTAGCAGGCGGGTTACATGCAGGAATAAATGGAAGGGCGCACTTAAATTTTGGTAGCGAGAATGAGGCTGAATGCTTAGCAATGCTTCTTTGAAGTTTGAATACATATTCCCGACGTCTTGTAAGACATCTACTTGTGGCGGGCTAAAGTTGGACACAATGTGATGTTCAAAGGCGCGAAAGAAATCTCCGTAGACTGTTTGGTCCACGCGAGATTTCATACGGTCAAAATGGAGCTTCTGTGCAGCCATGATTTGTGTGTGGCGTGACAAGTCCCCTTGAAAATTTATAATTTAGTACAGGATTCCATAACTCAATAAAGGATTCATGGCGTTACAGGACAAAATGGCAACTAGAGCTATGGCGACCTTGGATACAAAGGAAAGAAGGCACGTAAATCCGGACAGGAGTTATGGGAAACACTATGTACGATTTGATCGAATGATAAAATCGAATTTCAACACCAAGCGTGATAAACATGAAAAGACTTGGAAAGACATGTTGAACGGGATTCAAAACGGAGTCCCAGCCACGTGGCCTGCCCGCCATTACCCTCTTTACTTCATTACCCTCGTTTTTAGCAATTTACCTGGATTGAACAAAATGACGTCAACATTCCATAATTTCATTTCTCGTCGAAGTGCATCAGAAAAGCCTTCAATGCCCGCTTTCGTAGCAGAATAAGCCGCCAGACCTGGAAAAGCCAATTGACCTGTTGGACTCGTCAGGCTAATTAGCCTTCCTGAGGCAGGAGAAGAAAATATTTTAAAAAGATTTCTAATACACAAGTCAAAACATCCATGTGAAACGACATTTCGCACATAGTAACTCTCTATTATACGCCGCGTTCCGTATGTTTCGATTATAGGCCCCCTAGGGCAGAAATTATGTACTAACTAACCTTCTGAATAAGTAAACCAGTGGGAGGCAACCTACAGTCCATATCAGTTACATCTAAGCATAACATAACTGTCAAAGCTGTAAGACGAAATACTGAAGTTCCCTAAAATAATCTGGAAGAATTACAACAGTATTTGCCTATCCCACTGAGGCCGTAAAATAGGTTAGCTAAATAACATTGCATTAGTTAATTAGGATGAGTTAAGTAAGTAATGTTACGTTACATTAGATTGATTAGGTAAAGCAAAGTTAGGTTAGGCTGACCAAAGTTTTCTTGCCATATACGACTAAAATCAAATTAGCCGATAGAAGATTACAATGTAATACAGTCAAAATCCTCATTCACTAGTTTTCGTTTGCGGTTTCTTTCTCGCGGACAACATTTTTCATATTACTCCCATTATCACTGCTATTGTTCTCTGTTTAGCGGTCGTGCAGAGAAAACAAAAATTTTGCTTCCAATAATAAATGAAGCATGACATTTCAGCTAACGAATAAAATTTGCTAACGTCGTGTGACAATTTCTGTGAAAGTTTATTCGTATATGGAGCGAAGCTTGATTTCAGAATTAGGTTTGGCAAAGCAGTAACTGAGATCAACTGAGTGATAATATTTGTGGAAGGTGCTAAACAGCAGAAAAGGCCCTAATGCTCTAAAAAATTCGTCAACTATAAATTTGGCATCTGATTAGTTTTGCAACGAAGAATTTTTCTTCGCTTTTGTTATTTTTTGGGATGTTTCCTTTAGGGAACTCCAGAACGTATCTTTCAACGTAATTTTCCATTCCTCATTCACGTCTTGTCACACTCGCATACTTCTTGGGAACGTATCCCTCCCGGTTAAAGCGCTTTGACTGTAGTATGTCTTTCTGGGCCAACAAAACCTCTTTCTGGCAGATTGTATGATTTTTACGTAAATTAATGAAGCTTTCAAAATTTGCTCAAATTCTAACACGTATGGTTCTTGCACTCAGAAAGCATCAACAAGCGAAAAAATACAACGCGGCGTATAACAGCGAAGTACATAGAACGTTTGTCTAAAATATCAATACCTTTAGACTTTCGTAGCAATGGCAGAAATACATTACTGACACGAATTGCGCCCTCCAAGTTGACCCTTATCTGCATGGAAATTTGTTCTTCGTTCAACCACTCCAACATCCCAAAAACCAATACGCCGGCATTGTTTACTACGGCCCACAATTCCAATGTTTCTTTTCTCATCCACTCCTCGGCTTTTTCTTTCAGGGCTTCGACATCTTCACATCTCGTTACATCCAACGGCACTATCACCATCCGCTCTGGCGCCTTTTCACTCAAACGCCGTAGCAATGCTGCTCCCTCGCCATTCGATTTCAAACACCCCGCTAAAACGTGAAAGCCCAATTCGTGGGCGTAGCTAGCCAAGGACAGTCCCACGCCTGAGTCACAACCAGTAATCAAAACAATTCTGCCCCTAGCGTCCAAGAGGCTCGACGCCTGGGTACGCCTCCACCAGATCCAAGTCACTACACTTATGAAACACGTTGCCAAAAACATACACGCAAAGGCTGTTCCTAGCCAAATGCTCAGCTCTTCCCACCAGCCGTGGAAATGGAACAAAGCCGGCATTGCAAAAATGAAATATGGCCGTTGTACCTCTCCTAAGGCTTGAACGTTTTTTTGTGTAACTTACCGAGCTACGCAGGGCTATCCTTCAGTCGTCTTCCCGCTCATAACACTGCCAACTAAAAAGTAGAAACCCTCAAGTGTTGTCACGTTCTGTACAACACGCGATGTAAACACGATCAATGTCTATTAGACGCTATTCCAGATTCCGTCGGCTCGGGATAAGAAAGGAAAAGGAACAGTTTACAGGATGATCAGCATGAGTCGTTTACAGTCTTGTCCCTATCTCTCCTTCTTCATGAGATTCCCTTTGGTCAGTCAGGTACTTCAACCGCCGGGAACAAGTGTCCTTGAAACTTGTTGAATTCTTTTCTGTTCTCTCTGCATGTCCGTGCGAGTCGTACCAGTCGGAAGGCGTGTGTTTGCCTGTTGGTTCCGAGAGAAGTGAGGGTAATATCAAGCAGCTACTAAGAAGCTTTTATCGTGTTCTAACACGGCTTAATTACACTGCTCCGGATTACGTTAAATACCCCAACACTGAAATTTCAAGGTTTTATTAATACTGGGATTGCAACCGCGAAAAGTCCCATTTGCACTACTAACGTTGCACAATAGTGAATTCGAAAAAAAAACATGTCTAGCCCGAGTAAACCCCTCCTTTACCCTACATTGGAGGACACGCCGGAATACAAGGGTAAGGAGAGACCTTTTATGTTGTTTTTGTGCGTATCCCGTGCCCCATACGCATGAAAATGCGTCATCGCGACAATGCAAGTATGTGTGGGCACGGGTAATATCCGTGTAATGACGTCAGCGATAAGGGTTGGTTCATAACCCAGGGAAAATTACAACTTGTGGTTGTAAAAAAAACTTAAGAAATTCGTTGTCATCACAGCAAATGGTTCGTATTTGATTGTCTGAAAAAACAATTCGTTGTGCGAAGGGCTTACGGTATAGGCTTATGTGTATTTATTTGTGTGCGTTTTTGTAAAAATGCGTGTTTTACTGTCGTTCGGTAAGGAAAAAATTAGTTTTCTTGTCTCAGTCCATTTGCTTTTACCTTGAACCTTCATTTCGAATGCAACAGACATCAAAGTTCAAGAATGTGCACGTTAGGAAAGTTTGCTAAACGTGATAAAGTTCTTAAAACTGGTTTCCATGCCATGAGTTGTAGCTACGTACAAATGGGAAGTGAAAAAGTCTGTTTTCTAGGTACACGCAATTTGTACAGCAATGTAACGTACCCCTTGCGTGGGTTATTGGCCTGCGTAAGGTGCCTGGACAGAAGAGTTGCGGGTATTTAGAATCTAGACTGATTGTCATTATAGAATGTTGTAGAAGTTCGTTGTTGGCTTATCAATAGCCGATAACAGTGGTATTATCCGACGTGGAGGTGTTCTATCCCTGTTTTCGTGGCATTCGAACAAACCTGGGCTACGCAAGAAGGTTTGTTGATATCGACGCAAGTCTTCTCCTTCGATGTGTAAATTAGAATCAAGGTGTCGCATTTTGATATGGGTAGTCACCGTGGCTACGTTGACCGTAGTCGTAAGCGGAAAAAGTCGAACGTACCAAGAAAACAGACGTGGTAGTATTGATTAACACGGGCTGAGACTCTAAAGAAGCTAATTTTTTTTTTCTTCCGTGTATGTGTACCATTAGCAATAATGGGTTATGGTGAAAGTGGGTTTCGACAACCTTCCGGGCAATATGTTTATTCTTTTTCCGACTTTGTTCAAGGTATTTTCTCACCGAGTTTGACTTCGATAGCCTTGACGTTTGTAGAGCACTAAGAATGTTCATGGTCCAAGTATTTGAAAGAAACGCTCGATAATGGGTGCGGCGTATTTTTTTCTACTTTCTGTGTGTATGTTTTAGAGGTGATTAAACGATCGAAAACATCCGAAGCGGAACTGTCCGTTTTGCGAAAAGGAACCCAGTTGTGGAAAGTCCGCAGTTATGACAAATGGTTCCCGAGACGGTATACGCTAGACGAGAACCATCTAAGGATTTGCTACGAACCGACGCACAAGCCGATCTGTTCCCAAACGGATAATTACAGTAAGAATTTTGATTCTTGTACTAAAGTTATACACAGTAAAATTTCGCTATAACGAACCCTTCGTAACGAACTGTCGGTTAATGTGAAGTTAGAAGGTTTCTAGGTTATGTAGATATTTAGAAATAATGTCCGATCTAATGAACTTGAGGGACAAGCGAACTAATTTTCTATCCCCCATGGTTTTCTTTATAGTGAGATCTCACAGTGGTTGAAGTAGCATAGTTACAGAAGGTTAGGAAATCTTATTAAGTGAAGCTACCTATGACGACTGTTTTTCGTAATGGCGTATCGCCCCTTGTGGAGTAGTTTGAAGATCAATAGTTAAGCAAATGTACGAACCCATTCTGTTTATACTGAGCTTGCGGTCCCGTTGTAGTACCATTCAGGTTTTGCAACTCCATGTAATTTCATGGAGTTATTTCATTAATTTTTTACCGGCTGCCCGATCCCAAACCTGTGTAGTTAACCGGGTTCAGAAGAATATGCGATATAAAAAACTTCGGATATGAGAGCAGTTATTGTTTCCATCAGGTGAATTTTCATAGTGGAACCCAACTAATTAGATATCGCACAATTTCATAACCCATTTTGTTTATACTGTGCTTGCGGTCCCGTTGTAGTAACATTCCGGTTTTGCAACTCCGTGTAATTTCGTCCTCCGCCTAATTTCCTACCGGCTGCCCGGTCCCAAACCTGTGTAATTAACCGGGTTTCACTATACTTTCCTTTTTGTTTATATTTATTTTTATTGATATGCATGTAGCTACAAAAGCTCAGATATTTTTTGTCAGCAGAATCATTCTATAACAACCCTTCTATAACTGAATATCTACTATGGAAGAATCAAACGTTCCAATATCCGTAATTTGTAGAAAATGTCGATATAACGAAATTCATACGTACTGATCAATTTGTGTCATCCGGAAGATTCGTTACAGATGAGATTTAACAGTACTTTGAAGTGGTTTGTTGTATCTGGCTGTAACGAGTCCTCTTATAACGACCTGTCGCTCGTGGACGATTTTAAAGGTCGCTCGTTTTGTGTTGGTGCCAGAGTGCATCCACTGTGACAAACTTCGGGAAATATCAAACAGTTCTGTTCCAGGGGAATCCATTGCAGCCAATTTATTCACTGTTTTGCATTTGTCAACATGAAAAATGCAAGTAACAATGTACCCAAAACCCCCTTAATGATTAACTGGGCTGCGAAGCAAAAAAGATTGCACACAAAAATGTGATTTCGATTCGCCCCTAACCAAGGAGAGAAAAGCCAGACTTTATTGTCAGTATATCCTCTTTGAAGCTAAATGGGAGGCAAAATTTCTGTAGAAAATCCCACATTGACGAGCCCTAGCTATGCAAAGCATCCGAAAGATATTTTCCCCTTAAAATTTCGAGTATTTTATGTTGCTTTCGCTCATAACTGAGCCACATGACAAGCTCGTCTTATGGTGATCGGAAAGTGTAATTTAACAGCAATTGTTGCAACTCAAAATGCAACGAGCTTCAATGTTATACTAGTCTAGCTTACCTTATTTGAGTTTGTTTGCAGTGGCGTCCGGCATGAATTAAGCACGTTGCCGTTCCGTTTGTGAGTTTTGTACAGATTTGTAATGAACTAAACTTGTGTAAAATAATCCTCCATTTTCGCTGTCCGATTGCAAGAAAGTTACAAATTAGTATATCAACAATATCGTGATTTTTTAGAATCTTTCGATCGTAGTGTGTTTTTTACGAGATATTCCTTGATTTGTCACTTGATTTGTCACTAACTAATGATTGTATAACTGTGGTAATAAATTGTGACATTCTGTGTTTGTTAGTTGACATCCTGGATATCCAAGATGTGCGGTCAGGTTGGGCGACCGACACCTTCAACCGCGTCGGTCGAAGAGTAGAAGAAAGGAAGAAAAAGTATCCAACCGATCCGATTTTGCAAGAGTCGCATTGCTTCTCGATAGTTTACGGGGACGGCCAAACGTTGGATTTGGTGGCGGGTGAGGAAGATATTGCAAAAAAATGGGTTCGTGGCCTCCGACATTTGCTGTCTGTCGTACGTGGGTTGAGACAGGAACGTCTTTATGAAGAGTATGTATACAATTAAGACATTTTTACAGGAGTTTCCTTATCCCTTTAATCTTATCATTTGTGTCTCTGTGTGTAGGTGGCTTAAAGCGCAGTTCCGTAAAGCCGATAAGGATAACACAGGCAGTCTGAACTTCGAAGAATGTCTGAAGCTTTTAGGCTTGCTGAATATCAAAATGAGCAAAGATCATGTTCGAAAGTTGTTCAACGAAGCCAATACGAACCGCAAAACTGTCAAGAGAGAGCAAGTCTTGGACGAGCAAGAATTCTTGAGCTTTTATCAGCAGCTACTCAAAAGACCTGAAGTTGAGGAGCTGTTTAGAAAGTATATCCACTCAAGAAAAGAATGCATAATGAATACTTGAAGGGACTGTGACAAGAATACGTGACTTAAAGACAACTTCCATTGTAGGTACGCAACCTCTAATGGCTCGGTCATGACAGCAACAGAGTTGTTGACGTTTTTCCGGAAGGAATACCAGGATGAGAATGTCAGCATAGAAAATGTACAGAAGTTGATCCAAAGTTTCGAGCTCTCTGAAATCAAGTCGAGAGATTGTTTAAGTTTAGCTGGTAAGAATATTGTGCATTACTTAAAATTTTCACCAAAAGTATTTAATCGCCGTAAAACCCGTTTATTAACTACTAAGTTGACAAGAAAACCTCTTTAAGTTAAACAATGAAAAACTGTTGAAGAACGGTTTATTTTTACTTGTAATGGAAGCCATCTTTACAAGAGACGATTTATCCCTGCTCGGCAGACGAAATTTGCAAGCCACTATCACGTCATCGCTTACTAATCTCTGTCTTTGATTTTCATTGTCCAACAGCAGACAGTCTCTTTTGTTGTAACAATGAAAACCAAATCTAGGACAACGAAAAACAGTGAAATCCAGATGAAAACGAAAACCAGTGCTTTTGCACTCTTACTGCTTTTCATTGTTACAAAACTGAAACGGGCTGAGTGACAGCATGGCACCTACTTACAGAGTTGTGTTATGAAATTGGAACCACTTAAACGAGGCAAATGGAATTTGTACAAACTGGCGTCACGCAGTCTTTTTCGCCTTCCGCCTAATATTGAAAATCGAATAAGCTCTTCAGAAGTTACATGATCGTCTAAAAGCAAAGTTTCGCCAAGAATGCAAGAGTGAGAGATTTCTGCGATTGAGATATTCATACATCAGCTTAGCCATGGTTAGATCACAATTCACACAGTGTGCTTACACTGTTACCCATGGTGAGACCAGACGCAGTAATTGCATAGGTGCCCTGCAGTATAATTGAAAAAAATAAAAAATCGGTTTGCTGTTTCCGACGTTATTTTTAGAAGGCTTGCTCGAACCACGACCCCAGTAACCGGTGTTATGGTTTCGAAAATGTATGTGTGCATGTAATTTATGTATCTCACAGCTGTGGAAGACGAACGTTGTGTTTAAAATTAAAAGAATGCCAGAAAATGTAAACGATACTTTTCTAGGTTTTACCAACTTGCTAACTTCGGGGATGTTCGAGGTCCTCAGACCTGAGCACAGCACCGTTCACCAAGACATGACGCGTCCTTTGGCTCATTACTACATAGCGTCTTCTCATAATACATACTTAACCGGAAATCAGCTAACGAGCGAGAGCAGCATAGAAGCCTACATCAACGCTTTACGCAAAGGCTGTCGTTGTCTTGAACGTAATCTACTCAAAATTACTCACATGGAATATGACTTTTTAAATCATTATAGTTGACTTGTGGGATGGACCGAACGACGAACCATCCATCTACCACGGTCACACCATCACTTCTGCCATTTTGGTCAAAGACGTCTTGGCTGACGCTATCAAAACGCACGCCTTCGACGTATCGCCTTATCCAGTGATTCTATCCCTAGAAAACCACCTTAGTCCACCTCAGCAAGATAAACTTGCCAAGCATTTGAAAGAAATCTTGGGCGGTCAGTCTCAATCGGTCTTGGTGGTTTGTTCTGTTTTAACTCTCGTTTTCTATGAACAGATATGCTGTACACCGATCCTGTGGACGAAAACCTGACCAGTTTACCATCTCCTGAGACACTGAAATACAAAATCATCATCAAGGGCAAGAAAATGAAAAGCGCCTCCGTCATGCCCAGTGCACCAGCAGCGGATCTTGCGGAAAACGAAGAAGAATCGCGAAACCTGTCTCACCTGCAAGCCAGTGGTCGGCAGCAGCTCGATTATGCCCTGATGCGCATTGACGAACCTGACGGTAACGTTCAGGCCAAGCCTCCCGCAGAAGAAAAAGTAAGATTTTAGCTTAAAACCGGAAATAAGAGGGCCGAAAGAAGGCCCTCTTGCTCATGTACAGTTACGCCAGTTGCCAAATTGAATGGCGCCATCTTTTAACCTAGACGGCTTTTCTTCGCAAGGACAAACCAAATTTGAAATGACTGAAAGAATATCCATCTTTCTTTACATCCTCAATACCGGAAAAAAAAGAAGTATTGCTAGATTAACATGCAAAGGACACGAAGCTTACTTTCAAAATACAATGGTGCCCCGCTTAACGAACGTAATCCGTTCCTTGATGGCGTTCGGTGTAAGAAGCGTTCTTTAGAAGAAACGCTATTCCCATAAGATTCAATGGAAATCGTTTTAATACGTTCATGATCCCGGACCGAAACCTGAAAAAGGTTATTTAAAAATCGGAAAAATGCTAAAAATATACCGACTTTCAAAACATATTTCAAATATGTAGTAATCAGCTTTATATAATTATCGGCTCTCGAGACCACTCTAAATTACATAAATCTTCGATTTTTTGCCTCTAACGTATCAGCCTTGGTTTTCCTGTCCGGCATTGATTGGAGGAATCCGTTTAATGTAGCTTACTTTTGTCTCGTCTTTAATACGGTTTGGAGAAGCGCAAGACATTGTCGTTGAAAATTTCTAAGCATCTGTTCGCTTCGATCCTTCGTCCTGATTTGGATGCCACTTTTTTGCTTGCGCTTGAATTTCTTCCAGTTTCGTAATAAATTCGGTAACGGCTGCGGTATGCGTAGGGAAATCAGTGCGCTCAGCCACCTCTTTCTGTTCTTATTACCAGAATTATTTGGTGCTATTTAAGCAACACTTATAATAAAAAAATAATTAAACTAGGTAATCAAACAGAGATAGGCAAGCAGGCTATTTCTCAGCAACTGACTGGCGTAGGAAAGCCAAGTTCTCGTCTGTAATGCATGCCTGCAGACAGGGAAACGTAACCGCCAAAAACTTTTTTGCTCACTCAAAGCGGCTCGACGCAAGTTCGTTGTGGAGTAATTTTTTCGTCCACGCGAGAATTTGTTTGTATAAGTTGTTCTCTGCACATGCGTTCGTTAAATGGAGTACTACTGAAGTGACGTTTGGAAGAGTGTCATCGATATTCAAAATCCTTTGTGCCGAGTAGACATATTGTCACAATTTCAGCCTTTTTTCTTTAGTATATGTTCACCTTGGTTTGGCAAATAAGAGAAGTCGCGTTTCCATCCACAAAACAAGACAGCCTCTTTTCTCACCATTTAAAGTCGTCGTTAGCAATAGACTGGCCTGAAACGACGGAAACCTTACGGCGTCTGGCACCAAAGATAGCTACGTTCGATTTTGAAAGATGGTGGTGAACATAGTTTAACGGTCTAAGGTTAACCTAGAAGTCTTTTCTAGTGAAAGTTTTTCTAGTAGAAGTTTTTTCAGTAAGCTTTCTTTCTCTTAAGTAACGTTGTTTATCATAAAATTAAATTACTGCTGAATAAAATAAAAAGTAAGGAATTTAATAAAAAAATAAAGAAAAGTAAAAAAAAAAAAAAGGCAAAACAAATTATAAACTCTCTTATATTGCAGTTGAAGAAGGTAGTTTCAAAGGACTTGTCGGACTTGGTCAACATCTGCCAAGCGGTTTCGTTCAAGAGTTTTGCACAGAGTCGTGCCGACAACAAATGGTACCAAATGTCTTCGTTCTCGGAAGGACGCGCTAAAGAGTTGATGGAAACGGCTTGGGATGACTTTGTGGAACACACTTCACGCCAACTGGTCCGCATTTACCCTGCCGGAAGCCGCACCGGATCTAGTAATTACAACCCCGTGCCTTACTGGAAAGTCGGGTGTCAGATAGGTAACGAGCTAACAGCGAAATCGTACGGTTAATTAACTTCTGTTATTTAGTGGCCCTGAACTATCAAACACCGGGGAAAGACATGATGGTAGCCAGGGCGAGATTCTTGGAAAACGGAAACTGTGGCTATGTTCTTAAACCTGACTTCCTCTTTGGCGCTAGCAACCAAACGTAAAGTTTCTTTGCATTTTTTAATATATTACCGTCAAATAGGGTTATTGTGAGCGCCTGGCAATAAGGAGTTGAAAGGATGAGACTTTTTTTCCCACATATTCAGTGCCTTCGAATTTTCACTACCGAAAGACAACTAAGACATTTAGACGATCTGTTTTTCCAGAAAGATATCGACAATATATTGACCAGTCTTTCTAGTACCTAAAGCAAAACACTTATAACCTTTTGCTTCATACAAATTCGAGGTTCAAAGCTACCCAGCAAATTTTGGCCTTTTTCCTGTGTTTGGTTTTTTCGGGGCTTGCGGTGAGGGAAGCACGTCAAAGTGAGGGAGGACGCGACTTGCTAAGAAAAACATGCATGAAAACTCGATGAAAAGCCAAATCCCCTTACAAATATTAAAAGACTGCAGAAAGACAAGACAAATTAGTAGCTGATAATGTAAGAAGTGCAACCATGTGCGAATATGAAAAAGAAAACAAGCTTTAAGACCTGGAAGTACCCTTATGCAGCCCATCACTTTTCATTCGTATTTTGCCTAAAGTAACCGAAGTCATTTTCGTTAAAGAAAAAGGTCAAGTGTGTTCAGCTGATCCACGGTAATAATGCTAAGAAGAGATTTCTAAAAATTCCTCAGTTTTTGTCGTGCAACTTCTTATTCGCGTTGTAAGTTATACCGGCATGGAGTAACTTTGAACGCGTGCTTAAAAAAATAAAATAGTGACAGGAGGCATCACACGTGGTAGCTTATTTGATTTTGCATTGGTTTTTAAGAAACTAAAGCTTTCGTTTTCATTCGACTCAAAAGTTAGCCGAAATAGATACGAAAAACGGACGTGCTTTCTTGTTTATAATATCCCCGACTGACGGTAATATGTAGAAATTCTGATTGTCAGTAAACATCGCAATAATTTTAAAGAAAATTCATAATGATACTGTGCATTGGAAAAGTAAAAGAACCCAAAATTGTATTTTTCATTTTACATATTCAGCGGTATGAGGCTATTAATGTGCCAGATGTTGCAAGGTCAGTCAAATCGGCGTTTCACATGTCGTAATTATTGTTCTAGGAATTCGATGACGATCACTATACGAATCATTTCCGGGCAAAGCTTGCCCAAAGCGCGCGAAGAGAAAAAGAAGGATGTGATTGATCCGTACGTGTCAGTGAAATTATATGGCGAATCCGATGATCAGAAGTTTAAGACTAAACATGTCTCTGATAATGGTATGAGTAGTGAAATACTCCTAGTGCAAAATGTTACATGTATTATGGCCTGTTTGCTAGGTTTTAACCCCGTTTGGAACGAAACGACCACGTTCCGTGTTGCTTCTCCCGAGACGACCATGATTTTATTCCAAGTCAAGGACAAAGACAAGATCTCGAACAATGAATTCATTGGTGGCTATGCTCTTCCCGTAGCAAGTTTGAGTCAAGGTAAAATAATACTTGTTTACCTTAAGAAAATATCGCAATTTGTATAGAAAATTAGTTTTGTGAGAAAATGAAAAATTTGAAGAAAATGTTCCGATTTAAGCGCGTACTTTTTAAAGAAGACGTAAAAGAAAAAGTATGCAAAGAAAATTTACCGATTGTTGCATGTCAATTTTTCAGAATGTAAAATGTCTTACAAAACTACAGTTCTTTATTTATTTATTTAAAAGTTTTAAGACGAACCACGTTGACTGTTCGACGTATTATCGTCTGCGACATTCTTAAGGACCTACAATTTTAATGTATGAATGGACAAAACCCGCTAGGCATGTATAGTAGACAATTTCGAGTCTAAACCTTTCATTGTGGTATGTTTCAGGATATTCCCATGTGCCTTTGCTAACGAAGAATGGCGATGCAATCTCTCCTGCCACGATTTTTATCCATGTGAAGTTTGTTAAATCTTGAAACTATGTCGCGCAATTTTGTTTCCGTCTTGATAATCAGAAAGCACAAATTATTGATATTGGGCTTCTTTTTACACTCCAAGCATCTTTTTAGGGGCAATAAGGCAACTATTTGTGGTATAAGAGTCATGTGATATTCGTTTCTGCCAGTATATTAGACTTGTGCCTTTTGGAAACTTTTGCATTTTTAGATCACTCATTCAATGAAGCAATACACGTTGCAAATTGTTAAAAAACTGCACATTTTTCTATTTCGTGAATGGAATTGTTGCAAATTAGGTAAATTAACAAGTTTTAACATTACGACAGGTGAGTATTTGTATTTTTATGACAGGTGAGTATTGTTGTGATACGGTGGGGTAAAAAGGGTGGTGTTGGGGATGAAGGGCGTGTGTTGATAAATTAAATTGGCAAATGTGGAAATGACAACAAGGTTTCGTGTTTGTATGTTTTTGGACTCATTAATTAACGTAACAGACTTATTTCGGTGTGGACTCCGGTATTACAGAGTGCTAGCGTACAAAAGACACACATCCGGCACACGGTAGGTGGACAATGCGCACGAATTTAAATGGGGAGGATTTTTGGTAACATGACTTGCGGTAGTGATCTTTCTCCTTTGGCTTTTAAACGTGACATAATGGACACGGTATCATGAATTTCCGCTGGTACTTGAAGACCTCCGAGATATATCAATTGGCCATTCAATGCTGTGTCCACATACGGGCCAGTAGATCGAAAACGTTAGCAACACAGGCAGGGAGCGTGAGAATAAGTGGCAAAATTGCAAGACCAAGTGCCCCACTAATGCTGTCAGTGTAGGGAGGGCCGATTCAGGTGAGTTTCACAAGCGTTTTTGAATCGTGGTGTCAATGGTTGTCCTAGTTTTTGTGGACTACATTATCCAGATAAAAATAAACAGCACATACGGGTAAGCTGACGCAATCGTACAATTGGGTGAAGTATCCAAAGTTGCTATGATAATGCGGTCCATCGTCACTTTACTTGTGCTGCTGTCTTTGACAGTATTTTCTTCATTTCGTACTACGTATGGAGACATAGGGTAGTTGAAAAAAGCTTAAAGTTCTTGTTTCACAATAATTGTCATGAATCTAAAAAAAGAATCATAAACCTTCAATCTAACAAACCGCAGTTTGTGTCTCAATACTAAGCGCACGGCGCTTCGTTTATAAATATGTTAATACTCCAATCGCTTTGCGAAAGCTGGTCAAAGGCTAAGAAATTATGTTGAATTGTAAACAAATGTATTTTTGACAACAAAGAATTTTCTTTGGCGAAGAATTCGAAAATAAGTAGAATCTGAATGTGCGAATAACGTGTTTGGGTGATTTCTGCTATTTCTACCTGAATTTTTTAATTAAATGTAATATTTGACCAAAAGAGTCACAAATAATGTGGCCTATAGTAGTCAATTACAAGATACTTCTTAAAAGATGTTTCCATTGCGAATACAGTACTTGGACAGTGGCAACGAAGCATTCGCCAAAGAATGGCATGGGTAACCGCTCATGCAACTGTCGTGTAGATAGCAAGAGCAATTTGCTTGGCTCGTTCTATGGACGAGTAGTCGAGTACCGATTAAAACAAAACTTACAGATTTCTGGCAGGAAACGACCGTTCTGGATCCCACGATTTTCGAGGATTAATTTTTGATCATTAAATGGTAAAACTTCTTTTATAAAAAGCAATTAAGGCCGCTGTGCACTCCCCTCCCTTATGGGCAATCTACATTGGAACTCTTAGACCAAATTTATCAAAAATCGTTCAACATATTTCAAAACCTTCTTGACAATAAAGTAATGCTTGATAATCTCTAGAGCGAAATGGGGAGACATTTTCAAAAAGCACTTCGTAAATCTTGGGCGCTTTCTAAAATTTTTGCTACTTTTAATAGAAACAAAAGAGTAAATTTTTCTCTCTATGCCTTGGAAGTTTGCCCTTTTACTGTCTTGTAGATTTGTCGGCATTCCAAGAAAAAAGAGCACATTGCAAGAATATGTAAAACTGGTGACCTGTGTGAACGTATAACGTAAGGGATATAATGAGATTCCCCCGTCGTTTAAGAAAAGATACTGATGTCTTTGTATGAATATGGTCGAGGAGAGAAAAAATTGCTTTCTATGTTTCTGTGAAGCTTTTTCATACACAAAACAAGTTAAATTTGTTACGATATTAATTAAACTGTAATTTCAAAATAAAGCCCTCAAAGTGTGCGCCTGAACAGTTTCTCCAGTGACAGAACACGTATGTTGAGCAGTCGTTTTCCATATAGAAAAGAAACTTCCCTTTTTACAAACTCCTATCCCAATTGCGAACATACCGACTGCAACGAAATAGAAAGAGGAGAAACTCTTACAATCCATTCAGTATTCTTTAAAACGCTTATCCTTTGTGAGAAATCCGAGATATAGCAGTGGGGTGTTCTAAACTGTTAGTAAATTCTACTTTCATGCAATATTTCACTGTTTTACAAGTCAGAACTATGTTCTAAGTATAACGTGACAACTTCGCCGAACGGTACGTGTTTTTTTCCTGGTATTAAAAAACATTTATTTTGCACTACATTAGCCTACAAGCTATAGGTCATTACAAATTAGGAAGCTAAAATTTCAACATATTTGTAAAACATTTACTGAATATATACGTTTGAAACATAGGAACAATAGAGATAGAAATTAACTTGTTTCTATCTGCCTGCTCCTCTTTCGTTTGCATAGTGTGAAAGATATTGACAAATAGGATTTACTTTCATTGCTTATTGCTAATTAAGCCCCCATTGGAGAGTTTTGAGCTTCCAGGTAGTCTTACCTAAGTAAATGTCTAAAAGTTTTCGTGTTGCACTATTCGTCAGTGGTGTGACCCCCTGCAACTAATTCATGAACTAAATGGTGAAAACAGGAGTGCGATAGGAACGATCCCAAAAGATGTCATCTCCGGAACGATCCCAATCTTGGAAAGCAGTATACAGTCGCCTTAAGTCTACCATTTTCAGAAATGTTTCACCCATTTTACGAGTAAATTTCACTATTTGTTGGGGAGAAAACTAGTCCCCAAAAATCTTGGAAGCCAGGACGGTCGTTCTCTACTATTATCTGCCTTCTGTGGATACCCCATTTTCACGGTGTAGACATATTTCTCTGTGAAAAGAAGATATAGAAAAGCATAATATACAATCACATTTCGTAAAAAGTTACTCAAAAAAGTCGTTTTGAGGATTTGCAATGCAGTCAAATCCTAGAATTTACGAAAGTTTGAGAGTTCCAACGCCCATTTCTGATGGAAACTGCCAGGCAAGCTGTAAGCTTTGCCAGAAATCGGTTCACATCGAAATCCGCTACAAGTAATCTACTCCACATGAAGAGAAACCATCCAGGAATTTACAAAGTGACTCCCCGGTCTGAAACTTCACCAGAATGAAATACTTCGGCAAAATTCAAACTTATTATTTTTCACAGTTGAAGCACAAGCTCTAACTTAAAAAAGCTTTTTTGTCATCTCCTTGAACGCAACTTTGAACTTTTTCAGCTTTTTGTTATTTTAGACCACGTGGACTTCTTGCTCATTAATTTTTATTTGTTTTAAAATTCTTAAGCTTTTAGTTTGTCTTTCACTGGTGTTATGTTAGTGTATTTTTAAGTGCACCTATATCACTTTCCCCAAAATCCCATCTAGCACAAATTTTTCATTTTTTAATGTTTTGAAACCTTATTGTACAGCCTTCGATTTTGAGCAACACTAAATTTTCAGTAAAAAAAATAATATATTTCATACCCGTTCAAGTAGACATGCTCTGAGCTTCAATATTTGGGTATTTTACTCTACGCGTTACGTCATGACACAAACGCTGACGAATATCAAATACATTTTTTGGGAGACAAACCTACTACAGGCAGCACGTGGAGGATTTCTTTATCGTACCGCTCATAGAGCTAAAACTTTTACCACGCGTTTCACACGACTCTATTTATTCCCATGCCTAAATTAGCATATAGTTCCTTTCGCTTTCCGTTGCAACCTGTCTGCGTTCTTGTTTGCTCGAGCTTAACCCTCTCCATCCGCATTTCCCGGCATAACCAACCAACGCTTTTGCTTTTCATCATCAACCTGTCTCACCACACATACAGCCTCCACCCTATCTCTATTAATCCGACTCTAAAGCGGTCAACATCCCGAAAGGTGGAAGTAGGCGTGTCCGTTTACTCATGCATGCTTTATGGACTTTGATATATTTTAACTCTATCACACGGAGGGCAGAAATATGTGCTCTGGATTTCATATTTCACAGATTGCACAAGTGAGAGATCGACTAGTAGCGTTGCATCCGTCGTCCTTTGACATTCGCATCCCATTCTGAGTAACAGATACAGGTTGTGAAGTGTGGTAAAGAGTCGCAATGATCACCTCATCTTCTCACTCCACAACTTAATTTCTTAAACCGACAAAATATTTGGTTAGAAACGCAGTTAAAACAAACAAAGCTGGTGCAACATTTGTGTGTTTTACAAATAGGTAAATACTTTCCGACCCGAAACAGTGCCTGAAAGAATTGCCCGTCTGAAGCCTTTATGAGTGCGTGTTGTGTGCGTGAGAGATTTTTGTCATAGCATCATGCCAGGAGGACTCATTAGTAGCCCAATCAGCCTTCAGCGCAGCATGGTGCAAGCCATCTCACTACTCACCGTCCTCAGGATGCTAACCGAAGGTAAGTTTTCATTGCAACCATTACCTTCTTTCTGTTCTGCAATATGTGCGTTCGCCGAGATAGCTTTTCTACGAACTGTACGAAAATCGAGGCAAGAAACTGTCTCCGAACTAGTACACGGTACTTCGGTAAAACACCAAAAGTTCCCGAAGCAGGAGTTCCGCTTCTTTCAAAATTATAGCCTCATAATGTTACCTTTATAACTTCATTGTCTGTAATATCCTAAAATGCAAGATTCTTCCTATTGGAAATACATGGCTAAACGAACATACATTTCTACACACGTGGATACTTTCCGTTTACCGAAACTGTTGTGCAAGTTGCGACTTTGGCATGTAAAGTTGGTCAACCTCAACAAGTCCGGAAGGCGTGTCAGGTCCGTCTTGCGGTCCGGAAATGAAATTGTCATGTGTCCAACATCCCATATCTCCCATATTAGCGTTTATGAATAGCATTCACTCACCTGATCTATTTCCGTCCTGCACTGTCCAGTGTCACCCAACACAAACATACTCCCCTCATTTTTTGTCAAAGCAAACACTTTACACCACGGCCCTCAGACTCATCCTGAACTCATGTGACCTCATTAATTCCGCTGTTACACATTCCCACCCTAACAACATTTCGACCTTATTTATCGATAACAAGCAGCCCACGCGCTTCTAGCGATATCAGTCCCTACAATTTATTGAAGTATTTATAAACATATTTTTATTTCCTTTTCAATTTAAATGATTGAATAGATTTATTAATTAAAGAACTCTCAAGAGTCAGTGTAGGCTTCCGTCACCTTTCACCATCGTAATATACCAATTTGACAATTTTATGTTTAGTTGCTAAACGTGAGCAAATATTTCTAAAAGAATGTTGTATACGCAATTTTGTACTTTTTTAGTACCTCGAATATTTTATTACTATCTGTCCGATTCCGAGCCTTTTTAAATAAGCGGGTTGCACTGTAATACTGTACCAAATAAGTTGAATGCTTATGGTACATTACCACAAGTAAATTACGGGTTCATAATGCAAACATACTAACCTTAATACTGACTAGCTAATTAACTAGAAAGTTTTCGAAAATGTCTACATTAGATTATAATAGCAAGATCACTAAAGCCACATTTTGACACATCAAACTCTTACATATTTTCTGATAAACATTTATATGGTTTGATGGCTATAAATCCAAGATTATCCTAAACAGTTTCTTTGCTGATGAGTTAAATTTACAAAAGAAATTTTAAGTGAATTATAAAACTTCTTAAGTTGGCTCGTTAAGCTTAAGTTAGTATGTTTGGTAAAAGTGGAAAAGGGTAAAAATTCCGAGATCATCAGCATAGCAAGATAAATTGCAACTGGAAAACACGGAAGGCCAGACGTAACTTCCGGTTACATCCGGTCTCTCGTAAATGAAACCGCGCCCTACAGGTAGACGACCCTTATCATGACAAAATAGACTGACCATCAAAGCAATTCCACCCCCAGTTTTTTTTTTCTTTTTGGAAGCTCACAAACCCCGCCTTCTTCCACTTCGTAGTCCATTCATGGTCATCCAAGGGGTTGAATTTATGCACCTAAAAGTCATCCAATCATTAAGTAGCACAAAAGAATCCGAAAGTAAACGTTATTCACACAGTAAACATAACTAAATCTTACGTAAACTGACCTGTTTCCCTGATTCGTACAAAATTAACATAAAATTAGATTCATTAGTAAATATTAGCGTAAAAATCCTTGATAACAAAACAAGGAGAAAAAATATTCAGTGGGTTGATTGCATACAAGTGAGGGGGTAATCACCCGCAGACTTTGTATGGAACTTTTTTACTTTCATTGGGGTCGTTACAAGCATAACGTTTAACATATCCTGGTAGCTACACGCCAGTTGATATTGGATCGTGCTAGTGATCACGTTTCCTTTGTACAAAACTCAACAGTTCGTGCCATTTTTAAATTATTTGTCTGTAACGGAACAATGTTGCCATGATTGTGTGGAAACCTACACTAACCGTGCTTCAGGCCATTTATCATGGTGATAAAACATTCTTTTAAAATTACTTAAAACACTACATCAATTTTTAGTGCCAGTTAGTGACTTCACACTACTGTAGCAGCTTCCTAGACTGATCACAAAGATGGCAGGACAAGCATTGAAGAATTGAAGACAGTTATGACCGAATCTACAAATTCTGTTTTAAATTCTCTTTGTACTGTAAATTCTTTACAGCTGTATCTGTTAGCTCTGAATCATTGATTAACGAGCCGTATCTAAATTAACGAACAATATCTGGCGAAGGTACTTCAGGTCATCCACTAGGTGAGAGTCGAGTACTATGACACGAAAGGTGTTAAAGCACAGAGCTCCTATTCCTCATCTAATTGGAATTTTCGGAAAGTATTTAACCTGGTGAGAGACGTGTTGTACCAATGTCCGAACAAGTTCACGTTAATTTTACGAAACTGAAACTTTGATGATTTTAATAAAAGTCGCCGCCGTCTTGCACAAAACTGACATGTGCTCCAAGACGATAGTGTCGGCCTCTTCATCGTGCGTGCCTATTAGTGCCTAAGAGATCGCCTATGACAGTGGTGCCCAAACTTTTTTCACCCGAGGGCCGCGCGCGACATGATATAAAATCTCGCGGGCCTGAATGTTCCGGTATCGCCAGAATCATGCCGACGTTAAAAATGAAATTATGCAGTGACATACATGAGCGGTATAAATCAACGGGCCGTATGAAGCACCTTCGCGGGCCGGATGTGGCCCGCGGGCCGTAGTTTGGGCACCACTGGCCTATGAAGTCCTTTTCCTTCAGTTAGCGAGCAGTGCTATGACACGTAGACCACCTTTTGAAAAGAGATGTGACTCACAAACTGCTCAGATAAGGCGACAGAGAAAAAAAAAAGTTCTTGGTACTTCTCTACTATGACCCGTAAAATTACTGTTCTATTATAGTCGCCTTTTTTTAAACCCAAGAGTAATTTTAGTAAGACTTTTGCACTATATAACTTCAGTAGTAGTAGGTGAAATAATATTATGAAAAACGGACCATTTTTTTGCGGAAAAAATGCTTAAATTGTATCACAAATCAGCCTTCCAAATACATTGTTCCCGTCCGTTTGTTTTGGTTCCAAGCACCTCTGATGTGAAAAGTTTACCTAACTTAACCTAAGAATTCACGCAGTTCCGAGTTCCCAATTGAGTATCACCTAAAAGCCTTGGAATGAGAAAAATATGTTTGCAATATTGTGGGGAAAAAAATAAAGCTAAAATTGTGCCAAGGCACCCAACTCTTCCCAATGCCACCAGCTTCCCTCATTAGTCAGTATGACAAGAGGATGCCATTTATGAAATTCGAAGCCTCTACCCTGTAAAACAAAAACGGAAAAGGAAGAATACAACTTCATCACTCCCGATCAGTAGGTTAAATATTCTGAAAGCAACCCCATTTAGATAAGAGTTTCATTGTTATGCGATTGGAATATTGTCGTTTAGAGTAACATTATAACCTACTGATGCAGTAATGATTTGCACAAAAGGAGTCGTGTAGAAAATCACTACACACGAAACTTATAGAGAAAAAAATTGACACTGCCATCTCTGGATGCGTTTATGACGCTTGTACCATAAGCTGAGGATATCCCACAGGGATACCCTTATCTCTTCCTTACTCGATATTTCCGAAAGTCGTCCTCCTATGTTTACTGTTATATTCTTTGATTTCCAGCTCAAACGACATGCAATTTCGGTGTTGGTAAAATAGTATATGAGCGACTCCCAAACTTTCAACTCCAAGGCTTTGACGACGATGTGGTAAGTGAAGACAGAAAACAAAGTCAATTGAATTCAGGTTCGAACGTTAATGGGATTCATTGCCTGGTAACACAGGTGCGAGATGCCTCGTCTCCGATGCAAGTACTGGAAAAATGCCAAGATTTGTGTCTACGAGATCGCACAGCCGCCAATAATTTGGTCCGAACCTGTAGTTCCTTGGATTTCCAGCCCGGCAGACGTGTCGGTATGTTAGGTGGCAACGGCAACATTGGCGATTTCGAAGATTCGGTTTGTTTCCTGTCGCGTGAACAATCACGTCCGGAAGGCTTAGGCACGCTGGTACCCACGCCGGGCAATTTCCACCTCAGCGAAATATGTTTGACTTGTAAATATATTGTTTCTCATTTTCTTGGGGATTTGTAGAACGGTTGCACGAACTTCTTTGAATTTTCTGACTCCTTCAGCTTGTAGCAGAATTGTTTGAAGATTTTGGATTTAGTCGAGTTTTTCTTTTTTTAAATAGCTAAAATGTTGTCATTAGTTAAATTTATTGGAGTGCTATTTTCTTATTTTGTAATCCGTTTTCTTTTCTGCTGTTTTGTTCTTTTGCTTTCCGTTATTTTCTGTTTGTGGATCGGAATTTTGAATTTTAATGTAGATCTTTTAGACGTGTTCCAATTTTCTAGTAGAATTATCAAATGAAGTTCTACATATTTAGAGAATCCCGAATTTGTTAAATACGTTCCGTGAAAAACTTACAATTTTGAAGACAATTTTTGCAAGATTTCTGAGTAGCTTTTCTCATTTTTGGGACAAATTTGGACTTTCTGATTCAGCGTACCAGCATTTTTAAAGAATTCTTTGAGAGTTTTGAATCCTTAAAGGTTCCTTTTATGGAAAATGTTTGATTTCTCTAGCTGCACGAATCGAACGCGAGTGTCCTAATCGTCGGTACGTCATTGAACGCATTCCCCGCAAGAAATTTCGGCCCAGTGGCGCCAAAGAGTACTTCGTGGCTAACCGTACTGAATGCGAAGACAAGTAACAAAAGCATTTAAAGGGTGTCAAATTTTGTGATTAAATCTCTCTCAGTTTATTTTTTTCATTTTTGTTAAATAACAATTAATTGTTGTAGGTGTCTGAACGAGTACAGCTTCGTGTGTCGTGGGGCGTCGTACGACAGTACTTCGCGGGCGTGTTACCTCAGTCGCCACACGCGGCGCTCGCACCCTCAGTTTTTGGAGGATGATCCTGGCTTTGATTACTTTGAAAATACGTGTTTATCCGAAGAACGTCGCTGCGAAGGCCGGGTCTCTTTCATTCGTGAAGAACGCGACCAAACTTCCTCATTCCTTGAAGTGGAAACAGTGCGGAACGCCACCATTAAAGAATGTCAAACGCGTTGTGTAGCAGCCGACAGGTAGCGTCATAGCAGAGCTAATAATCATGGCTACGTACACTAAACCTTACTGGTTTTTTAGGTATTTATGTCGCTCGTTTATCTTCGACCCGACGACACAGTCTTGTTACCTATCTTCAGAGGATTCTTATAACAACCCTGACTTGGAAACGAACGATTTGTTAAACCAGCAGGCCACGGGCCAGAAATACCAATATTTTGAGCTTATGTGCATGGACACCAACAGTCAGAACCTTGAACTGCCATCCAACGGCCGCGGTGAGGGTGACACATCGCCACTCTATGCTGACGGACGCCGACGGGATATCTTAACCGCATTCCAACGCTACCGAAACTCGCGCCTTTCTTCCGATTTCCAGACCGAAATTACTGATCGCACTCTGGCAGAATGTCTCGACGAATGCCTTAGACAGGTTTATACACATAACAATAGAGAAATCCCTCCACTTACGCGGTTGCCAATAGTTGAGTTTCCAATTATAAACTAAACTACAGATGTAGTGTAAGAACAGTTGAGATTTACCCAACAAATTTTCACATAATGGCGTTATAGAAAGCTAGCAACGGTAGTTCTAAATAAATGCACGAAGTTTAATTACGATTGGAGAGGCTTTGCTAACATGACACCTTGACGCACTAACTAACCTAATATGATTAATCCAACTAACCAAACTAGCTTATACGTAGCCTAGTATAACGTGACTACTAAACTAACATCATCTAACCAAACTTTAAGTATATGAAATTAACAAAACAAACAGTACAACCTAGCTAGCCTAACATAAAATAACATAAGTCTACAAAACTTTGCTAGCGGAATGAAACGTAATTAAAATAACTCACTCAACTATTCGTAAAAAGACACACTATTTTAATTAACTTACATAGTTTGACAACTTGCTTTCATTTAGATAACCAAGTTAACTAGCTTAATCAAAGCAGTACAACTTCCTTCACCTCGTTAACGAACCTAAGAAACAATCCAAGTAAAATTAACAATAACTAACTAAACTAATTTACTAACTCATAAGTAACACGCCAGCTTGCTTACTCCTTCCCAAATCGCGTTAATTAACCTAATTAACCCAAAAGGAGATATTCTAACATAACTTGCCTGCTATAACCTAACCTTACGTAAGATATCGTAGCCTAACTTAACATAGCTTAGTTAAGCTAACCTAACCAGCCTAACAAGTTACCTAACTCATGCATTCTAATTAATTTAAAGCAACCTAACCTAATTAACTTAGTGGAATCTAGCTAGCGTACTTAAACCTAATTCAAATAGATAACCTAACATAACTAACGTTGTCACCTAATGTAGCCTACCTAGCTAACCTAATAAATTACCTTACTTACATTACCGAGCTTAACCCAACCTAATCTGAATTAGCACATCCTGACATAAACCAATCAAGCACATAATAGCACGACATAATAACAACTAACGTAAACCTAGCGTTACCTAGAGCATATAGTCGTGTTTACTTCCCAAAGGTTTCCTTTAAGATAACGGTCTCGAAGCTTCGGACACTTTAAAAAGTACCTTAATCCAATTCGCTCGCAAGTGTCTAGTTTCCACTCGGCAACAAGTCAAATCTTGAGACAGCTGCAGTATTTTGTACATACTTTTATAGTAGTTCACATTAGATGATTCGGTTAAAGTGCATTTCATAGGGATCCAAATATTGTGTAAGTGGAGGGATTGTCTATCGCATTTGAAATTATGTTAAAATAAAAGGAATGCATTTATAGACAAGTTATCGCTGCCGTTCGGCCATGTACAGCGAACGTTACCGAATCTGCCGCTTGAGCCGCTTCGAGCAGAAAGATGGACGCCTGGTTTACGATCCCGACTACGATTACTATGAGAGTTTGTCAGGTATTCTCATCGTCTAACCATATTTATGTCAGGACCCGGGGTAGTCGTGAACGTGCTAACCACCATTGTCCTATGTCTTATGTTTGCGTGCATTATATTTGTTCGTGATAATATTTCTAGCTGACGGATCAGGTTTCGGTGGACTTGACCTAGGTGGCACCTCTTGGTCCTCGACTTCCTTTAACAACATTCCCTTCTCCTCCTCCTCGGGCGGGGGAGGTGGAATTATTGGAGGCGGAGGAGGTTTTTCCTCCTCTTCTGGCGGCTACGGCGGCGGCAGTTTAAGCGGGGGAGGGTTCGGTGGCAGTGGCAGTCCTGGTGGGGGTGGGTATATCGGGAGCATTGGGGGGGGATATAGTGGAAGCTCAGGCGGGGTATATAGTGGAAGCTCGGGCGGGGGTGGGTACATTGGCAGTATTGGAGGGGGAGGTTATAGCGGCAGTGTAGGTGGCAGTACCTACAGTAACAGTGGCTCCAGTTTTGGTGGCGTAGGAACGAGTATTGGCGGAGGAGGAGGCACCATTATTAGTGGTGGTGGCAGTACATCCGTAAATCGTCCAATTGGCTTTGGCAGCAGTGGTAACATTGGCGGTGTTGGCGACCGCCCGTCTGTCTACCCTTCGTATCCGAGTTCATCTGCTTCAGGTTCGAGTTCTTCGGGTCTGGACCCGTACAGCAACCGAGGTTCTTCCTTACTCTCTCGATCTGCCAATGTAGTTCCTCTATTTGGCGGCGTGACGGCACTGGGAGTTTTTCTTTGAGTGTGGCGCACGCTTACAACTTAATCCCTTTCTCCTCCTTTATTTATTTATTTCATTATTACTTTGTCTAAGTTGTACTGTTTGTGTGTGTACGATTTTCAGCACTTGAAACGTTTTTGTAGAGGGCGCTCAGGTCAACTTTACGTACTCGAGTATCCAGGAGTTGGAACCCCTCACCCTACCACCCCAGCAGGTAGCTGTAGCTGCTGGGGTCAACACAGGTGCTTTTTTTTTGCGTTCCCAAACATGCATCGTATCTTTTATTGCTCCGCATGTTATGACTTCATTAACTTCGCCATCTAGTGACAGTACTGGAACTCGTGTTGAGACTTCTGAACTATGTAACAAAACTAACAATTCTACGTAACTACCTCACTCGTTAGTGTACTTTTGCACGTCACTGTTTGCTCTTGCATGTTCGAACCCTCAACAGTACTTTTATTTCGAACAGAGTTTAATGCAATGTCTGATTAAATTTTAGATGACGGATATTACGGCGGTTCTTTCGGAGGAGTTTCCAGCTCTGGATCTTTCGGTGGAGGAGCATCGAATTTTCCAGGCGGAGGAGGTAGTTTCAGTTCCTTTGGGGGAGGTGGCTCCTCGAGTTTTGGTGGAGGCTCTTTTGGAGGTGGGTCTTTCGGAGGTGGGTCCTTTGGAGGTGGCTCATTTGGAAGTGGTGCTTTCGGAGGAGGAGCAGGCGGAGTGTTAGGAGGAGGTTCCTTCCGCCCTGTGAGCGAGCGTTGCGGTGGCAGAGAAGACGGATTCCGCCAGGTGACCAAAGCTGACATTCTTAATTTACAGTTTTTTGACGTCATTACATTAAAATTTCCTTTTTTAAAATGTACCTAGGCTGGTACAAGGATTAGAATTCGCCGTCCTTACGTCCGGCGCTACCTGCAGGCATCTTCTTTGTTACAGTGTGAACGCGAATGCCAAAATGCACGCGACTTTGCTTGCGTCAGCTTTAATTTTAAGTACTATGCGTCTTACTCTTCACCGTGAACAAGTTGTCATATTCTTCCTTATTCTAAATTTCTCCTTGTAATGATTTGATAATTAAATTGCTAAACGTATTTTCATATTTTTAATTTAATATCGTTAATATCGTTATATAAATTTGTTACACAGTTTTCTTCTGATTTTTTTTAACTTTTATTATTTATATTTTTAACTCTTTACTAGCGTTTTTATTCTTTTCGGTACAAATTTTTCATAAACCTTAAGTAAAAATTGGAATGTTTTTCGAGTTTACTAAGTATATTGAGATTTACTGCAATTTATTTTACTTTTCCTAATATTACTTTGATTCATTCAGTCGTTTACTGAGCCCACCTGTGAGTAACTACATTGGTCGAGACTACGAAAACTGTGAACTGAGTGACCGGGGTTCTAAGGATTTGGATATATCGAACCCTTCGTATTTCGAGACCAACAGCGATTTCGATTTCTACGAGCGCAGTTATGGCGGCTCCGATTGCCTAGATGTCAGTCAGACTTGCAATGAAGACGGCATGGAGTTTACTCTAAGAACACCAGATGGCTTCACCGGACGCATCTACACTTACGGTTACTACGATAGATGTTTCTTCCGTGGTACAGGCGGTACTAATAGCGTACTACGTATCACCGGCCCACGTGGCTATCCTGACTGCGGTACCCAAAAGGTAAGCAACGAAATTTAAACCCATGTACCTACTCACCAATGGTTTCTTCCCTTTTTAACCACGTACCAATTCTGATACTATGGAGAAGCCCACGCACAGGAATTTTGATTCGTGGGGTGTTATGAAGTTTCGGTTCATAGGCAATTTTTTGGACACTTGGCAGTCGCGTATGCTTACCATTATAAAATTAAGATGGGGAGTATTTAAAAACCCTATCCCCCTTGGCACAGGGGTACCCACGCAACTCTTGTCTGAAATTTTTCTTTTCAAAGTTTGACTTTCTTTTTTGCGTATCATCTTCATTAGAATATATAGGTATCTCCTAACTTAGCGTTGCCTCGCACCACTTTCCTAAATATAGCAAAGCACCCGTAATATTTCGGATCAATAAAATATCCTATATCAACGCACAGTATCCAATACAAAAGGAAAGTCAAATAAAACCTTTATTGCTGTGTACCCTCTTTATTGCTGACTCTACCTCAACGGAAAGTACGTTTACCACCAGTTGTCACTTTCAACTGAAAACAAGAAATATCCACTTTTACAGTATGGCGACATTTTGACCAACATAGTTGTGGTGCAGTTCAGCGAAATGGTCCAAACTTCACGAGATAAACGTTACAACTTAACATGTCTTTTTGGAGGCCCTGGTGAAGCAGTCGTCACTTCGGGATACATCGGCGCTGGGTACGTCAATCTTGCTTCACAAATTTGAAAAACTGTACACATATTTCAAGCTGGAAATCGCGATCTAGGTCTGGTAGCCCCACGCCCATCGAGTACTTGCCGGCACAAAACATTCTAGACTCTCGCGTGCGGCTCATGATTCTCTACCAAGGCAGACCCACCACTACCATCGCTGTTGGTGATCCTCTAACCTTCCGTCTGGAGTCCTTGGCGGGTTACAACCTCGTCAATGATATCTTCGCTACAAATGTGATCGCGAAAGATCCCTACACTGGTCGTAGTGTACAGCTGATCGACCGCTTTGGGTAACTTAATTTTTATACACAAAAATAACCCAAAAAAAGCATAAGACGAGATAAGACAGGAAGATAAGTTATGTTTCTAATAACTTATAATTATATTAATAAATTAACATTCGGTAACGATTAAATGAATTTAATATAATATGACAATGTGTTGACAATATGACTGTAACTTCAGTTGTCCCGTCGATGATGGAATCTTCCCGGCTTTGGATAAATCCCGCGATCTGGATGGTTTGGAAGCTCGGTTTAACGCTTTTAAGATTCCTGAGTCCAACTTCCTAGTTTTTGAAGCTACCGTCAGAGCGTGTCGCGGAGGCTGTCAACCGGTATTCTCGTGTTCCTTTTCTATATTTGTTTAAATAGTGCTTTGGCAATAATGTTTCAGAACTGATTTATGTGTCTTGAATTTAGGTTTACTGCAACAGCAATACTGGCCGAGGATCTCTGCAATCATACGGGCGTAGACGGCGTGACGCGTCGTCAGCGGAAGTAAGTAGCGCCGCAGGTGAAAATGTGCCTACAGAAAGCGGCAAAGTGACTCAAACTACTGGGGAAGACGCAGAAGAAGAGCTCGTTATGGAAATGCTGAAAGTCTACAGCCGACGAGACGACATTCCCGCGGAGGAATTAGCTGCTTTGAAACAACCCGAAGTTTGCCTATCAAGCACGGAATATTACGGTTTGATTACTGCCTTGGTCTTGCTCTTGTGCATCATGCTGCTGGCTGCTTGCTTAGCGGGACTGTGTTTCAGGTTGGGAACGCTATATAACGTCATAAACACTTAAAGTTGCGCCTTTTAATGTTTTGTTCTTAAATAGACGCCATAGACTTTTAAAGTTAAAAAATGCCCAAGCTGACGCCACAGCTCCAGGACGCTGGACGAATCAAAACACGCCCTCCTCCCGCGCGCCGTCACAAGCGCCCTCTGTGCGCAATCTTTTCTTTATGTCAGGCTCGGCACGTGGCTTCGAACCAAGGTAAATGGCGACCACAATAAAAATAGTAACAGAAGCTAGGGCGGGTTTCCAAGGTCGTTAAGGGTTCGTTAACGTTAAGCGTCCATTTTCTTAGACAAAAGTCCGTAACAATGTTTTGCCGTGCTGCATATATCTTATTTGGCTAATAAAATATATCGGGAGTTTTGTTGGTTCAAGGTTAGGAACTGTATGTATCTCTTCGTAGATTTCTTTTAAATTGATTTTTAGGGAAAGCTTAACTAGCTCTGTAATTTGACTAGTCACTTTATATGTTACGCTGGATTTACACTGGGCTCTCGGCGTGTCGAAGCACACGACACTCCTAAGCGTTTTCTTATGAGCGTGTGTCATTTGTCGAGTGTTTTGACACACTGACAGTCCGCGTGTAAATCCAGCATTACAGTAGTCGTAAACAATGCGGTGTTCAGCAAAAATGTGCCAAGAAATAATTAACCCTTTGCTTACCACATGTGACTTACTTATGTAAGAGTGAACAACATATACGTCTAGCGGCCGCTTTGAGTAGCTTGCTTTAGTCATAGGACTCTGTACACCAAAATAGTTATAACAACTTTGAACTTTCTCGGTAAATAGATACGTGACAGAAGTTGCTGTAAACGGAAATGAAGATAACTCGACTGATATTCCTAACACCAACCAGTCACGACGGGTGTTTGAGGATCCTAGTGAACCCATTTACACCGAGCCTTCACTATTCGAGCGCTCTCGGAGTATGCGAAGCATAGCGGCCACGGATTTGCGTCGAGTCTTCAATGAGGAAAGTTTGGAAGGGCAGGTATAACACGCTAAGCCTTTGAGGCCCGTGCCATGAGTTCCTCGAGTGTTTCGCGCGTTCCTTAGGAATGAAAAGCTAAACTGTTTTATGCTCTTCCCGTTTGATATTATGTCACACCTTTGACATTGCGTTATATGAAAAGATTGGACACTCTTATATTCTGTTTCTTTGTGTATTCCTGCCGTCGCAGTCCTACTTTTGCGTTGATCGTAGTTTTTGTCCATGTCCAGTTTTTGTCGCTTTAAGTAATTTTTGCCGAAATTTGAAAGAAAGATATTATGTTTCTTACTTTCGTGGAAAGAAGACTGTCAAATTATTTATCACATGTATACCAGTACTACGGTCTTCATGAAAATTTTATTAAACGGAGCTTGCACGCTTTATAAAATTTAAACCCTCGTTTCATTTGTGTGCAGTGGCCTCAAACAATTGGTGCTCATGATGAGGGGCGTAGTGAAGAGTAACTCCTCTTGGCACTTGGTCATCCCCTGGGGGGGAGGGGGGCAGTTAAGAACTTACATGTTTTTTACGCAGGATTACGGTTCAGGGGGGTGGGACGTACGCAATATTGTTACCAGTATTTATGGAAACTAAGTCTAAAAAAGTCACAGACTTCACGTGTACCATCTTCATGGGGTAACATCTTACAGATTTTCACTACCCAAAGAAAACTAGGACAGTTAGGGGCTCCAGTTTACCCACAAAGATACTTCATCGATCAGTTTTTTTTGTTACCCGAATCCAAATGCAGTTGTAACATTTTACTTCCATGCAAATTCGATGTTAGAATTACATAAGGAACTTCAACCCGTTTCCTGTGTTATGGCTGTTCCGAGAGCTAGCTGGGGAGCGAGAAGGGGTTAGGGGGGACGCGACTTGCGAAGAAAACGCATGATAACTCAACTAAAAATTCACCCCTCCCCTCCCTTCACAATTGAAACACCGCAGACAAAACCAAAGCAGTAGCTGTAACAATGGAAACGCAATCAAGTGCAAAGTGTAAAGAAATATAAGTTATAAGGCGTTAAAAGCTCTTCCTCTACTGACCACTTTTCATTCATATTTTTTGCTAAGATAACCGAAGTCAATTTCTTGCAAGAAAATGGTCGACAGTGTTCAATTGATTCACACTAACGTCAAGGAGAAATTTTCCGCCAACATACTATTTCTTAATTTTTCTTTGCAATTCTGTGTTTGCGTTCAAAGTTATACGCGTCTTGGGGTAACTTTGAACACCAACTTTGAAAATAGAATACTCCAGTGATTTTACAGTGAAGTCGAAAGTAACAGGTTTGTATCATTCTGCTGAACAATCTATGGAGCCGATATTATTATTATTTTTTTTTTTGCTTTTATTTAAATATTAGTAGCCGACATAGTCAAGAAAAACGACAATAGTTGTTCCTTTTTCGTTAGAAATTACTCCGATTTACGGCACAACCGCTATTGAAGCTCAGCTGGCCAGGAGTCTTACGATAGCTTTACGGCGGGCTGTCGGTGCTCCGAAACACGCGACAGACGCCCATGCTTATTGACTTGTGTCATATGTCGCATGTTTAAACATTCCGACATTCCTGTGTTGGTATGTTTAGTGATGTCTTTAGCATCTTTGTCATTAGGCATTAGAGCAGGGGTGACCTACCCTATCTTCAATCCATCAACTGGCGAACTGAAGGAAAAAGTCGAATTGACCTTTATGGAAATTGAAAAGTTAATTTCCAAACTTTCCGTTCTTTATCTTTTGGTAGTTTTACCTTCGTTACTTGAGCTTCAGCACTAACAGAATATTGCACTAAACTAGGTAAAGCTTCCTAGCTAGGGGTCCCCTTTCGCGCTTTTATTATTCTCGGATGAAATGCAAGAAGACTCCTTTGCGACAAGATCTCTTTACACGCGGCCGAAAAAAATCGCTGTACGCGAGCCGATCAAGTTGAAACATACACGGGCATTTTCTGTTCCATATAAAGTAATAACGTTAAATGTATATAAACCCTATCCTTGGCCTATATTGCGCCTTGGTGCTTAATGTGAATCAAACAATTGTTACAAATCAAGTTTAGTTTTCACACTTGTATTTGCTTTATACGTAACTTGATCACCAGTCGCGCTCCAAGCACTGTCTTTGAATTCGCCCTGAAGCTCGTTGAGCAGTAATATGGAGCTGACAAAGTCGAACTCAAAACGTCGGCAGTGCATCTCAAATATGCGCGGAATACCGTATTACCAAGATTGCCATATAATTTTCTCAGCATTCTGAAGCACGACATCCCCTTAATTCGTCCACTGGCCGCTGAAGTTTCCTCACTTACGCTTAAATCTGTAATACGACAATACACAATTCCCCGTGTCTAAAAAGGTTTTATAATTTATAACCATCAACTTTTGCAAGTGTGCTTATTCTATCCATGTCACCTCACGCATACACACCCACACTTCTAACTATGATACAATGGTATGAACATGTTATTCATTCTTTTTGTTCTCCCTCCCTCCCTCTCCAGTTTAGCCTTTCGTTTCACCATAGAAAACAAGATTATAATCAAAGAAAACTGAACCAATTCCCTTCCTTCTCCAAAAAAAAAGCACATGACAGTTTCTCTGAAAAATGACATTCGAATTTCTTTTGTAGCCAAATCCCCAGCTTTCATGTACAAGTATATTATAGGCATAAAAGACGGGGGTTTGTCAAAAACTATGAGATTCCTCGCGTTCGTTCGCCTCTTACGGTCGCCCAGCCCTGGCAGCTTCTTCCAAAGCCCGCACTTTCATCTCCCGCTCACGTTGTTGTTGCTGCCGAAGATACTCCTCATGCTGAGCCATCAAACCAGGATGCGCATGAGGATGCATAGGCCCTGGACCCGGCTGGGGCGGACCAGGATGCGGGAAACGTTCTCTTTCCATCAAAATCTGCCGCTGCAACTGCTCGTGGGCCGCTTGGGCTGACAACTGCTTGATACAAAGAAAAATGACACCGTTAGTTTACTCATAACAACGCTCGGATGAAGTTTTCTACTAGTATACTACATTACACTCGTTTATCTCCTATTAGCGTAGTCTCAAAGTAACACCTATTCCATCCTAGTCCACCATGAGATTTAATCGGTGTTTTGCCAGTCATTATTCGGATTTTTTCAAACAGGTCCCAACACGAAACCAAGCAAGTCAAGATATTATAAGGCACACTAGGCAAACTTAATCTACATTCCATTTATTTCATGTAGGGGAGCGTACTTTAATGGCGCCATCAAAAGTTCGCCATTTTTGGACCCCATCCCCTCTTGTGTCATCAATTTTAGCTATGTTCCCTACTGCTAAAACATTAGGCGTCATCATTGGCCTATCCCATCCATCCACTCCAGTGTTGGCGCCATTAAAGTAAGCTCTCTACGGCCACGGTGGACAATTAATAACTGAGTCCGTTTCTAAATGGCAGGTCAAACTTCACGGGCTCTCACGGTTGACTTTTTGTGGACGACTGTGCGAAAATTAAGTTTTCACAAATTTTTTTCACATTTAGTTTACAGCATATGCTGGAAACGTTATAATTTTTTTTTTAAAGTCCTCGCAGTCATTTAACTAATTAACGTATAAACGAGTTTCAATATATAAGTTTTATCACATTCCCTTTATATGTACTAAATCAACCGGCAAGAAACTTGTGAAAAACTGACCCTTCTTTCAGGCCCGTAGCCAGGCCCCCTAACACTCTCCCCTGTCTTATTTGCACAATCGTACGCGCAAATTCTTCAATCAGAGCATATGCAGTTTGACCTGCCATCTTTGGACAACGGCCCTAAGCTTTTTAGCGTCCACCATAGCCTTTAATTTTGGCCAATTCATTTTGCTACCTAACTTATTTCACTCCATTTTTTCTATTGAAATAAAATTTAAGCTTTTCTCTGAATGTACTTAAAAATGAACTGACTGGGGCTGAGTTAAAAAATTCTTAGCGAAGTATTATTTGAAGTCCATTCCTGAATGTGGCATAGAAGGAGAAAGTGAGCTAAAACGGACAGAACAAAGCTATTCGTTTGCCTCCAAGTTGAAACCCAACAAGCTTTTCTCCGTTTCCAACACAAATATATATGCGTAAAACACAAGAACGATCGAATAAAACCTGTGAATATCGGTTGAAGAAACTTGATTTAATCCTCACACTACGCAATGGATTCAAATATGTCAATCCTTTTAAATTGCAGTTTTACTGTGAGTAATTTAACATGCCATGTGGACAATGAAGTACTGTCTGAAAAGGCGTAAGAGACAGATCTTAGACGCAATTTCAGCGTCAATTTTTCTTTTACCGAAGCTCCAGGGATATAGTATTAAAAATTCCATCCTAGCAAGTCGAACGTGGAAACGGATCTCGCTCAAACTACTTATTCGACAGAGCTTCACGTCGATTCTAGTACAATAGATAGGCTCCCTATATAGCTTCAGGTTAAGCTTAGCTTTTGTTGTTTGACAGAGAACGTTCTTTGACACAGGGATTAACTATTTCAATTTGTACACTTCAAAATGTTGGCGGGCAAATAATCACGGACAAATACTAACCTGGTGTGCTAGTTGCTCGTCATACGGCCTGCCAAGCATAGCTGCCGCTGCTGCAGGATGCAGACCCAAAGGATTGTCTCGGCCCATCATTCCTTGTGGTCGCGGATAACTTGCTGCTGCAGCTGCTCCAACGTAAAAAAAACATACACAAAACAATTCAATTAATATTCACGAAAGTTATTTTCTTTCCATTTAATCAATTCTTATACAAATCAAGGCCTTGCCGGTTCCCTTAACCATTCCAGTTTCCGGACACGTCATTTTGTTACTGACTGGAACACGAAAACGTGCCAACTCTCCCTTTTGAAACGCGTACAAAAAGCTCAATTTTCGATTTTTAAAGTTCACTTGCTCTTGAAAATTCAAGTGGTCAAGAACAGTGCCCACAAGTTGGACAACCCATTTTGGCCCTCAAAAACTCCTCTCTTCATAAAACAAAAAGATATCGTGAGATACGAAGATCTCACGAAGAAAGTAGAAAAAAAGAGAAAAGACCGGAAGCTGGAATAGGAAGCTGGCGACTTTCGGTGTCACCGGGCGGTCACCGGCCAAGCAGGGAAAAAAGGCGGAGTGATGACTAGGGCTGATAACAGTTCCGAGTCGAACCGAGCCGATTGAATTGATCTCACAGAGTAATAGAGAGCGAAGGGTTACTGTGTAAAGGGCCGTTACAAGAAAAGCTGAATGAAAGCAGCTATACAAGTTGTTGACTGGCTGCAACATCACGTGCACCTGTACCACTCGATGTTTGGCTACACGATAAGCGCTTGGGGCTGTGCTGTTTGTTTTGTCTGGTACAACTCCTTTCTCCTTCAATTTTTCTTGTAACAGCCCTTTGCAAAATAACCTTTCTCTCTAAATTACTCTACGAAATTAATCAATCGGCTCGAGTCGACTGGAACCGTTATCAGCCCTAGTGATGACGAGGACGTCTTGGCTCACCTGGAAGTGAGAACAAGCTGCCTGCGCCGGCTGCCGGTAAGTTGCCGCTCTCTTGTCCCGGATGGACATGGAGATGGGTATGCGTATGGGCATGCGAATGCGTGTGGGCATGTGTATGTAGTTCGGGGTTGAGCCCGGCCATTTGCAAGCGCAGCAATGGGTCAGTGCTCAGGCCCAGACGATCGACGGCCGGGGACAAGGGTCCGGCGGGACCGGAAGCTGGGCCAGGCGCAGGACCGCCCACCACGGGGGGCGGTCCCGCACTTACACCTACCCCTGCATTTGGTCCTGACCCCAGAGACCCTAAAGGACCCAGGGAATGGAAACCAGAAGCAAGGGAACCAGCCAGACCTGCCGATACAACCCAAATAACTCAGCAACGACTCTTTCTTGTTTCTGATTCTTACGGGTGTTGGGTAAAAAAAAAAAATAGTAAAAAAATCCTTAGCCCAAAAAAAAAAAGAGAACCCGCCTAAATGTTTAAAGTTCGGCTAGAAATGTAAAAGAAAAGAGAAGAAAAGTTTTAGGTCGTACCTAGTCGCTCTAGTCTTTCGCGTTCCATTTGGCCTAAGGCAGCAGGACTCGGTCCACCCCCTAAGGAATACAATCCGAAGCCAGGAGGCGGAGCTAAGGCACCTGGAGGGGGACCGCCAGGTAAGCCGTACCTACAATGCAAAAGAAATTAATTATCATAAGCACAAAATTCAATACACGCCAAAGTGAAGCCAGGGACGTAAATAAATAACCCGAAAATGATTAGCAACGAATAAGAGATGACAGTAGCACTTCAATGGTATAGGCTCTTACATAACTTAGTACATAAAAAATGTTCACTATAGAGGAGATTATAAAAGGCTTGATCGTAACGGGATTCTAATGTCTACAAAAAAGCATGGATATATAAACATATAAACAATACAAAAAATAGAAAATAAAATAAAAAAAATAATTTCGAAGTCATTTGTTTGATATGTGGAAGAGCTAAAATATTCAAATGAATAAAAAATGCAAAATTAAAAAATTATACCTTCGGTGCAATTCGAGCCAGTGAGGATCCAAGCCAGCTGGGAGCCGCCCACCTAGGCCGGGTGATAAGCCGACACCTGGCGGTAGTCCAGCGCCAGACTTGAGCATTTCTTCCTTAAATCGGTCCGACATTTCTCTCTCACGCATTTCTCGGTACTCCCGTTCCCTTTTCTCCCGTTCTAAATGCTCCATTTCCATCCTAATATAGGTAAAGAAGTGTAAGAGAGTCTTTAATCTCTATACATCACTCCATTTCTTTAAATCTTTAGTATGATTCTTTCCTTTAATTGGAAGATAGCGTTTAAAAATAAAATCGAAAATTAAGATTCTTTATTATGGATTTTTGGAATCTGCTTTTATACATATGACAAAAAGAGATAGAAAATACCTTTCTCGTGCTCCTGGTCCATACATGGATGCTAACTGGTAATGTAGCATGTGGTCCATATGCGATGGCGGTCCAAGACCCAAAGATCCTGTGGGCATGGCTCTAGGGAGCCCTCCCGGGCCACCGGGTGAGAAACCCGTGTGAGGTCGCGCATATTCGCTGAGCTGGCGCAGTGCAGGAGTGTCCTGGTAACCACGAGGCCCCGGTCCAAATGGTGACGTGATGGTTTCAATTGGGCCATTATTAGAAGTACTCGGCTTGGGCGTTTCGCGCTTATCAGGTGTCGGTGCTTTTCTCTGAAAAAAAAGGAAGTAAACATTTTTAAATATCTTTTCCTTACGGAGACGATTTCTGTTTTTAACAAACCGTCAATCGTTTGAATGTCAATACAGTCAAAATAAAGAACAGGAGGAGGCCTTTTCGGAGTTTGAAAAGTGAAGAAAAATTCGTTCACAATCCCACAATTGAAAGTCAAAATGTAAAAACGACTAGCGAAAGAGGAAAAGCGTTAAAGCACTGTTTAGTGCTTAAATTTTAACTTATAACACGTATTGCGCGTTTTCAGCTCGATACGCTTATCTGCCCCCCCCCCCCCACACCAAAAAAAAATCCTTACAGCTTGAGCGGCTTGGGCTTGTCGCTCGCGTTCTTTCTCCCGCTCCCTCTCATCCCTTTCGCGTTCCGCTTGTCTTCGTAGTCGTTCTTCTCTACGCCGGGCTAATTTCGAATCGGGTACTGGCTTGAAGGTCAGGTCAGTACGTGCGCACGAATGGCCTTCTCCTCGATTCCAATGGCGCAAAAATCTAAAAACGACAAGTATGTTATTCACAACGTCTTTAGCAACCAACTCCGAGCTTCATTTTAAAAGGCTGCACCATACTAATGCAATGCTTATTTACCAGGTTTTGCCCTTCAATTTACATTATTTCGTTTGCAACTTGAAACTTGGCTACGAACTATTCATAAATTTAAAGTTTGTTAAGCTTACTTATCCTAACCATGGTAATAACTAAGTGATGAAAAGTGATGAACGACGGAAACTCAGGTAAAAAGAAGTCACGACGACACTAGATACAACACAATAATGAGAAATAAGTGTACGCACAAGACTTGTGGAACAGAGAAGAACAGTATCATTAGACAACATTTAACCCGTTGTTGACCAATTAGACACACAAGTCCCTGCTTACTTCAAACCAATTGCGCTGACGTGGAGTGATGAGCTGTTCAAACTGGTAATATATAGTATTGGTAATACATTGTTTTGGCACTTAGAACACAATTATGCTGACCGAAATGCATGGCTGTTTCGGTTTTGCTGTGAAGTGAATCAAATCCTGTTTCGATCTTCGCGAGTTTCTACTGACATAATTAGGGAGAAAACATCGTGTAACTTTCTTGGTTTTGTTTTGCTTCTTCATGAGCAGGCCACCGCAATAATAAAAAAGTTAGCGCCAAATTACTTGATTTTATAAATAAATATTTGACATAGCCTTAAGAAAAGGGATCAAAGATGTCATACACAAAGCCAGTAATAGTGTCACCCTAGTTTTGTTCTAGTTCATAATCTTAAATAAGCCCTCAGAAGAGAATTTATAATTAAATTGTCAAAATGTCAAAAATAATACGAATTTATTATAATTACGCCCTTCACTGTTTAAAAATATTATGAATTTCAATACGATAATGGGACTTAAATTCAATTATGTTAAATAAAAACACACAAATCTTACATGGCACTCTGGCTGCGATGACACTCGGAATCTTCGATTCTCGGCTCAGGGCTGGGTCCACGGTGCAGGTGACTTGGACTGGGCGCCTCTTCTTCCGGCTCTTCCGGTACACCCACAGAGGGCGCCCCACTGGCGTCTTCCGGTGGCGCCAGGGGCATCGGTGGCGTGGCACTTGGTGGTTGCACGGCCATCGCTGTTGCTGACGGCGCGCCGGCTAGCCACGGTTCAGCGGGCGGCTTGGTGGCGTCCGCTAGGGGCAAGCCTGGGGGCAATGCGCCCGGTGGCGCCCCGTAGGGGTTGTACCCGAGTCCAGGGTGATGTATGGGCAGCGGGTGGGGGGGATAAGGCAAAGAATGGTTAGGTGGGTAAGCGAAGGTAGTGGTGGTGGCTGATGTTGACGGGATATTGGGCACTGGGGCCGCAGGAGGAGGTGGAGCCAAAGCCGACTGCGGCCTACTACTACTGCTACTACTATTACTCGCATTGCTCATACTCGGTTTCGGACTGGCGGACGTTTTCATCCCGCCCATGCCCTGCGGCAAGGGTGACGCCCGCGTCCGAGGACTCGCGGGCCGTGAAGCCGACGAAGACGACAAGCTTTTATGATGGTGGTGATGATTGTGGCCCGTTTTAGAGCTCGACGATGAAGACTGGTGCGGTGACGCGGCCGGGGCAGCTGAAGATGCCTGGGTCGGGGGAGCAGAAGGAGCGGTGTTTGTTGCTGCTACCGGACTGGGTGGCACGGCTGAGCTGGTGGTGGGAGGATAGGAAGGAATACCCATAGGTGGTTGACTGTACGGTAGCGACACGGCGGGGTGCGGCCCCGGGGGTCGCAAATTAGGAGGGTATGCGTACATGATAGGAGGGCCATACGGAAACGAAGCGTAAGGATACGGTAAGCCTACCGAATGTGGTGGCAGGGTCATATGGGGCGGTAATAAATGCGGTGGGTAGGGCAATGCGTGGGCAGGGGGCGGACCTAAGTGCGCCAAAGGCGGAGGCTGCAGGTGAGGCGGCTGGGTCGCCAACGGCGAGCCGCTACTACCCGGACCATTGCTAATCGACGCGGGAGGTTTGTTCGACAAACTGGTAGGCGCTACGCTGGAATTGGTGATGGTAGGCGTGGTGGGCGCCCCCGTTTGTGGTGTGCTACTGCTACCTGGTTTCGCATTAGCGTTCGGAAGTTGTACTGGCTGCTCTCGCTTCGGTACATCCTGGCCGTAAGGTGGTAAATAGTTTCCAAACAAAGCACTGCCCCCTAGAGGGTGCGTCCCCGCAGGCACTGCCCCCAGAGGGTCACTTTCCGTTTTAACTTTCAGGTTATGGGGCTCTAACTGCTCGGCTTTGCCCGGCTGACTCGGCAGCGGCGCGCCGGTACTCGAGGGCGGCATGCTTAACGCCCCTGGCATGACAGAGGGTGTGGCTTCGGGCAGTTCGACGCCATTGTGAGGCGGAGGAGGTGCGCCGTGGGGATAAGGACGATAAGGCGCGTACTCAGTGGGCGGCAGAGGTCGATGCAGACTCATATCCAGCGCTGGTGGCGCCCCAATGGGCGGTGACAAATAATGCGCGGCGTAAGGTGCAGGTACACTACTAGCTTCCATCTCTCTCTCTCGGTTCCACGGCTCCGTGTTCACCTGCCCAGGACTACTTCGTACTTTCATGTCGTCACCCATGCCGCCAAAGTGGGGCACAGGTGGATTACCCACTACCGGGGCATAAGATGACGGTGGTGGTGCGGTCATGTGCTCTATTTTCACCTGCGAGCCTACTACCGAGGCACTGGCGGACGGCGTCATCGCCGGTACGTCCTTTTCCGTTTTGATGGCCACTGGTAGAAGATCACCATTGATCCCTAGACCGTTAGTAAGCCCGCTTTGTGGCGGTTTGGCGGCATCTGGGTCTTCCTTAATCACGAACGGCATGAGCACCGGCGTCGGCGACGGCAAACCGGGTGGGGTGAGGTTGTTGGTCGTCGCAGTCTCTTCCTTCTTCTCTATTTGGATATGGTTGACCATGGTAGCGCCACCTGGCTCGGTCTCGGGCTCGTTGCTGTCTTCCTCCATCGAGGAGCTGCTGCTGCTGCCGGCGTTGCTCTCCGAGCCGGTAGACGGCTCGCTGGCAAAGTCATCCCTCTTCTTCTTCTCGCTCGGCTCCTCTTGCTCGGCCTCCAGGTTCTCGGCGCCAGCCTCCTGTCCAGCATTGCTTCCGACTCCCAGGCGTCGTTTCTGGCCTTTGCCTGGGCTTTCTACCATAGAAGGTTTCGTAACTCCTTTAACGCGCTCGTTGCTGTTATTGTTGTTCACGGTTGTCCCCGTTGTCGACGGCGATTTGCGGCTGAGCGTCAATGTATCCACGTCTTCGGGACTGTTGGGCTCGCTGTCAACCTTTGCACTACTGCTGCTGCTACTACGGGCCGGTCCTCTCGCGTTGCTGCTGTTGCTATTGTTTTCTTTGGTGCTCCGTGTACTGCGTGTGCGCATACGTCCGTCGGCCTCCTCGTCCTGCTCCGGGGCTTGCACTGGACGGAACATGTATGGCGATTCCGCCGCTCCTGGCCCGCCGGGGGGTTGGCTCGGGGATTGGCCCGTGTTGCTGCTGTTGTTACTGTTACTATTGTTACTGCTGTTGATACTGCCACCGCTGCTAGCACCACTTCCACCATTAATTCCTCCTCCGGAGGAAGAAGCACCGCTACTACTAGAGGACGAGGAATTGGCAGCACCAGTGGATGACTCGTTTTGGGACGGTTGTGACGTAGACGACGAAGTGGAGGAAGTTTGTTGTTGCTGTTGGTCTTGCTGCTGTGGTTGTTGCTGGGGCGTTTGCGTCGTTCCTTCGCCGTTATTGGCCGTCAAGATCGGCAAATCCCCATATTTCTTGAAATGCAATCGGCAGTCAGTGCATAACAAAGTTTTGTCTTTCCCTGCATGGTGCCAATCTTTGGAACCTACATTGATCAAAGGAAAAGAGAATTGGAATGTCAACATAAATCGGTAGAAATAATTTGGGTCAGTCGTCTGCAACCATCTAACTGAAATAAAGTCACCATTACAAAAACGAAAATTCCGAAATCTAAAAAGTTGAAAAAAAAATAATGAAAAGGAAGTGAAACACTTAAAGACAATAACAGAACGCTTAAGGATAACACGAATCAACTAAAAATGTACGACAAATTAAAAAAAAATAAGGAGAGGGAAATGCTAAACAAAAGGATGATCAAAATAAAAATGAACTGGAAAGAGACGGAAGAACACGTCAACGGGAGTGAGAATCAAGAAAGGATCATGTTTTTACTTGTCGACAGACAGTGGCGGCAATGATATCCGGTTAAATCTCTTGAATCCGAGTCGTCATCCGAGTTATCATCTTCGCTGGCGGAACTAAGATCGCCTGTAAGAAGACAATAAGGAACAAAGGAGTGATGAGCAACACCATGAAAACACAAAAACTAAAAAATGGAAAAAACGACAAAATAACACTGCGTCAAGAAACAATTACACGACAAGCTCCATTACCAACTACACAAAGCTTTTGTTTTAGCGGGCAATGAATGCAACTTGTCAGTGATTTAAGGACCGGGGCAATCTAGGCGACATGGGATGGAAAAATACGGGCCAAGGATTTTCATGGCTCAACAGCCCTCAACGTAAAGTAACAAAGGAGATTGGCGGCTCGTTCTTGTTTTTCCTGGGCGGAACAACAACGAGAGCCATCCTCGGAAAGAAAGAAAGATGCTCAAGAAACAAGAAACAAAAAATGCGAAACACAACGACCGTCAAGGAGAGCTTTAAGTTTCCATCAAGGGCTTTTTTTTCTCGCTTGCTGGTGCGCTTCACGAAAATAAGCAAAAAACTCTTGCCCATTCGGAGATCTGTTAGGTTGGAGTATAGGAAGCAACACGAGAGATAGGGAGACAGAGTAGAACAAGGAGAGAGCCAGAGAAAAGAGCAGCGTGATCAATAGGAACGAACTGTGCAGACGAGCGTGAAAGAACCAAGCCGCGCTCTCCCGCTTGCCTATTTCCACTCAGAAATGATGTAAAACGAGGTTCTTTTCACAACTGAAAGCCGAGAACCATTTGTAGCGCACAATAACCGGCACACAATGCTCACGGAAATACTTAAGCGAGAAAACAGCAGCGGGCTTATATTTTTCATGTCTACTTTTTCGCGAGGAATCAAATACGAAACAATAAAACTTCATTTACAAATTAGGGAAAATGAAAAGACTTAAAAACCGCCCTGAGAACTGTAAATTTTAAAGTTTACAAAAATTGCTACAAAATTTTTCTTCATAAACCTCAAGAAAGGAAAAACTGATAAAACTACCCAGGGCTTTGGTAAATTTTACGTTTCAGAACAAAATGAAGTTCAATGCTTAAACACCAATACAAAGCTGAAACAAAGAAATTAAACTATATACGAAATTAAAAATAAAGTTAAAGAATACCTGGATCTTCCTTTGCCGGACGCGTATTTCTCGTGGCCCGGATCCGGCGTAGTGCGCTCTGGCGGTGTCGACGACGGTGCGGACGATGATTGGCTGCTCCAGGCGTTTTCTTCCACAAGTAATAAAACTCGACCAGATCGGACTGTTAAACATACCAAAAAAAGAAAAAGGAACGAGCATGAAAGCCACGCATTATCAACTTTTCATAGCGGCATAAAACAGCGACTTTTCGCGAGTACTAGTCACACGCCATTGGGCGCTCCCAATCGCGCCACTTATCTCCCGTTCTCTCCTCCCTTTCCTCTCTTTCAATTTGGTGACTTTTCTACTGGCTCTATGATAAAAGAGCTGTTAAAGGGATTTAGCGTGACAATCCTACATTCATTGCTGCCAAATGCCAACGGGGGTTGCACGTCACACACACCTACATCTCCACATGCATACACACATACAGCTACAGGACAAGCAAACCGGCCAGGCGTGTATATATACGAACAAGCCATAGCAAAGCCGACAAGGCCGACGGCTATAAATATCCTCCGGTACAAGCCTTAACCCCTCATTGCCCCGAGGGAAGCAACCGGCAGCAGCTTGAGCAGCAAGCCAGCCCCACACATCATTCTCTTTCTGCCTCTCTTGCTGTCTGTCTCACTGTGTTCTCCGCTTTACAAGCTAAACATTCCGTATCTCGTTTCTGAAAAAAAGGACTCATCTCCTTAAATGCGCTCAACGCCAATTCAGTTAGGTCCCCTGCCCGTCAACATGCTCTCAAGCGATGAAACGGATGGTTCCTTAAAGCTTCTTTTTTGGCCTTCCAACACCCCCTCACCCTCATTTTCCTTCAACCCAACCAGAACTCGCGTGCAAGATTTATTTTTAAACCGCTTGTCTGACATATAAGCAGGCTCTTTTCACGTCTTACTTCAGCTTCACATGCAAAACTTCTCAATAGTAGCTCTTCGCTGTCCCGCTTATAGCTTACGCAAGCACTTTATGGAATCTTACGACATGAAAAAGGAAGAAAAATGGCCCCTTGATTAACTGAAGAGCCATGTTACACAAATATCCACGAAATTTAAGAATTTTTAAAGCAATCGCTAGAATATGCGGTAGGTGGATTACAAGGCTCAAAGGCAATTGCGTTAGTGCCCGCATTCAAGATACATGGATGAGGACAACCAAATGGCTCGTCTATGTGTTAGTTCTCTTAAATGCGGTTCTCTGAAAGAAATGCCAATGGCACCGCCCTTGTGATATTATCTTACGCCAGGATTCGACTATATCTGGAAGACTTGAAAGAGTATAGGTTGACAACGAACGCTACGAATTAATTTAGACTATTTTTAACTATCCACAAGAGCCCAGATATGAGAGACAAACGCGTTACATGCGATTTCTTACGTTACAGTGAACAAATGGAGATTCTTTAAAGGGAGTCCCCATTCACCCAGGTTCGTAAATAGGCCTATTCGTAATGAGGTATGTGATTCCATCTAATGAACAAAATTGCTCAACTGCGTAACTACTGCTCGGTATAACGAAACGAGGGAAATACAAATTACTTTTTCATGGGATGTTTCTTACAAGAAAAGGGCGCCGAAAAACCGAAATCTTGTTTAAGCCGAGAATTATCTTACATGCAGTACTTTTTCTTCCTTTTTTTTACTACGCATCCTTTTTTGTTGTTATCAATAATTAGCACTGTCCAGAAAGGGTGCGTTTGCCAATTGATTTGCTCCTACACGCGGTTCTTAAACTTGCGATTTCCTGAGTTGCCAAACTAATATTATATTACATGCGGGTTTCCCTGGCATGTCACCACTACCAACACTAATGACCCACTATTACCAGGCTATTCCCACTATTCCCTTACTAACAGTTTATTTGCTGAAGGAACTCTCCCTTGTATTCGGGGTTCCCGTACATGTGGTTCCTTCCCTACAATACTTCTAAGGCACCAGACCCAATTTATTTTATTTTCTTGACAATCGGTTTTGTTTACCAACAAAATTACCCTTACATCCGAGCTTCTCTTAGAACTTTTAGGATCCTACCTCTTAAGTCTTTCATGGCACAATAAATTTAGTAACATTCTTGCAAGCAGTTGATGCCTTGTCATCACACTCTTACAAAGGATTCTCTTATACGTGGTTCTCTTTAAATCAACTTCTGAAACTCAAATTTCAATTTCAGCAGCTTTTTCTGCTACGCTTTCTAATTAAATTTTCTCTTACATGCGGGTTCTCCTATATTATCCAACACCCATAATTAATCAACGAGATAAACTTGCTGCTTGTACAGCAGGGAAAAAATAAAATAAAAAAAAAATACGCCACGCCATCTTGAATCCCTTGACCCTGTCTCTTGTGACGCAGAAGTCCCAATAGCCATTATGGGGCTCTTGCCCATACCGCAATTTCGGGCTCGCACGCCAGTTATCTCCTTTAGCCCCTGACCACCCTTACCTTAACGCCCCCCCCCCCCTCCCATTCCCACCTTCTTCCTTTAAAACTAGGCACATCCTTACCCAACAATAGCCTCTATTCCCTCTCCTCTCTTGTAGTCACTCGGCTCGAGTCAAAGAGAACCCCGTCCCTGACTATTGATCCCTGCGGTACTCCTAAAAGTTGGTCCCTTGTCAACTCAGTGGCCTGGAGGGCTGATCTGACACCCTCAAGGGCCATCAGCTGACAACCTCAGCAACCTAGTCCTCTTGTACCCTTCTCTGTTCCCCACCCCACATGATCTTTTCTTACTCCTCACCCCTTTCTTACCCCACGTTCACCCCCTTAATCCATCGATTCACCCGTTTTTTGAGGGGTCTACTGTTCACTTCTTGCCCCTTTTTTCGGCGCTACCGCCTTAGGGGAGCAAGCCCTTGCGGATATACTCTAAGGGCAAACCCAGAGGGTCCCGTTCCTGCGCGTGGCAGGAGGCCGCAGGGGATGGCCAGGAGAGGGGAAAAGGATGGTAAGCCGCGAAAAACCTGTGGGCCACCCACTTTTCGTACCGCCTGGGGACTTGCGGGGGCAATAGTGAGCTGTCAGGAAGTCCGTTTCTGTTCAGCTCTATCAAATCCCACTCTCCCGCAACCGCCAACAGCGACCTAACACTCGGGGACCATAAAAAAAGGCACGAAACGCATCCCTTTCAGTAAGTATGAGCATCCAAAAAAAGGAGAGCTTCTCTTTATCCTTTGTGGTGGGCCAAAAATCGATTCTTGCCCTCCCCACCCCCAAGTTATCCTCTTTTGCTGCCTTGAGTCTTACGCTTCTACCAAAATTGTTCGCTTCCAATTTTCAAGTCCTCACGACATACTGTCAGCATTAACAGCCAATAGCACTAATAAATATTATAATCATACCACTACTTACAGCGTTACATCTTTCCAGAATGTCTCTTTCGTACTTCTTTACATTTCTATTCGTTTGTCTCCCACGACCCTCGGTGGCTATTTCGTTCGTCCATATTTTTTCTTCCCGGTTTTTACCGTCTGTTTTCATTATTGGGGATCCTTTATAATTTTAATTTCTTTCGTGGACTTTTAAGGCAATATTCTCTAAAAGTTTATGCAAATACCAATGTACTGGTAGGTTCTCCGTTCGTTTTATGCAATTTTTGCATTTCTAATTTACAATATGTACGGGCTACTTCATCTGTCTTTTGCCTTTTTATGCACTTGTTTCTAATTATATTGAACTCCACTTTTTATGAGACTACACTGAAATGTTTCCATACCAAACTACCAGGATGACAAGAGAGGAGTTCCTTATGCTTAAAGTCCGTTATATCTAATGCCTTGCCACTGTCTTCACATAAATATGATCTTCGCCATCTCGCTATAGCCGATAATTCTTTATAAAATGACTTACATCTTGAGACTCCGTTTCAACTGCTGTATGCGAAAGTTCACAACATTGCTTTTTAAGCTTCAGTGATTTTTAAAACTGTCTTTCCTTCAACTCTACTAGGTTTTATTTCGGTTTATAAATATAAGCCGGAATAAAACCTAGAAAATAACCGAAACTCAAAAACAAATCAAGTAGCAAAAATTTATATTTATATGAAAATTAAATTTATATGAAAGCATTTGTTTTATGAACAACACTAGTTTTCTCAAATTGCGCTACTGTAACAAAAAACCCTCTAGAACGTTTTATTCGTTAAGCTTGTTGTATTTTCCACACAAATTTCAGTACTTAAATTTTTATTTACCTTTGATTGACCACGGATGACTAGTTAATCTTTATCTAATGTGTTTTGCATTTGCTCAAGCGTGTCAACTATCGTAATACTTGTAAAAGAGTGTTATTAAATACTAAATTCGTTACAAGGCTTTCTCATTTTTTAATTGATTTTCTTAATTACTCGTTCAACAAATGTTATCCAATTCATTGGTTCTTGAACTTTGCACATATTTTCTGACAGTTCGTTATGTTTTACCACCTTCAGAATAATATCGATGCAGCGGTAGTAGCTCTTAAGTTCTCTGTAAAACTCCTGTTTTCATTAATGTAGTTATTAAACAATGTAGTAATTTTTAACGAAACCACTGCTATTTATTCCAATTTTTTTTTAAATATAGTAATCCCCACGCTTACGCTGTAGATCGGTTCCGCGAAAACACTGCGTAAACGAAACGCGTTCTATACTCTCAGAAAGTTTATTCTTGTTGAGTTACAAAAAATTGCTTACAAGTCTATTTTTAATTGTACAGATATATAAAGGGATTTATATCTTACCGATTATAACGAGTAATATTTAAACTGCTGTAGCTCCTGAAAAATTTTAAAAAATATTGCCAATCACTAAGTTAATACGACTCGCTATATCGGGCTACTACTCCAGCGAATCTGCTTTATTTTTTTAAATCTCACTTTTTAGAACCACGTTACCGTGTTTCGTGTAATTTGTCGCAAAATATTCCAAATTTCTGAAGGGTTAATAAGTGAAACCGCGTAAAACGAGACCGCGTAAATAGGGGATCAATGTGTTTACTCTTTCTGTGCAGCTTTCAATGCATTTGCTTCCATTTTAATCTTGCTTTGCTACTTTTAAGGGACGAGTAATCGTGTTTCCATTCATTTTGCAAATGGAGAATCAAATAGTTTCGGCTTTCTACATGCGGATTCTACTATAAAGGAGACAGTGACAGTTTGTGTTAGACACTCTATTTAAAGTACATCGAAGTGTTGGTTTGGATCCAACTAGAATGTAGAGGCCCTGATGTAAGATAATTTTTTTCGTGAGTTGTATAAAGCCTTTGTGAATAACACCATAGCAAAAGAACTCCCGCAATGTAAAACAATGCGCTTTTCCACTTTACGTGCTTAAATACGGGTTTTAGTGTACAAAACTAAACTATTTTGTTAGCAAAGATCGAACCTGCACTAAGTTAGAAGTGCGGTCGAACCATGGTGTACGAGAAACACCTAGTAAGAAATCTGTGCTTGGGGACCGCGAAGTACAAAAAACCTCGATTCAAATGTACAGACAGGAAGAAATAATTAACTTTTACGCAACGTTAACATTTAATTTAATAAATTCGCTTTTGAACTCCAATCCAGATGCGAGGCGCAACTACCCTAGTAGGAAAATAATTTGTGTTAGATGCCATAGTATTTTATCCCTTCTTTTGGCTTTTTTTTTGTAGTTGTGCTAATTTTGCTTGCCTTTATTATTTTCGCTTTTTTCAGTTTTCAAACTTGCAATAAAAATTATAATAATAAAAATACCTATTTCATTGTAAACTTCTTACTCATTAAAGCTTTGCTACATAATTGTCTTTCAAATTTTCACGCATTTTCATTGCCAGAAATCCCTACCGCCCCTTTTCACCCTCTTCATGGTTAACTAACCCCTCCCCAACCTAAGCATTTCAGTTGCCGTCTTCAATAAATCCTCTTTTGGTGACAAGATTCGGCCACCGCCACTGTGATTAGTAAGTGTTTTCCCGAAATTATAAACATCCACTTACCGTTTCCTTATGGGCCAATAAATCCTTGCGTATCCGAAAAAAGTTTTTCCCGTATTGTCTCAACCCTTTCACGAAGCGTTTCTGCAAAAACAAAAATTCCAACACGAAAAATGAAATCTTTGTTCGGATTAGTTCAACCATCTTTCACTCTAGAGATAACCTCCGTAATTAAACAAATGCAACAGAAACAAAAAAAGGTAATCTTTTTTTAAAAAAAGAGGCACAGCAAACAAAAAGACAAAAATAACGAATGTTATGAATTCTACTTAAAAATTTTCTACAAAGAACTTTCTCATATTACACTGTTTGACGTATTTTATTAATTCCTCGTTTAATGCGCTTCCCAATTTTTTGTTTCACAATATCTTCCTGGATTTTTTGTTAAAGGGACTTTCGAAGATGGTCTCGTAAAAGCAAATTTCATGAATTTTACTGTTCCACCTATGATCCTGAATTATCTCGTTAAAATTTACTTGAACTTTTCTTGCATAAAAACTCACTTTATTTTTCGTATTTAGCGAATGTTACTAAATTACATTGCTTGAAAAATTATACAAAATATTCTCTTCGAAAGAGTTTTTGTTTGGAGAATTTTTCGGTATTTCCTTTTTAACGAAATTTACTCAACAAATTTTTATCTTAATTTTGTTAAATTTTGTTAACTTTATCTAACGAAATCGACCGAATTCCCACATTTCATTAATGTTCCTGAATTTTCCGACTTACGTCAGTTTTACTTTAAAAAAAAAAACAAATATCTTATTTTTTGGGCACATTTGCCAGGATTTTATTTCACAAAAATTACCGAGTTTTCTTACTCACGAAATTTTCTTCACGAAAGTGCCGTAAAAACTGCTGAATTTTTCTACATTACTATTTAATTTTCGTGTTTCACGAGGGTTTACAGAATTTTCTAGGCCAATGAAATGTTACTTAATTTCTCTGTTTAACGAATTTTACTTGAATCCTTTTTGGTTCAACAATTTTACTGGAGTTTTCCTTAACTAATTTGTTGTATTTCCTTTGTTTAACAAATTCTGCACATTTCTACTGCAGCAAATTCTTCCGAAGATTCTTATTAATATAAGTTAACTTTTTCGTAAAAATGTCAGGAAAAAGGGAGGGAACAAGTTCCTATCAATGTCATCTCTTTCAGCATTACATCGTCAATGAAAAGCGAAGCCGAGTCTCGACAAACGTCGATGTACCCAGCAGATTGCTTTGACATACGGTCATGTCGTGCGCTAGGGAGCATTTTCTGGTTTTTGCTTCTTTCTTTCTCCTTATTTTCTTGTGTTATGTCGAACAAGAATCGCTCTCTTTCTTTCCTTCATCTCTCTTTTCTTTTGCCTTTCCCCTTTCTCACTCCTCGTTTCTGCCACTACTACACCTAGTGCTGCTAAGCTAACACACACAGATGCACCCAACATGGATTCCATCGATCACGCCCTGAGCTTCAGCTCTATCTTTTGGGAGGGCCTTTTCGCTGCGTTCGTTTTCTTCTCTTCTCCCACATATACGCACATATACACACATTCACACTCACATACTCGTGTTGTCTCGTCGCTTGAGTTGTGCTTTATCTCCTTTTTGGTGTTAACAGACGGTGTATCCCGATTGATTAATTCGTTAATTCCCAGGTTTCCTTGTTACGTGACACTTTCCGACGCCAATGGCCGCTGCGCGGTTTTGATTGTTATCCTAATACAAGCTGCACACGTAGACACACAGTGCACCCGAGCCCAACAAAAAGCTCAAATCCCAAATGAAGGCAACAGTTCAGAAAAAGCTTTCACTCTATGATCCAACGCTAAACAAGTCACAGGAGTTTAAGCTACGTTGTAAGCTGTCTGTTGGACAAGAAAAGGCAACGCCCGTTGCCCCTTACCGCCGCCGCGACACTGCACCAGCTCTAGCAAGCCAGGCCAGGCACGCTCGCAGCGGTTCGTTCCATAGACTTTCCCTACTCTCCCCTAGCTTGGCATAACACGGCCAGACCCAACTCTTCATCCATAGCTCTACAGAACCCGCCAGGCCGCGGCGCGGTATACGCGGCTAAGCGTGTGGAGACTCCCCGGGAGTTTGTCTGTCCTGCTCGGTTGGTCGACTCCGACTCATTTGTTTAGCTTTAGACAAGCGACTACACACAACAGATGCTGCTGCTGCCTGGCTAGCTAAGGGCTTTTACGGGAGACCCTGCTTGCGTGTATGCCTTGAAAAAAGAACGCCTTGTAGTTTTTATACAATACGCCCTTTTTGGCTCAGTCTAAACCCGAGACACCAGAGGGCTTGAGGCAACCCCCCTCCTTTCTTCTTTTTTATTATTGGGTTCGTTCTCTCTTCACACATATTACAAGTCTCCTTTTAGCCGCCTTTCATCCCGGAACCGCTCCTTTTCCTGCCAACGCGTATCGTATCTCGTGTACCTCGGACCTAACAAACCCTAACCGCCTCACTAATGCCGCGCTACGACAGCTGTTGCTGTTTAGATTTGGGAGAAGCCAACGTGTTTAAAGAAGCGAAGAAAAGTGAGAAACCAAGACATCGCCTCAGGCCGATTTCCCCCGTATTTTACTTACCCTAATGTTAAACTTCCTATTATTATCTTTAATCTTGTAACCCGCTCACTTTCTAGCCAATTCAATTACAACTCTCACAAAATTAAAACTAGGTTAAGATAGATTATGTAATGCTAAGCATAGGTAAAGTTAACCTAGTTTAAGTTAGCATTTATGAAGACAGGTCAAGCTAAGTTTAGGTTAAGTTAGGTTAGTTTAAGCTAAGCAGTACAAATTTATGACTGAAAATAGGTTAGGTGACTTCAGGATGTTAAAGTTTTAAGATAGAGCAATTAAAGTTAACTTAGGTTGATAAAGTTACGTTAACCTAACCTGTGTTAATTTTCGGTTAATTTAACATTTTTAGGTTATTTTTTCAATTTGATAAGACTACGCCAGACTTGACGTTGGTACAACGAAGGTTGGCCTAAGTTAAACAAATTTAGTGTGTTGGGTTAGGGTCGCATCTAGGTTACGTCAGTTTGCGCTATGTTGCGAAATATGAGAGACCGTAAGCTTAAGAAAATTAAGCTAGGATAGCAGAGATTAATTCTTTATGGGGGAAAAAAATATTCTCTTCCATGTGAAGCATTACTTCACCTCTTCCGATAACCGGACTACCCCACAATTTATGTAAGTAACACAAGAGTACATAAAATTTAGACACTAGCTTAAGAAATTCTCAGGAATTACGATAGAACTTCTTTGTGTTCATGAATGTTTATACGCATTCTTGAATTTCCGATGAGTATCTCAGCTAACTTATCTTTAAATACCAATTCCAGTCTCTTCCTGTATTTATGATTATTACCCATTTCAAGCTTATGAAGACTTGCTTTCAAAATTAAATTTGATTTCTACAACCGCATTTTCTGTGGACTTCTGTCATTGTTGCGAAAGTGCTCCTAGCAGCGCATTCCTCTCTTTTTTCCCCTTTTTCTCCTTAAAAAATAATAATAATAATAATAATAATAATAATAAAGAAGCGGTTACTCTGCAATAATGTGTTTCAGACCGCTTAACCAGTTCATAGAGTCGAAAGTCTCTGATGAACAGTAAATGTTTTTGTGGTTACGACTGCGTTTGGCGCGTTGGTTTTCACCTGGCCACGGTGTACACATCAGGTGGGGTGTAAAAGGGCTTTGCTTTTGGTATCTATGCTTGAGGCACAGTTTTTATATTTCCAAACGCACCGCATTGCCACGTACAAAAAAAGACCCCCAAGAAACCCAACCAAGGTAAAAGATTATACCTAAAGGAGCGACACGACAAGACCGAAGAACCGAGTTAAGGGAGTACCAGGTGAGACAAGATGGAGAGAAGGGAGAGAAAAAATGGCCTACGGCCATACTTCTCAGACCATGTTTCCGACACCTTGGAACTCGTGTTCCAGATCGGCTCCTCTGGTTCCCTCAATACCGTTTCGTGTTGTTGTCGGCAAGCCAAGCGGTGACGTCAGCGACCCGCACCGCAAAATTTGCATATAGCATGCCAAAGAGCTGCTCGACCGGAGTCAACTGTGGAAAGCGAACACAAGGCAGAGAAAGGAAAGAAAGAAAAAAAAAGACAGTAATGCTTGACTGCTCTGTAGCTGAATAGCGCTTGCTACTTTCATGGCTGGTTTGTTTGCTTGCTTTGCTGGCGCTAAAAGCTAAGCGAGATTGACATACCTGTGATTTACGACCCTCTTTCGCATTCACGCCAAATCTATCGGTCGTAACCGTGCCAACTTGCCAGGCTCCCCCTTTTTGACACCGCATATCAATGAAAGCCTTATTTACAAAAGCGCTTAACCAAACACGATATAAAAGAAAAAAATGTAAATATAGCCGACGCTTATAAAATGCAACTGGATCCAGAAAACCGTAATTATGTTTTCTAAATCGAATTAAGACATGTAAACTTAAAATACAGTAGAAAAATAAAATATATATATATATATATTTTTCCCCATTTTGTTTCCAGTTCAACGGGTCCCTAAAACGGAATGTCTGTATTGATTACACTTCGCAAAAGTAAAGAAATATGCACTGATACACTTATAAAGACTATATGTCAAAAAATAAAAGGTATCACACATACTGAAAATTTAATATTAAAAGTTATGTGCCAAAACATTTTTCTTTCGGTTGTTTGGATCGAGGCACCTCTAGTAAGTGCACAACCAACCTAACCAAATCTCTTCTGTCCTACCTTTATTCACTTAACTTTAAATTACTGTACTTTTCTCTCTACTTTTCAGTTACTTAATTTTTTATTTTTTTACTTCAGCGTTTGTTTTTCTTCTGATTCAAAGGAGCTTTTGAAAGAAAAATTCAAACTGTGCGATCAACAAAAAGTACACGAGTAGATTATACTATCCCAACATAATATGTTTTGAGGCTCGTGGCCATTGCAATAAATATTGAGATAGTAAAAGCCGCTAAACGCAAAGAAAGTCAACCCAATCCTAATTCTTACTGCCGCGAGGTCACCAAGACTGCACGCTCGCGGACAAACTGTTAAGAGTCACGAACTGACACCCCATAATAATAATAATACATAAATAATGATACCTTGAAAACCTTCACATCGAGCGAGTCCAAACCGCATTCTCATCTTCCCTTAAAGGAAGCCATGAACCGCCGCAATGAGAATGGCTTCTGGTAGAATAAGTACTTGAAACCACCTAATGCCAATTAGCCGGCCTAATTCCAACAGCAAATGCAATCATTGCGCGTGGCTGCAAGTCAAATTCCCTTTTGCCACCGCTCAAAAGCTGACAAAATCCATAATCCTCTTCGCTATCTTTTGTCTCGCATTTCAGCTCAAGTAAGAAAGACCATATTTCCATTTCATGTCACGGAAACCGAAGAACTGCGAATCTTATATGGCGAAATCCGATCAACACCACAGACACAGGTAATTCAACACACATGTGGGGTGTAGCATACGCAGCCAAGCCTTATAAAAGAGAGCAAGCTCTCTCTTACCTTCTGACCCCGTGTCATTCTGCACCCCAAACAACGCGTGTACAGCTGAATGTTTAGAGTCAAGCAGATGTGACAATCACCAGGTGGGGCAGGAAGACATTTCTATGCTACAAGTGACACAGACATCTCTTTTCAAGCTCCGCATACTTTTTGTTCTTTTAATGTCAATCACGATAATTCTCTTTTATATGTTACGTAGGATTATTTTAGTTCCTAATGCTTCTAGATTAAAGAATTTACCCTCTGATTTTAGTACAAGTGAACAAAGCGAACTTATTAAATATAAAAAACAGGGCGTACTCCCTCTTACTCGCTAGCTACGGTAGTAAACCCTATACTGGCTGACCGAAGGACTTGCTAATCCGAGAAACCATATAGAATTTCGGTTATAATACATGAGTAGGGTCTCAAAAATAAGCAAAATTTAAAAATCTGGAGTAAAAATATTGATTAAGCTTTTATCAAACTAGCACCACTTTTTCAGAAATACACCATCAACTTTTTTATGTAAACACGTGCGTTTTAAACCGTGTACGGATGACAGAGTCTACCGTATCTTTTTTCCCCAAAACTATGCACGATATTTTTTTTGGAAAACCATTATAGGCATAGCCTACTGAAAGTAACTATGCAAGATTAACTTTACTAAACACAACTGTGATTGCACGAGACCTAACCTATTTTACCACAAATTAACTTTGACTAACCTAGCTTTAGCTAGCGTAATCTAACGTAACGCAACCTAACCTTGCTTATCCAGGATGTATTTAGGGCAAAGTTTACAACTTGGATACAGTACATTATTATTATTATTGATATTTACCAGCGTAAGGCCGAAGCCTTTTGCTGGGTTTTAAGTCTTACAGGCGTTTTACAAATCACTGATTAGATAAAAATTTACAAGGGACTAATTTAGCGTAACTTTCACATAACTTAACATGATTTCGTTTAGCATCACCTAACCTAAGCCAAAATAGACCGAGAAATATAACTTTATCTAACCTCACACACATGGCCTAGATTAACTTTTCCTAAACTAACTCAAATTCCTCTTCACGGGTATAGCTTAAGTAGCCTAATTTCCTTGCAGTAAAGCTATTGTGCACAATTATTCCACTTAAGATATCTGCTGCCCAAACAAACTAAAACCGGCCGTATAATAGAGAAGCACCCACCCTTAATAACCAAGACATACAAATGATACAAAGCGTCAGACGCGACCGGAAAGCGCGGTCACGAACATTTTACTGCGACTTAATACACTCCACTTCAATCAGTCACAACACTTTGACTCCACCCGCTTTACTACCAAACCTCTCAAAAAAAAAAAAAAAAAAAAAAAAAAAAAAAAAAAAAAAAAAGACAGCTACCTCTCAAAGACAAAAGAGAGAGAGACACGCCCCTTCGTTTAATCCTTCAGATCAAGTAAGGAATCGTCTTCACCCAAGCATACCTTCGCCGTGAAAGAAGAAACATAAGCCAAAGAAAAAATAGCGGCGTAAAGAAAATTAAAAGATAATTTGACCGAGCGGGGGGTCGTTACAGCGCATTACAACCGTTGCATGTTCAAGCAGAAAGGGGAGCAACACACAGAAAAGAAAAGAGCTTGTCATAACCATCTGCAAAACAGCCCATGTCAGTTGTCATTGGCAACGGTTATGGACTGTAACGCCCAGAGCCATAGACCGGGGCCGCGTTTTACGAGCTCGACATTAACGGCGGGCTTTTATGGTCATGTATATGCGCAGTAATGCGTTCTTCACCTCACTCTGCTCTCTTTCTCTCATCCTTTTCTTCAGCAACTTGCACTCCTAAAACCTACGAGCGATTGCGCAGCCAACCATTTAGACTACATCTTGCCGCAGTTAACACGTTTTAATACGACTCGGGGGTGTTAAGCGGCAGTAGTACCAGCAAGGCCAGCAGCTTACTCCTCTTCCCCTACTCTTACCCTCCACAAGCCACTCGCGCACCATTTCCTCCCGCGCCGCTGCACTAACCAATCTCAGATTACTCTTGCTCCCCTTGGCAATAAATTGGATGCTTGACTCAATTTTCGACTGTTAGTACTTCTGTCAGCTCGCTGGGTTACTGCCCTCCGAGACATTGATCGTGACAAATGCGTCATAAGCCAATGACTGATATCCCCCCAATGTTACTGTCTTAACCCGTGTCAGGCAAAACCCTTTCGGCTGGATTTTCCTGTCACTGGCAATCTGAACGAAAGTAGAAAGCAATTATGACATAGGGAAACTCGGACTAAAAATTGCAGCTGATGTGCATCGACGATTTGAACAAACAGTTTAAACGTTCTTTTCATCTGCAGAGAAATCTTTTACTGGAAATCATGAACAGAAAATCAAAACGGATAAGAACAAAAACTGAATTTTATTTAACGTCCGAAAATAAGTCCTTAACAGTCTCTCGGCTCTATTACAAATATATTAAATGTCAGGAAGACAGGCTCGCAAAAATTGGAACATGATTTCACAGATTCCGTCTTACAGACAACCATTAGATCGATATCGGGAAGAAGAAGAATTCATGTCGCATCTAATTACTGAATGTCGTGATTTTAGGTTAGAAACGAGAAAACTAATACACGAACACCTAATAAAAATATACTTGCAACGTTTAAAGAGATCTTGCGGTTCGAGACAGGACGACGAAGGAGCAATACTTTTTTTTACAGAATACACATATTAACTACCTCACTAATACACAGATTTCAGATATTTTATAAAAGCTGGCATTTGAGCATAACTCTGAAATAAATAACAAACCAGAAAATGGAAGTCGAAGACGATAATGAGTAGCTTCGGTGATACAACCCCAATAACTAACTTTTCAGGAAGCCATTTTGCATTTTTTTCACAATGGGCAATCTTTTTTAACTTGCTACCAAAAATACCATTGCTAAAATCCGGATTTGAGAAGTTCTGTATTAAATGTATAAAAGTTTAATTTTAAGTGACAGAAAAAAACACTTATCACAATTTTCCCTTCTCTCCTCTACGTTCAACAGAAAGATAAGAAAGTGTACTTCAACGAAGTTTTATTTACGAAAAAGAAATTCTCCAATATTCAATAAAAAAACAAGTAAAAATGGGAAGGTATTCTTCAACAACATTGTCCAAATAAGACTACAAGTCGTAATATCCCCACTTACGTAAAATACATGAAACCGGACTGGATCCCTAACTAAGGAGGGGACAGGGAGCTATAAAAGACAGCTAAATAACCACTAACGCACCAAAGCATCAAGCGGGATAGTTGTTGGCTTTTTCTCCCTTCTATCCGAACCTCCTCTTCCTTTACACACATCAGCGAGCCATTCAATCTGGTATCTAGAACACTGTGCTGTGACCATGCTGCCAGCTTTTCCAGTTATCTCTCATTTTCTGTTAATGTGAAATACCGCGTAAACGTTTCCAGTCCAGTACGCCCATCAATAAACTAACTGTCAAATCGTCGGAAACAACGTAGAAAAAAAAGACCGAAAACCAAGCTAAACAACCAACTTAATCTTTTGACTTAAGAAACAAGGCTTTATTCCAAATTCGCACAACTGCGACACTCTTTTCTTTTAAAAAAACAGGCCCTCTTTGTAAAATTTCCACGCAAATTCTGCTATAAAAATATAATTTCAGTCCTGGCATCTATGGAATAGCGGCTTGATGCTTACTTGCTCCCAGTGGTTTAAATACTATTCTTTTAAACACGAACGACACAGTTGCCTTAGCTGAGCCGCAAATTTTCCAGAAAATGTCCCTTATGAGATGACCGTGACACAATTTCTTCTATCAGCTGTCAAAAAACAATCCTCGCAAGAGAACACTTCCCTCCATAAAACGCTGTGACGTATTTTATCTTGACCAGTGACTTATTTGACTGGCGAAACATCAACACCGCGAACGCTTGATTCTTTTTTCTTTTCTAACTCACTCTTGACGCAAAATCTCGGCAAAAATGCGCCATTTGCGCCTAGTAAATCATGATTACGCTTTTGCGGGATTTCTTGGCACCCGAAAGAATATCACCCAAAACTGGGTGAAAAGTGCAGTATCACGAAATCAGAGAACGCAGAAATACAAACTGGAAAGAATAAAAATAAAAGAACTTTAACTTACCGTTTCCTCTTCGCTCCACTTTTTATCAATGCCTTTGGGAACTGGGCATTTGACCAACGCTTGTAATGCTTTGCCTGGATCATAACCCGAGTTGTGCAACTGAAATATAAAATAAAACATGTATGAAAAACCGCGTTGGTAAACCTTCGCTTATCCTAACACATATTCACAACAGTCAGTATACGCTCCGTTTGCTTGTGACCCCGAAGGCTCTGGTTTGCTTCCACTAGGAGTGAACGACTTCTGTGTGATTCTTTTCAGGGCTCGTAATCTGACAATATCGATCTACCGACCCGGCCAGAAGGTCATTAAGCATTTAAAAGCTGTCCTCGAGCAGTTTAGTGCACTCGTTAACCCACAAGCGCTTGTTTCTTTATGGCGTGATCACAAGAAAGCGCGTCATAACGAGCCCAAAATGGTAGAGGGCAGCAGTGCCGTTCACGGTGTCGTAGAAGGGCTGAGCATTGGAGGTTGACACTTTAAAATAAGCTGCTTTAAACAGTAGAGGCCTTCTCATCCGGTTTAAAACGGAAATGATGTCTTGTAAACAGCTGGCCGGCTAACCCGCAAAAGCAGGCAAAGGATATACTTTTCCGTGATATGTTTTCCAAAAGACTTTACCTAGCTTGAATCTAACCTAATCCAACTTAACCTGACCTGGTTTACCATAACTGGCAGACGAATCATCTCGAACAGATTTCGGCTTTTGAACTTACTTATACACGATCTGAAAAACAATCAAACTCTCATCATAACAAGGGTTACCTAAGCTAATTCAATCTAATTTGACCTAGCTTCCCCTAACCTAATCAAGTTTTACGCCTCAAAGGCAGGCATAAAGTTCCAAGAGCCTCTTGCTTTTGACCGTTCCGTAACGTAGTTTGACGCAAACAAACCTACACCTAACTTGATCTAAGTTTAATTAACCTAACCTAACCTAACCCCATCCTAGCTTAATTTTACCGAACCTAATCTGATTTATTACACCTTACACAGGTGTGTATAGTCCCGACCGTGTTTCTGGTTGTAATTCGATTCGAAGTTTTAAATTTTACAACGATACTGTTACTCTAACTGCGTCAACTTGCGCTACCTCCTTTAACTGGAAAGGAACTCGACAGAAACACAACGTCGAAGCTAAGAGACGTTTAAAAGGAAAACAGGACATTAGGAGCTTCTACTGGAGCCCAGAGAACGTTCGCTGCGGCAGACTGCAATAACTTGATAGGTTTAGTTCTAAGAGAACATTACACAACAACCTACCACGTCTAAAGCGTTGATGGTAGTATCATCGCGAGAAGCAGCCAAACAGCCATCATCGGGCGATCCACCATCGCACATGCCGGCAAAGGCCGCCATAGAGCGCGCTGCTCTCAAGTACATAAGCAAATCGCCATCGTTAGAACTGAGCGCGTGGGGAGGCGGGGCCCAACGCGGTTCTTCCCAGTCTTCGCATCGCTCTTCCCGCGCCTGTGCTGGAATCTGAGATCGTAATTCAGGCAAACGCGCCTGCCATCATCCGAAGCCATGACGAATGAAAGAAACAAAGAAAAACATATTTTTGTACAAGAACATATGTGTGCCATTAAGTTGAATTTCCTTTTTACAATAACAAGACTTGGCGAGGTATGTAGTAGTACGTGTACAAGCCTTATACCTGGTGCGAGGGTCCCACCCTGATTTCGCCTTGTGTCGACGCCAGTCTCCTAGTTTCAGGGTTGTAGCCCAAAATATAGAAAAAGGAATCTTTGTCAGGGTGGAAGTCGACCGCTTCTTGGATGTCGCTGTAGTGATCCACGCGACACACACCCCTATACATCAAATCATTAGTAATGTCCATTTCAAGAAATCAAAGTAGTTATTTATTTATAACTCATATTTGGCTAAGTACTTATTATACTCATCTATTTTATTCTTATTTCATATTCTTACCGCCTCTACTGTACATTAATGACATTTTTACGATTATTTATGATATTTGCTGTCTTTTACCGCAGTAAAGAAACGGGGTACGAATCCGTGGCGTCCGAAATGAACAATTCGCGTGATTTCACCACTGGGTCGTGGATAAAAGCCGGTTTGGTACCTACTGGAAAAGAGAGTGACACTTATGAAAATCAAAACAAGTCCTTAGAGCAAAAAGATGGCTAGTTACCGTGTTCCGTGTTGCGATCCTGGACCAAAAGCTGATACACTGTTTCAGGGACTTCACAAGGTCGATAAAACCACTTTATGCTCACCATCAACGTATCACGCTTACTCTGCAAAAAGAAGGAAAAGACACAAATAAGACACATGTGTCAGTTAATAACATTACACTATACAAGGCCCAGGGACACACACACTACATTACACACATGTATACCGCACACTAGTCTTTCTTTAATGCAAACGAATGCTTTCCAACTTGTCTATCCGCCAGCTTCAAGTCTCATAAAATTTCCTCGCCTCAAATTGGTTGTAAGAGACATGCTAACAAAAACAATTTACGTCGCCAGGAAATTATAAACAAGTCATATTAAACTACACCAGGTTGCGACGGGCGCTAATGCATAAAATAAAACTCATTTTATATCCCCGACCCGACCTGCATTTAATCGCCGAAGCTTTACAAATGGCATAACACGCAATATCGAATGTTTAATCGTAATCTGCTTTGCGAATCTATACTTTGGCCCAGAAACGGACTATTTTTTAAAAAGTTTATTTATACGTGCGCATGCACGGTACATGTACTATGTTCCTAATCCGCTTGTGAAGTAATCAACGGGCGAACTACTCATATACATGAATTTGCAACTATACATTCTCTAGTATTGTGCAACAACAACTAGGTCATTTTTTTGCCTCGCTTTTCCCGATGCTGATTGACTTCTACGGCTTTCCTCTTTTTTTTAAAAAAAGGACGTAGCCTCGTTGCAGCTTATGTACTATAAAATTAAGGTCAAAGCTCTTTATTAAATGGAGATGCGTTCAGCACAAACGGCACAACTAAGGAACTGCAAAATGAACAATACAAATACGAACGAGTTCGAAGTTACACAAAACAGGATTGTTGACTACAAATCTAGTAGTTATTAACTCTAACTAAAGGACAAAAACGAAGTATAACAACACCCCATTTCTGTGTTGTCTTGTACCCTTAACGACCTTACGGATATTTTATTCATAAATACACAGCTTTGATTTTTAGTTCAATTTTTCTGAACTTAAAAGCTACAAACATACAAACGTAAGACGCAAATCCAGCATCCACACATTCGAAATATGTACTTGTCTAATTTCTATTTGACTGTCCGTACACTTTCTTGCACTATTTGCAGTTTTCCTCGTTTATGTTGGCTTTTTATTGCCAATACTTCAAAACGAGTTACAAAACAACAAGTTCCATTTCACGTTCCATTCTTTCAACCTGTCGAACACGAAGGCTTCTGGTCCAACAAAACCAGCAACTTACTGCCGCTGTTTCACTTCATCAACTCACCTCCACTACTATTTACCTTGACTCAATCCATCAATTTCCCTTCGACTTGACACGCTACCTCATCACCAAAAACGGCGGCGCCATTCTCTTATTACTCCCACCAAACAATTAAAAAAAGGAAAAAAAATTCCTGGGAAGGAAAATTCTAACCACACAAGTCTCGGTCTAGGATTTCAAACGAGCTTAAAAGAGTTACGAGATTAAAGGAGCCGGTGGCAAGGCAAACGTTACAATTAACTTGCTTTGCCAACCTTCCAATCAATACTCTCATCACTCTTCTGGGTTTCTCACTCTTTTTATTGCATTTTCACAACTGGAAAAGTAAAATGCCAAACAAGACAGCGTCAAACTTGGCTAGCAGCCCAGGAATCTTTCGGAAGCATTCGCTTTCGCCTTTGAAAATGTAGTAAGAGCCCCCAAATATAGACCACATAAAGTTCTTCGCATTGTTGTTGAACCTTTCTTTATTAATTATGTGTTTTTTTAAGCCTAAAGCCTACCGAAATTTCACTCTAGGGCCAAATTAGCTCAGGACTGTAAAACTTTTGATATTCTCTGTCAATTCACAGAGGAAGTTACAGTCAAACAATTACGGAAACAAAATTCCCCTTAAAAACAATAGAAATACCTCATAATATACCAAGTGACTTATCGAGTTAACTCGAATTTGAAAGCATTTGAAAATGTTCTCACGGTTTAAAATTTATTACCGAAAAAAGCACAGACGGCTTAGAAGTTATAAACAACTGTCAGTAACCCCACATTCTTTCTTGTGTTACTTTCTTGGTATGCGGAATACAGCTATAAAGATTTGCAGATGATGATCGCTTCTTTTAAAAAAAAAATCTGCAATAAGTCTAATTTGGGTTCCTATACCAAGTTTGGCATTTTTACTGTATACGACACTTTGAGCAAAAAAAAAAAAAAAAGGGGGGGGGGGTAACAAGGTAGCACATGCTGACTATAAAAACAGTGTGAAACCAAAGAAAACGCGTATCTCATCACTCACTTTTTACGGCTCTCAGAAGCAGAAACCTAAATACGAAGCCATACGGATTCACATATTTGAGGCATGAGAAGCATTTCTGGTTCATGCTTTGCAGAATGCACTTAAACGTGCCGCAGAGAGCGCGAGTTCTTACTGAAGATGACGAGCGTGCTCGCAAACACACGAGGCAACGCAGTCTTTTAACACCGAGTTAATGTACTTGGCATTAAGGGGCTAATTGACACGACTGACCTTTTCAAGGAGTTTTGGACAGTTCTGTACATTTCCCTTCCTAATTTCATAAAGCATGATTCCCCTTTGCCTTCCTTTCTTCTTGAATTTCTTGAAGAATTAACCAAAGAATGAGGAGTCAGTCAAGTCATCTTATTTGAAATGTAAATTTATCTTCCAACCAAAACTAAAACCTCCCTTTGCTCGCCTCAAGTCATCTTATTTCCTTACTTATTTATATTTCATACAATTTTCACTTAATGTTCGACTACTTTAAAATTTTTAGATTTTTTGCCGGATAATTTATGATTATTTCATTTTTTTTTAGATTTCACTTTGTTTACTTAAATATAATAGCTATTTGACCTAGTAAAGTTAATAAATAATACAGTATTTGCAACTTTTCCGTGAAACCCCCGTTAAAGCTCTTACTTCCAAGAGTAACGTAACTTAAAACTTGACCTGACATAACTAACTTAAGCTAATTTGAGTAAGCCTGGTTTAATTTACCCGAACCTAAATAAAAATAATCAACACTGACTTAACCATACTAAGCTTAACCTAATCCAGATCGTTTTAAATTTAGGGGGCAGGCTATATTAGTGATACATAACGAACATGTGACGGTAAGTATTAAGTAAGAAGTTACCTTGGGAATACTGTTGTGTCACAACAGTTGAAAAGTGGACAGAGAAATCACCAGCAAGAAAGATTTCTATCCACGAATAAATTTTCTAATGTAGGCCATAAACCTAAAACTTCATATGCACAGTCTTGGTAACCTGTGTATACTGTTGTAGCTTTTCAACGTCACAAACAAAACAAACTACGCAACACCTGGCTGCTTACTTTCCGGTTCTGTCACTGTAATGAACCACTAAGATATTAGCCACACCACCGTTCATCAGATAAATGCTGAACACGACCAAGAAAACACCTCCAAAGCCGAGAAGCTCACAGTCAAAGTGACAACTTGTTTTTGGCCATCTAAATCACACACTGCCTAGGCTAACCTCAACCACAGCCGCCATCTTTTCTATCCCGAAACTCTGAGACACGTCTAGCCCGATCCTAGTCACGGGAGGGCTCATGATGGGAGAGCGGAGTCCGGGAGACAGCGGCACGCCCCAAAATCGTGTCGGTGCAGTTTGATTATCCATTACACCACTAGATGGCGAAGGTACCAAAACCCGAACAAGAACATCGACATATATTCAATTCGCACTAGTGCGCATACCTACCAAGCCATGAACTTTCTTTCGTTCTGCAAAAAAAGCAGTCATGAACCCAGGTCTGGTTTTTAAGACGCAAAAAGAACTACACAAATGACAGTTACATGGACGACGTCACTACTTCATGATCCTGTAACTTAAGGTGCATATAACTGTGAGGATAACAGATCAACTGGGCTGACCAGCTAGTATAACTATCGTTTTGGCGTTTGCGGAACTAGCTCAACAGCCATTTTGGGGTGAACGCATCAGATGCGTTGAGCGGGAATGCCGGTTTCTGTTCAACCATGGTGGGGAGGCATAGTGGAACGGGGCTAGGTCTTTAAACCCCGCCCACTGGTTTTCATGTAAACTAACCTCTCAGTTGAACAGAGAGCTACTGGACGCATATTTTATTGCCAACGCGAAGAAGGAACTGGCCAAAGGATTACTTGACAATAAAGTGCACCCTTAGCACCATAGCCCAGGAGCTTCTTTGAAGAACCTTCGTTGTCCTCGGATACCGATGTGCACGAAAATTGCTTTAGCCACTTATACAATACTCGAATTCCCTTTCCCCCATCCTAACCTAGCTTAACCTAACCATAGCTACCCTAACTTAACGTAGCTGTAATTAGTATATCTAACCATAACTAAACTTAGTCAAAGGTAAATAAAACTAACCTAATCTTACGAACTTTAGTCTAAGACAACAAAGCCTAACTTAGCCAATTTCAACAAACAAATAAAACATAAATGAAGTTTGTCTAACCTAATTTAACCTAACACAACTCAGCCCCAGCTAATTAAACTTCCACCTGTCTAAATCAGCCTAACAATCTAACTTGTCTAAATTAATCGAAATCCAGCAAACTTAACTAAAAAGTTAATCAAGCTTTACGTAACTTTCAACCGTCACTTAAAATAACTTAATTTTACACATTTAGCTAAATCTAACCTAACATAACTAGGCTTATTCTAATTAACCTAATCTACGATAAAGCCTGATCAAGCTTAACCTTATTTGTATAACCTATTTAAACCAAACTTAACTCACGTAATTTAACTTTTTTTTTAAGTTTCCATTGCATCCATTTATAGGTCATTGGAAAGCTAACCGATAATGTAGTCAAGTTGGGCGAATTAACCACACTTAAATTCAACTATTTGGTTAGTAAACTTAAGTTGTTAACAATCGTTGACGCCAGGTTCTGATAGAACGAGTTTATTTACAAGTACCTTTCGGTTTTCACCCTGTAAAAGCGCTAGCAAAGCCGAAAAAGCGAAATCGAGTTATTACTCAACAATACCTCTATTGGTACAACAAATATTTTACAGCTATTAAACGTCTTCCAAAGCAGACGAGAAATATCCGTTGTTACCCTCAACGTGCACTACCCCCGTGTGAACTTTGTCTTAACGTCTTATTTACTGACTACAACGGATACCCACATTTGCTGCAACGCCAACTTAGCTTAATACCGGTTGACACGTACAGTATACATTTGTGTCGTATCTCACAAGAGTTTGCATGTTATGAGCTAATTAGCGTAGACAGAGCTAAACTTAATTAATAGGCTGTAACTAAGTACAGTCCACCAACGCAGAGTCCCCAACTCGCTAACAATGAAGTTTAACATTGATTTACTCTTTTTTTTTTCCAAGCGCATTTTGGGCTTCATGTTATGACAACCTAAGCTAGCACATGAAAGAATCATAAAACATGGCACCAGGAAAACATGTCACCAGACTAGTGATTCACTGTTTTCTTACATAGCTCACGCCTACCTTGCTTGCTGGAATAGCTGTTATTTCTATAGCTGCAACATTTATATCAGCTATGGGTATTGCTATCGTTTGTACCCCCACCAGCAGGAAAAATTCATTGTTTCCCAGATCGTTTGTAACTTTCTAGTGTCTAGTGCGAATATGTCCATATCTTTAGTTAACACGAAGAATCATGAAATCGTAAAGGCCTCCAAAAAACTATGCCCAAGTCGACTATGCCTGCATTTATCTTCATCTCAGTCTACGTATTCCTCGGGGTAACACGCACTTTTATGAACGACGAAAGCGGATTCTGCACGCGCTATATATTCGCAACGTCCAATCTATATATTCCGTAACGATCATTACGAAACAAGTTGCGTTGAACTCGGTATGATTTTGGGCCATTCAGATCATGCAGTCAGTTAGCAAGTTAGTTTAATTTAATTTATGGATAAGTTTAACCTAGGTCAAGTTAAATATTTAAGAAATTAAGACTCCTTTCAAGATATGGAATCACTAGAAGCCCAAAAAGGTGGTCAAGACTAGAAGATAAAGAAAACATTGATAATAAAAAAAGACAAATGAAGCCCAACTTTGCTAAACTAAGCCGAAATTTACGGAAATGCGGGCCACACTTAGTGTTCAAGACTTTAAAGAATTAATTAAGGTATTTAATGCTCCTCGCGCACGGAAGGCTTCTCGATCTCTCTCTGACCAAGCACCGACATAAATACTGCAGCCCCAGTAGGCGTGGTTAATTAGAGAGACATTGAGCTGTGGCAACTGCTAAAGGGTTTTCACTCTTTTTTTGCTGCTTATCACGCTCTTAATGAGATGCACGACCCACCGAAAACTGGTTCACAGCTAAAAAAAGGAACCCCTTGGACATCTGAGTCCTCGTGAGCACAGATCAACAAGAACTATTGTGGTTGTGGCATCAACCCGCTGTACAAAATTACGTCCTGGCTTTTTTTACAGTCCACTTTATTTTCCAATTATTTTGTTTTCCTTGACTCATGCCGTTTAGTGTTGCCCTTTTGCGGTCAGTTAAATTCAAGAATGGACTCTGACCAAATTCAGTGTATATTCTTCTTTGAGTTGGGAACGGTATCTCCTTTCGCTTCGTCTCAAACCGGAACCACACGCCGCCCACGACACAATTTTAGAATATCTTGGGTTTTTTGCTTAAGAGTTAAAAAACTTACTTTACGGAATTCCTGGACCGTACAAATGAAGAAAGGTTGGTCAGCTCGCTGGCTTTCGATATACACAGCATCTAGAAAAATTATGAAAAATAAATTGAAATTAATACTTTCATCAAACAGCCACACTTCAGTCAACTAGACAAACTGACAAAGAGTACGATTTAATTCAAATCAAATTTAGAAGCACATGATCAAATTTAAATCAGAAACCAAGACAGGAACACATGTGTTAAATCAATTCAAAACACGTAGAAATGTATGAATTTGAGGTACAATCAACCCCAGTATTCGCTTTTTTAATAGATTTGGAGAGAATAATTTCTTAGTACCCGAACTTAAGCACAAGCCTGACTTAACCTAACCAACTTATTCTATCCTAGCCAACCAACCCAAACTAATTAAACTAACTTAATCATTGTGACTTAACTAAACAAACCCATCTAACTTAGCTGAGCTTAACCTAACATTTCTGCACCTAACTTAACGTAACCAACCTAACGAACCGAAATTAACCTAAACTGACTGAATCCAGCCCAAAGTAACTTTCTTTATCTTTACCTAACCTAACCTACGACTAAACCTAATCTAACCATTATAACTTTATTGATTCTAACCTAACATAATTGAGCTTAGCCTATAGGCTAAGTCTGGATAAGTTATAACTTATCCAGCCAACTGTATGTGTCATCATGTTTATTGTTGTTGTATTTTTACTCGAATTCTCTTTTTAAGTCGTTAATCTAGCAAATTAATCCAAACAAAGTAACGAAATACACAACAAGATAGATGAAACTTTCACTCTGATTCACACTATATTAAAAAGTGAAAAAAGAACGAACGCGAGTACCATGTAAGATATTATTTTGCGAATTTCTCGGAAAAGTTTTTCGCAAAAATTGAAGAAGTTTATGGATACTTTATTAACGAGTTTATTTTTACATTTAAATCACTTTCTTATATTTTACTTTATGTTCACTAATGCTTCATACTGTTTTTTACCGCTTCAGAGCTATTTATTAAGTAAACATGCGCAACCTAACTTGAACTTGGCCTAAGCTAACCAAGTGCCTTACTTTAGACATACACCTCACCAAACTTAAACTAACTTAACACTAACTGACCAAACTTATTTACCTAACCCGTTTGACGAACGAATATTACGTGACTTCACTTGAAAAACATTTCTATACAAGCGCTTTCTTTCTGAGGAACCAATTAACCGCGGAAATAGAGTATTGTTATTACTTCAATGCGTATGGCATCGAAACAAGCGAATTGCACCTTGTGATCATCCGGTGGCCCACTTTCTTTTCTGCTCCATTTGCAAGCGTGCTTTATTACTCCTTCATATGTTTATTCTATACTTCCTATGTCTCCTCAATGCACGCGTTTTTTTAATCCTTTTCATCCTCCTAACCCTCACCCTTTCCTGACTCCGTGCTCAAAACTAATGACCCATACGCAAATGCTTATTTTCCACTCATAAAAGGAGAGAGTGAACGTAAAACGTATGGCATCTCATTTCCTTTGCAAGTGTTTATCAACATACTTCCCTTACGTCAATCTCCCCAACTCCACCTTCGAACCGAAAATGCGGCACGAAATACTTATGAAAATCGCGACACGTGAACAATTTAATCACAACCTACTATCCGCCTCAAACATATGTCGCTAGCCTAACCTAACGTAATGTAACAAAATGTATCCCAACCTATCCTAAGGGAAACGTAAGTATATTTTAAATGAACCCAAAATAACTACGACTTGCGTCTCTTAACGCCTCCGAAATACACTAATTAAACCTAACTCAATAAAACTTCTTTTATCCTGTCTAATCCATTTACTGAAAAAATTGGGTTAGTTAAGTTAGGTTAACTTAGTCCTCTGATCCGCTCCACCAACCATTTGTAGAACGAAACCGAGTTATAATTGCAAGTACAGTTAACGTTCTCCTATCTATACACGGTTTAACCGGGAACAGATTTAGGAGCACATGCATACGACAACTAAGTTTATAGCCACATTTTATTAAGCGGTGTGAGTTTGCAGTAAGCAAGAGTTTTAAATTAAAAGCAACGAATGAATAACATAACCTAACTAACATACTTTAACATAACTTAACCTACATAGTTAACTTAAACAGCAGAAACTAACCTTAACTTATCATAATTAATCTAAGCTATCTTAAATTTGTCTTCATTTAACTTAGCTAGTGTAACGTAACCAAACCTAACTTAATGACCAAACACAACTTAACTAACATACTAAGTTGCCTAGGTAGCTTAACCTAACTAGCATATACTAACCTACTTTACATAACTCAGCCTAACAAACCTGACATAAGTAAACCTTTCCCTTGCTTTCCTTACCTAACTTTAAAAGAATAATAATAAAACCGTATTACATGTTATAATTTTTTCTTTTATAAAGTTTGCGGATCAACCGGTTTTTTGGTTATCTGGTGTAGGGTCTATTCCCGTGCCTGACGGACAAGAGGAAGCCTATTGTACCAGACTCACTGACAAGTAAACCGTCCACGCAAGTGTCGTGTATTTAGTATACGCATTCGCGTACTGTTACGCTTGCTGTAAAGTATCTTGAACCTGAATGAACTTGCTTTTCATCTCCTTGATGGCGACTTTTTTGGGGGCAATTTCCAAGATAAGGATCTGTGGGAGGTCCGAAGGTCATCTCCACTTGCGCTGAGGAAGAACAAAAGCTTTTTTTCTTTTCCTTACTCCGTACTACATAGCGTAACTAAGAGAGTTACACACTCTAAAAAGCAATTAGGCGTTCCTGGCTTACCAAAAAATGTTCTCCCTTCAACCAGTGTTCTTTTTCGCCTTTCTAACCTTTCAAGTGGCTCATAAAATTACAGCTTCTTCGTACAGCGTCTGCCTCTTTCAATGAAATAAAGGACAAAAAAGAAAAGAAATAAAAAAAATAAATGTTAAAAATGCAGGTTCTTAGCACCTGCCTTGGTTTTGCTTAGGCTGTCTATACATGGCGAGCATAATGAAACACGAGGGAGGGATCTGTTTTTCTTCTCCTTCACTTCAGCTACCACCAACTTTTCAGCGTGCACCTATTTCTCGTGTCCCGTGAAGAATTACAATACCTGGCCGCTATATAAGCTACCCTGAAAGCTAAAAGGGCCCGGTGGTGGGCTGCACTAAAGTATAAAACAAGCCACCTTTTCCAAAGCCTCTTCCTTACCAAAAGCCAGGTCCTTGCTAGCCTTTTTGCATCCCATTGCAACTGCTTGACGGGTTTCCCCTATAACCAGGGTTGAGTGGGTAAGTAGGGTAAGACTTTCGATTGAAAGAGGGGCAGCAAATGCTGTCGATTTACAAGCTGCGATACACCTCAAGACGAACAGGGCAATACAACGTTCGCCCCAGATGGCTTATCTTTCCCAGCATGCAAATTTGTCAAATTCCCCGCTCAGTAATTTGCTACAAAGCTGTCAAGCCCTCAAAGCAGGCAACTTAGATACCTACGCTATCGTAACTATGGAAAGAAGAGCCCTAGGAGTTAAAACACGTGACATATTGAGTTTAAGCTTAGCTTGTTAATCTAAAAAGTGACAAGTATCGTTATGGCTTCGCAGTAAATTCTTGCTGATCAGCATATGTAATCTTTAATATGTTTCCTTCCAAGAGAAATAGCACTCTTAACATTGTTAATTTATCCTAATTATGAAACAGAGCTTTAAGGGTTGTGTACCGCGTACGTCGATAAAAGTGCCCTTTAGGACATTATAAGAGACAGGCTTAGAAGGGGATATGACGTAACACCACGTAAAACAGTAGCAAATTACGCGAAAATTGATTAACATCGTAAGAATGACTTCTAGCAAGCTTTCCAAGATTTTTAATTCTCCAAATCTTTTAAATGCGTAAAATTAAGATTACTGACCAAAATTTCGAAACCTTTAAACTTATAGGCTCGCACGGTGCGTAAGTCGAAGATCACGTACTTAACAGTAGTTTAACAGTAGTGTAAGATATACCGTCACCTGGGGTTATTGTGAAGGAAAAAAAGCTTCTTTAGTTTTTCTTGTCTACTTCAGCCAATTTTCTCGTAAAAAGGAAACACAAAGTTTTCGCTTTGCAGAATATCGTGCGGAACTGAATAAGCTAGAGGAGCTTTTATTTTTGTGGTCGCTTGTGCGGGTGTTTAAATTTTGAAGTACACGTTCAAAATTACCCCACACAGGTACAGCTTTGAAGGCGAACGAAAAATTGCACGACAACAATTTAGACATAACACTTTAGTGGAAAATTGCCTACTGGTGTTGCTATTACAGACAACATGAACGAGGTCAAGCCTTTTCTGGAAAGAAAACGGCTCCGTTGTTTTCGGAAATAATACGAATGAAAAGAGAGCTTCAGAAAAACAGAAATTAAGCCTTAAAACTTCTATTCCTTTTCATACTTCTTTCCTATTAAGCTTACTTTAATCCTTCAGACATGCGCGTTTTGATGGAGGTAGATTTAACCTTATTTAAAAAAAAATCATAATAATTTTTATTTTTTTACTATATAGTTTACTTTATTTAGTTCAACATCAAAAGCTAAATTATCTGCATTTATTTCACTTTTTCGGAATCGTTTGCTTTTTACAAAATTTCACTCTCTTGAGCTTGCTGCGAGTCATTGATCATTTTTCCTGTTTTCCCCAAATTATGCAACATTGGTACACAACATTGGTGCAATACCCAAATCCATTCAAAAGGTTAAAGAAATAATATTAGTTTTATTTTAATTAATAAACGACACGATTTGTGGGAGTTGTCTGGTTGTCTCCGAAATCTTACCCTTTGATGCTCTCATATATATGCCGGAAGTGTGTTCACGCAGCCGTGTAGCAACGAGACACAACTTTTTTCTCTCTCCAACGCGTTTAATACAGGAAAGCAAGTGAGACGACGTCGTGGACGTCGTCGTTGTTCTAGCTTTAGGTTGACGACCTAACGGACTTTGACTCGGGAATTGCGAGTTAACAGACCTCTTTTACTTACTTTTTTTATTTTGTTTTCTCTTCTTGTCTTCCTTATTTTCGCTTTCAATTTCACTCTTTCGCTCATTTTCGTTCATCCTTACAACTTCTTCATTTATATGGCATTTATTTTAATTTCACTGCTACTGTCTTGTATTTCTATTTTTTAACCTTTTTAACTTAATTTCTTTATGTTGTAATTTTGCTATCTTGTTTCTATAGCCATAATTCTGCTTGCAAATCGCACTTCAGACCATTGTACACATTTTCTAGACACAAGCCTTGGTTGCTTAATCCTCTTTTCATCACCTGCCTGATAATGATGTACTGTTGGGTGGTTGAACACCGAACAGCTTGCTGCTGTTACTCCTTTCCACGAGCTAATTTTCATCTAATTCTATACCTCTGCAAGTGAGCAAGCAGTTTTAACAACGGAGTAAAGGCTTGCCTCCATTAGAGAAAAGACAAAGACGAGATGCTAAAAGGTACCAGGCTCGGAATAATTCTCTAACCGAGTGAAAATTCATAGCCTGGCAAGTCAAGTTTTTCGGTCAAGTTCATTATGAAGGTATAGACAAGTCTTCTACTGAGAGACACACGAATGTACACATAGAGACATGTATATACTCAACATGGCAGTAAAAGGGGCACCACGACACGCGAGTCACGACGGTGCCATTTGCAGGTTGGCCATCACACGAGCAAAAACTCGTCTTTCCAACACTTGGTTAATTGGCAAAAAACCGCTTAGCCACCGTAACGACGAACCCTACCTCTATAAAACTCCCTTCGGGTTCTTGCGCTAAACAGCCAAAAATTCGGGACCCTTTTTTCATGCCTCTTTTTTTAGTTGTCTTTTTTCCTGGGCTTCATTAGATGCAGAACACTGAAGATTGATATTTCTTTAGATTAAAACATTTCCAAGTCTATAAGAAATCTCATCCGAATTTGCTAAGAAACATAGCAAAAAAGAACCAATGAAAAGAAAGAAAAGTAGACAGAAAAAAATTAAAAAGAAGAGGTATTTTTTTATCACATTGACGAAGAACAGTCATAGCATGCCGAAACGCGAACATTTCCCTTTAGTTGCACTTGTCAGCGCCACTGGTAGCGCCAGCGTCGCTGGAGTGCAAGCTGAATTGTGATCTACTTAAAGGAAATGTATTTACTTTTGTGGCTGCATATTACTCAAGATAAAAATTACATAAACATTACACAACTAAAAGGTGTTTATTACTGTTCCATAGATTGTTCGCCGAGCGCCAAACGTTGCACAGTGCACGTGGCGCCCAGGAGGTAAAAAATGGCGACCAAGTGCACTACAGTATCTTTGATCAACTTGTACAACGTGTTTACAGTACTTTGCCTGGTTTATTTATAGAACAGCCTTCTAACTGCTTCTATAATTAAAGCAACTGTAAAAGAATGAAGTAACAATGAAAACTTCATAACGCTTCCTGACTTTTTCATGATTGCTAAGTAATGCCTGCCTTTAACACGGTTTGCTTTAGAGCTCGACATTTCTGCCGTACATTGTACCATGGACCATTGTACTGAGAACAGAATGTTGTATGTACTTGCCGTACTACAAAGGGTTAGTTAAAACTTCACAGTCTGATTTACCTTCATTAGTAAGTAAGTTGTAAAAGTACATAGTAAGCGTGCTAACTTGACGGAAAATTGGGGAACAAAAGGGAAAGTGCTTCAAATATTCCATTTAGAGCTGAAATCAGAGTTTAACTTAAGAAAGGTGAAGAGGAGACTTCCTGTGCAGAATTGGGGTCGAAACGGTCAAAATGTATACATTATGCCCTAGAGCGGTGTGCATTCGTTTTTCTTCGCTTTCACATGATTTTTTTTTTCATATTTTCTTGAGAGGTAGTTAGTATATATCGTACATTACGACTGAACCATTTATTAGTCCTCGTAATAAAATCGATTCCAAGCTTGATTCGGTACAAATTTCGTTTGTCGATCGATACCCGTGTTAGCTTAAAGGATGTTTGGGTAGCTAAAATCGTGTTCCGTTAGTTGTGTAAACACAGCGGTATAATAAGTACAGCCTAACATGTATTTAGTAAGATCACTAATTTTAAATCGAATATTGCAATATTTCTGAGCCTAAAGCCTAACTGCTTTTTTTGAAAATGTGGTGTGAATATGAGCTCGTAATATGAAAATGAGAAAATAATTCACATATGACCACAAATTGCTGGATACGTTTTCACAAGTCTGCCAATACTTTTGCATGTGATTCAACTAAAAATTCCAAAGTCGCCGTGTAGTCAAAACTCGTATTCTAATTTCATCAACCCTAATATGAAAGTTTTCTAGGTGTTAATCGGGACGGCACCAAATTTGTGCGAGCCGTGTGTATCATGTAGAGGTCACAGGATAGTAACCAATACTTCCACTGCGTTTGGCATCACGCCATTTAAAGTTTTAGTCCATAGTCACACACAATGTTCATATTCATTTCTAACTGTAGAATTTTGGGGCACTTGGTCCTCAAACCAAACATACAAATCTATATAAAAGACTATTAACTTAACGATTTCCTTGGAGAAACTCTGGCGTGCGAGTAACCTAAGAACGTCGGCCAATTATTATAAAGCAGATTTATTTTGCAAACAATACTTCGACACCTAGTTCGTTATAAGGGGTGGATATAAGGGGTGATATCAAGTGGACGAAAGCATTTGGAAGAAGTTTCAGTGACGATACTGCATAGTTTTGCCAAACAGAGCTGATAACGAATTCGCACGCATTTGTACGATAGCCCATATTTTCGTTTTTCCTCCAAACGACAATGCTAAATCCTAGTGCAATGGAATGGCGTAATAATGAAAAGTACATATCTCTGGTCCAACTTTTCATTGGTAGGCAACTACCGTTTACTCCGTACTTGGTCTGGTTCTTTAGCTCTGCATTTCGAGCGACTACTGCAGCACAACTCACGAACGGACGAACTTTTGTCTCGCAGATGAAATCCAAGCAAATAACCTTTTAAAATACTACCATTATTTCTCCTCCAGGCCATTGAACAAGTCCACTTTTACAGCCCAAAACTTGTCGAAAGACTTTAAGAGGGGGTTTAATCCCGGTCTATATAAACTCCAACGGCGAAACTCGCCGTCAGCTTGCATACTAAACCGCTGATTAAAACGGTACACAAATACGCTAATAAGGAAGCGCTTTGCAAAAAAAGCAAACCCCTCTCAGGGATCAAATAACCACCTGGAAATACTGATAGCTTCATCAATTTGTCCTCGAACCCTCTTTTAAGGGGGGAGGGGGCTTTCATTCACTCTGTATACTCCGTGATACTCCGTAGTTCCACCAATCGATAAAATGTCGCACTTGGGCCTTTTTCTCCCCCATCCAATTTTCCTGATATGCGTTTTTTTTTCTCACTCTATCTCTCGCAGACATACACCCATAGAGCCGCAAAATCTAATAGTATAGGCTCTACAGTACTTCTACCGTAATACCCTTGACATGGAAGGCCGTAAACCAAAAACTTCCCAGCAAACAGATACACCAAGACACCGATACCTTTCCTTTTACCAAACCTTCCGCCCCCTTTTCTCGCTGCCTTTAGCCTCCCCTCGAAACCTCCCTCTAAAACCACCCGTTTCCGTTAACGTTGTTCGCATCCCAGACAACACAGACCAGCCAGGTATGTGTGTACTTTATATGTCTATACCATGTTCCTCCACCTTGAAAGAACCCTCTCTTTCTCATGTTGGGCTCCCAGTTTAATAACACGGTGCTAATTACCATTTTAATGACTCGGAATCACTTATCAACTGTTCCTGAATTTCAAACTTTCGATCTATGACGCATTTTCTTATTAGTCATTTCTGTTATTACAGTTAAAAACAGAACCCCTCTATAAAGACCTTTATAACAAACTTGGTGTCGTGGGGATGTTTCGTAAAATCTGTTTGTTCGAGACACACGTATCAGAAAGTTTCGCGGTTTGTTCAGTACTCCACTCTATCAACTTTTTTTATTTTATTTGTTTGTTTATTTGTTTCACAAGTACTTTTGCCTAGAAAAACTGAACGTTGTTTAACAAACTCGCCTTAGCCTAACTTGAAGTAACATACCTAACATAACATAATAATTCCAAAATACATACGTTAAAAAGTAGCCTAATACAACTGAAATAATATAAATTAACCCAGCTAACTTATCCTAACCTAACTTGAATTAATCACCACTATCTTACAAAAGCAAAGATCACTCGGAAGAAATTCAAGTTAACTAATGAATCATACTTAAAGTTACCCAACTGACCAACCTAATCTAAGTTAGGCTTCATTCACTACCCAAACAAAAGTGAGCCTAACTGAATTTACGTACCTTGAACCAAATAACCTAGCCTAACGTCATCGAGCTTATCAAACATAATCTAACTTAATAAGCCTAACTTAACCGAACTCGGTTAATGTAAGATTTAACTGACATAAAATCATTACATAATGTGACTTAATGTAATATAACTTTATTTAACTAACCTAACTAGATTTAGCATAAATTAACTATCCCAGCCTACCTAACTCATCTGAGATACTTTAAAGAAAGTAAGCTAATTTAATTTAACATAACTCAACTAATGTAACTTAATCTAACAAAAACAGCATAGCATTAACTCAACTATCCTAATCTAGCCTAACTCAATTGAAACATCTGAAAGAAATTTAATTAACCTAAACTGAGCTAACGCAACTAATGTAATTTAACCGAACAGAGCCTAACATTAATTAAATTGACTATCTAAACCAAACTTGACGACTTCAATAATTTCACTTTACGAGGCTTTGTTAACCTAACCTAAAGTTACCTAACTTAACAACAGATCCTAACTAACCCAACATGATTATCAAACAGCTACCATACTCCAGTTGCACAAGTGCTATATGGAGCACTAAAACGTGGGTTTACGTGGTCATTAGTCGGAAATATTAAAAGACAAAGGGACTTTGACAAATTTTTTTGCGTTACTTAAAGCATTCAAATGATCATCCTTAGCAAACAGTTGAACAGTATTTAGTTGCGGTCGCTTATTCGAAAGCGCTCCATCCTATTTGACCAATGCTAATGGAATTCTAGAAATTGTTGAATCTGAAAGTAACTTAGCTTAACAAGAACAACTCTAAAAACTTTAAAAACCTCCTCCACGTAAGAACTCAAGTTATATTAGAAAATCTAAAAGTAAGTAATCTTACTCAAGTTTTATGGTTTTACAATTAACTGAATTGACCCTCTGAAAATCGTTCTTGCTTTCAATTCTAATCGTTCTGACTTGACATTCCTGGAATTCGGCAAGATTTGTTACAAGCGTTTTGCTTGCAAATTTGCCCCTTTGTCATGTTCCGAGTACTGCTGTATTCACAGATCTGGAAGCTTTTTTCATACTTCTTAAACGCTGATATTTCATTACAACCGGGTTTTGCTGAAATGAAATTGTATTGTGTTGTTTACTTAACATAATTCTTATTTTTTCCCATTCTTGATTTCGCACTTTGTATAAAAAATCAACCGCGTTCTCTTTTAAAATCGTTTCAGGAAGTACTTACTAATCTTTTATTCTCTATTAATTATTACGTATAGCAATAAATAAATATAATTGCGTATCATGATTACTGTCTAAATTTTTGTTATCATCATTGTTCCTACCTCCGGGGCGATAATCCTCTCCATCGTCAATACAGTGGTACCGCAAGTATTCCCCCTTCTTGGTGCGCCACACTCTTCCGCGGATATTCCCTTTCTTTCCGGCGACAGTAACACATAAGTCCTCAACTACGGCGTCGTTTTCCTCTGGATTTTCAGAAATTCCATGGCTAACACTGTCTTTGTTGTCCTTCTCTTTGTCTTTATCGTCCTCGTTGGTGCTGATGGCCGTTTCGGCTTGATTGGACTCTTCATCATTGCTGGCCGTCACCATAGGGGGCGTGGCGTTAGTATGTCCATTGAGGGCGAGCAGCTGAGCGGCATTGTTGCGTCTGGAACGCGTGGTCGGGCTCGATTGTTGCGCTTCTTTCTGCTGCTGGCTCTCAGCGCGTGTTTTGCGCGGCGTGCTACGCCCACCACCACCATTACCGCCACTGCCACTGCTACCACTACTCATGACGCTGTTGTTGTCCTTACCTACGTCTTTGTTGTCGGCCAAGTTGGCGCGTTTCGACTCTTTGCCGTGCTCCACAGCGCTGGAATGATTGCCGCTGCTTTCTTCGCTGGCCAAGCAACTTTCTTTGTTGCCCTTCCCGTCCCTCGGCTGGCTGGCCAGGTTGTGGCCGTTGGACCCGCTCTTGCCGCGGTTCTCACCACGTTCCTTACTCCGCTTATTTTCGCTCGTGGTCGACGTCATAATGGTTACACACAGAGGGGCGTTACCAAATCATTCCCAAGCCATTGTCAAGAAGAATTCCCAAACTTCTCAACCCACTACTCCTCCTTGCCTTTTTCCCCAAAGGCTTGGAATCATAAAATCCTTCTATCAAAAAGAACAACAAAAAAAAGAGATTAATGGGCGGTTAATGAGACGTGTCAACGTGTATAAAGCTTTGTTGTGAACGTTAAAACAACCGTAACTACAGTAAATAAATTCTCTGATGTTTAGCTCCCTTAGTTGCCTTGCATTTTTCTCCAGCGAAGTAGTTCTGCACAGCTAAACAAATCAATACGTGAGACTCGACATAAATTTTACACCTTGTATCGATTATTGTTTCCTTGATTATCTTACGGGGAGATTTTATTTACACCTGATGGGAAAACACTCAAATTCGGTCTTGATGAGACGTAGTATACTGCATTTACGTGTGTTCTCACATGCTTATTTACTATTAATACTCCCGACGATCGTAAAGAAGAGCCACTGGAGTAAAACCAAGATTTGCGGTAATGCTGTCTCGACTGATGTAGAGATAGTATGGAATATAAGCAACAGGGAGCCAGGTCTATTCGCCACTATTGTCAAGCTAGCTTCCTTGGATGTGGCAGTATTCTCTGTGTATGTAAGACGACGTGTAATGCGACAAAGTAAACGTCAGCGTACACCGTAATCCAATTACGATACAGAGTTAAAGCTAACATTCTAGAGCCATGTAAAACGACTGCTGAGAAATCCTTTAATAAAAATTAAAAGCCTTGCATTTGATACCTGTCTAGGCTTTCAGCTATTGGTGGTTCTATTCATTTACAAAGCCTTTCGGTATACATTTCAATTAAAGTTTCCTTTTATTGAGATTCATAAAAACTACTTAATAACTTTTATCAAATTTTTCACTTATTCCTCACGTTACTTGGCCATAATTCACCGTGCGTAGTTCGAAACCGCTTAAAAAAAATAAGAAAGAATAGCTGTTAAAGAACACAAGGCAAATTGGTTTCAATTGGAACTGAAAAATGATCCAAAAATGTTAAAATATAGCTGTATTAAAGTACTGAACTTCAGTAACTCAACATCAACACAATACAGTGTTACTCATTCAAGAGATATCGACGTGATTGATTTTCTCTTTTTACTTTCATTTGTCAATTGCTCCTCATTTTTTCCGAAAAAAAACACTAGTAAAAGGATCGAAAAATACTTTGAATTTTTTGGCTGGTTCTACCTTCAAAAACTTCCTAATTACCTTCAATAACTTATCTTATTAAACTTGTTTCAAGTTTACAAAACTTACAAAATATTCAACTTCTTCATGTCTAGTACAATATACCTGAAATTTTTAGTGCTTTTCTGTTTTAACGTCTCTTAGTTTTTCGTCCTGAAAGCACTTCAGGTGGGTAACTGCTGCATCTTAAACTAACCAGGACCTAACTTAACCTAGGTTAAACCCAATCCAAAAATCTACTTTAACTAACCTAACTCAACTTAGCTGAATGAAACAAAAATGAATCTATTTTGACTTAACTAACTCAGCCAAACTTTAAGTAATCGAATCAAGCTTAGCCTAACTTTACCAACCTATTATAGTCAAAAACAGTTTAACATAACCCATGTTGGCTCAACGTAACTCAACAGAACTAGCCTCAATTCAGGACACAAAGCTACTGTACTCTAGATTGACTTAAATATCGTAAAAAAGTAACGTAAGGTGCGTTAACCTAAATTAGGTACAAGGAGGTACAAGGTACATTTACTAAACTTAACTAGACGTCTTGTGAAAACATTGGCTTACATTCCCGAACAACACCGAGAAGCCATGTTATCCGGTCTCGAAGTGCTCGAATCCTTGTCTGAGTAAACAAATCGCCTTTTAATCCCAATATCAAACAGAATAAGCTGCAAATCACTGTAAGTAAGTATTTAACAGACATTACAGCTATTAATCCAAAATTGTTACTTCATTTTTTACTTATGTATGAGCGGGTAAGAGGATTTCTTCTTTATATTACGATTCAAAATGCCTTCACTCTTAACACACAATAGCTCCTATCTACTGAAATACTATTAAGTGTTCTGTTACCCACTTCCACCCCAATAATACCCAAAAAAATGAGCCCATGCAAAGAGAAAAATGGGAATAAGACTATATTGGTTTTAAAACCGTGGGCCAAAACAGTGCTGCCGAGCGTCGATATGTCCTGAACTCTTGATCCTAAACATACTGTACACATACACAACACACGCACAGAGAGACAGTCACGCTTGCATTGTCGCTTTCTGACGTCAGGGTTCTCTCTAATGCTTTAACAAAAAAAATGCTTCTACGAAAAACAAATCTTTTTTGCTTCACGAGATTCACAACACAAGCAAAAGGCTAGGCTAAGGCTGTCAGCTCATTTGCATAAGCAGACGATAGACAACCGCTGTAAAACCTCCCTTAGGAGCGTGTCTACGTTACCCGGCTAGTCCAGCCAGCGTGTATTTGTGAATATATGGTATGAATGTGTTTGACGTGCAGGGCAGACACTTCATTTCTGTACCAGAACGTGAAGTGTACACTGACTTAAAGGTGTGATTTTATGCACTTAAACAAGTATGTTTGATACACGAAGTTCTTTTAAGGAATAAATAAATCGGTTTTAAAAAAGAAGCAGAAAAATCAAATGCTTTTCAGCCACGTTTCAATGGCGAAACTGTAGTACTTTACACATGTGTCTGCGACTGGGAAAAAAGGGGGGTAAGGGGGCGAAAAAGCACCAGATGTGGATGGCGACAAGAGTTAAAGCACTAACAAAAGGGGCTGTTGGGAAGTGGAAGTGCAAGTCCACTTGCTAGTGTTTCTCTCGGTTCCTAATTAGCCTGTAACTCATGTAAAGAAGGCGGTGCTCGAGTAGCAGCGAGTGGAAGATGGGCTTCTCCGGGAGCTACAACAATAAAAAATAACAAAAAGTGAAAGAAATCTTCAGGAAAAAAGGTGAAATGTTAGCAGCGTGTTGAAAACGACTGCCTTTTCTTTTGACGTCTCGGGACTTGAAATTGCTTCGTAAATAAAAAATGAGCCAAGTTTGCTTCACGCCGAAGCTGCTCTTCCCTTTAAAACGGGAAAAAGTTTGAAAAGACGTTTTTACGCCATGAATACATCACAGATACCTTGCAATATGATAATCACTCGGGAGGAAAAGACATTCGGGGTTGTCCAAGTGCCAATTAGGCAATGGTAACGGAAAGTAAATATCAAATACACGGAAAAGAAATCACATAACCTCGGGTAGATTGCTTCCAATCACGATTGTTGTCACACACCAAAACTTGTTTACCATTGTTCTCGCCAGGAAGACACTTGGAGCGTACGATCCAAGGTAAGCCGTTCGAGTGTGAACAAAGTACACGAGAAAACGTGTTACAGTTTTCCTTCGCTTTGTGCCAATGCTTTATCTGCGACCCTTCATTTTCTGATTTAAAGAACATGGCCTATTGAGAGGAAATGTACTTGGCCCTCGAGTTACGCGGTTATGTAAGCGTACGCAAAACAATGGGACTAATCGCGACTTACGCGGTACACGGCCTTGACTTCCACGACACACACCTGCGAATCACAGCACATACGCTTGTGGTTGTGCTTCACGGGCTTTGAAGCACGAAGCTGTCTTCTACAATGGCACCGAGCACACTAAAAGGGAAGGTCAGGAACCATAGTAACTAAAAATAATCTTTCAAAACTGCCACATAAATTCTACCACTAATTGTTATCGTCCTCCCTCCAGCCATCTGTACTAACACTGAAACCCAATTCCCGATTTTCTCATACAACCGTTGAACGTTTTCTCTCTACACACGCAAGGAAAAGCCTAAGGAACGGTTCCCACTCCACTACCTAAAGTCCTCAAAGCTATCGTCGCACCTTTCATGCCCTTATCTCGATTGACATAATGGAAAGATGAGAAGAAAAATCGTCCAATGTCATGTCGCACCAACGTCACGGTACCAACACAGATCCTTGTCTTGTTTTCGTACGGTGCATATCAACGACCTGACATTTCCACTATAAAAAAAAATAAACTACTGTTCGCAATGTGTAACATTCTAGCAGACAATTCATTGTTGAAGCAACATATCCAATGTAGACTTAACAATGCTATATTTATGCAGTTCTGCTTCAAAGAAGTCTTGCAAACATGCGCATCCTCTACTTTCTGTTCTAAAGCCTCTTGTCTTCATTGCATAAGTCACGGCATTTTTCGGTTTTCAGCTTCCACTTCGCTTACACACCGTGGTGTAACCTTATTTTAGACCACTGAGATTAGGCTACATAAGTTAGGCTGTATAAGTTAGGTAGGTCTGTCAACATGGGCTAGGTTAGTTTAGCTAGTTGGTTAAGCTGAATAACGTTAATTTAGTTTACATTAGGTTAGCTTAATTAGGCAAACTTATGTGTAGTTCAGGTTAAGTGAAGTTTGTTTACAACTTCAGTGCAGTTTTCATTTGCCAGCAGCGCTTTTGCGAAAAAAAAGCGACGTGATGGGAGGCTATAATCAGAAACTACCAAGTCCTTTATTGGCTAATGTACTTCTACCCAGAAAGCCCTGGACGATCGCCTTTACTAACGTATGTGCTCCTGTCAGTGGTCTTTATTGACTTAAGCCAGCACCAGCGTTTGTAAACGTACCGGATGTCATTGTTACGCACTGTTCTCGTACAGTACAGCAACTTTAATGAGAGCACACAACACAATACAGTACTTAGTTACGACAGTAGAATATCTGGAGTATACAAACCAAGGGATCGCTTTGCTACGTGGGCCAACTCATACCAGTAACTGCGATTGCGCACACCGAAAACGGAAAAAGAGAGCCGTCAACGCAAGGCCATACTCAGGATTTTATTTCAAGGGGAGTGGGGTTCAATATGCATTTTTTTAGATACTTGGTGGTAGGCCTATACTCATAACGATAAAATTAATATTCAGAGAGTGTTAAAGCCCACCATAAGCCCTCCTTGGTACGTGGGGTGTGTCAACGTAATGCAAATATCTTTGGAGTATCACATGGAAAGCTGAGCAATTAACGCGCCAACTGACATCAATAGCACCCAAGGCCACTTACTTCGAATCGACTTCCCCGTGCTCTCCTTTCATTTGGGGAAAAGAAAAGCACCTTAACGCAAGTTAGGATAATCATTTTCGCGCATATTTCTCTTTTTCCTACGTTACAGAAGAATATAATTAAAAAGGGGGTTCCTTATTATTACGAATAGAATTAGTTGGCTGTGCACCGGGGAAGATAACAATGGAGGCTAAACAATCATGCGTTGTGAAACATGAACGAAAAGGCTAAAATTGATCCCTAAATTTTATTTAAAACCGTTCTATGAATCTTTCTAACAAAACTACCAAATTTCAAATCGATTACCCTAATCATTAATAAAATTAAATCTCACTCAATCGAATTCACTTTGTTTTGACTTCCAATACTACTTCATTAGACTGCATTTACTTGACTCAAAGCTCGAGAATTATCTGTTCTCTTTTTTTCCCCTGTTTGCTTCGTTTTTAGGATACAATTGAAAAGAAACGCGTATCACAAGATGCGACCGTTATTTGTCGTCGTAGCCGTTTCCTACCGTTTTCTTTCTTTTTGAAGTTCGAATGTATTTCTGGTGCAATCCAGGTCGTTTCATTGTAATTTACTATGGTACGGTCGAAAGAAAGCTAAAACACGGGAAAACTGGTACTGCATGTGAACAGGTCTAGAGGGTGCTAATAGCGGTCTTGGCTATCACGTCGCTGCCCTGGCTTTTCAGAGGGAACGAACTCGCGCTAAAAAATTTCATTGTTGCAATAATGAATGTTACCTTTTGGCAGTGGCTGGACATTGTTGTGCTACAAGAGTGTTTATCCTCATATTTTTTCTTTCAAAAGTACTCAACATGCACAATTTCAAAGTTCATTTCCCCAAACAACTTTTGTTCCTTAATCAAATTTCCATCAATATTACTGTAAAGAAAAATTTGGTATGGATTCGTATGATCTGCATTTGCTTTTCTGTATTGTGAATGCGAAATTCTGTATAGTGAAAAAAGTCAATAAAAATCCGTGTTTGTCCATGAATGGGTATTTATCACTGAATGATTTTCGAACATGTCTTGACAGACAACTTTTTATTTATGCTAGTTTAAAATACAAACAGCGTCATGATATTCGTAACCAATTGAATCGTTAATTTTTGCAACAATCCGTGTCAGCTTAACTTTAGATACGCAAAAAATATTTGAAACTTTACCACTTTTTATAAGCAACATAAAAAAAAACAGTACACCTTCTTTGTAAAATTTGCAACACAATTGTAAGGATTTTTCACGCTATCAAACGTGTTGCAAATAGTGAATTCTGAATAAGCAGTGAAGTAAACAAAAGCTACACAAATTAGATGTTAAATACTGAATAAAATCGGCATAGAATCTTTCGGGAACAGGCAAAACTGTTCGATATACCACAAAATTGATTTTTAGCAAACGCTTTTTCTTTCTTTACATAGCTCGGGATTTTACGAACTATACATTATAACCCATGATTAACCATAAAATGGGTTTGTTCTAACGAGAGCTACTATGCTAAATTAACTAGTTGTTAACTAACTTAAAACTCGCGTAAGTAAAAAACGAACTTAAGCAAAATAAGATGAACCTTTGCGGAACCGAAAACGGTATGTCGTTTGGCGGGCAGCAAACGGCGTTTTTCCCAGCCCTGGGGGAACGCTGGCGAAAAACCACAAGCATGTCTATCTCAATTGCAAGGCATTTACCCGACCAGGAAACAGCTCTTCCCTCTCTCTCTCTGATAAATGTAAGTAACTATCACACTGGAAAAAAAAAAAAGAAAAGATGGAGACGGGCGATCCGCACTGTTGGAGTTTACAAGTTCACGTTCTTGCCTTTTTCTTTCGGCCCTCCCCGAAAACAGCTTTTAACAAAGCTACCGAAACTTTGGGGCTTTTGTAGGAAAAAAAAGGAAACCGAAAAACATGATTTAATAAAGGAAATAACAAAGGGTGGAAAAGAAACAGAAGAGAAAACCTCAATGGATTCCTCGCGTTTCCTTCCCTTGAGGTATCTTAGATTCTAGCCAGAAAAAGAAGTGCTTTGCGGCCTGAAGAGAATTTCAGCATTTAACCTATACACAACAACCGGTTTTTGGCCTCGGATGGCACAGCGCGATGGTCGGAGCGAGGAAAACGACAGCAAGTCAAGCCTAAAGCTATTGTCCAGCATTTATGCAAAGTTAAGCACTCCGATCCCCCACCAACAGCTGTCTTTAACAAGCAGGGAGTTGGGTGGACTCGGACTTTGCAAAAACCGTTCCTGATACAGGATACATCGTAAACTAGCCACGTCTCTACGGAACAACGAACGTCTCCCCTTATGTGCGATAAGACATCAGAATTTGGCAAATTCAAAGAAAGTACAAGTTCACTGTAATCCCACTGCAGATAATCTTCTGGTACATGTTGCTTTTAGTACATCCGTCTTGGTTCATTTTTTTTTCAACTCACCGTTAGTTAACGTAAATTAACCTGAATTAAACTGAAAATAACCTATATAAAGCCAACAAAGCTAGTTCCACCAAACTTCATTTAACCATATGTGAAACATTTAACAAAGACTAAGAAAAATAATAAAGCTCAGCAAAACTCTTTTAACCGAATCAAACATATTATTTAACACAAGTAATCCTGACCTAGGTTAGAAAGGCATAAATTAGACTAACCTAACTAAAACTACCATTCTAAGCATAAAGTAAGAGGAACTTATCTAAATTATTCTAGCTAAAAGTTAACAAGTTTTGATTAGCAATGGTGAAACTAAAACCACCTTAATCAAAATTCAACTAACCTACACTTACTTACCCTAACTCAGCCTAACCTAAAAGTACTCACCTAATTAAACTTGACTTAACACAATGTAAATTAACCTTACCAACTCAAAGCTTACCTAACTAAAGGTAACTAAAACTGGTTAAACCAAGCCCTACTCAACGTAAAGTAAACAGCCTTTAAATAAAATAGACTAAGTTTAACTAAGCTAACTTAACCTAAACTAACGCAATAAATCTAGTCCTGACTTAATATAACAGTAATTAGGCTAATATATACAAAACACACCAGACTAGCTAGCTACACCATAATTTAGCTATGAAAATTAACTAAATCTAACCGAACACAAACCTAACCTAACAAAAATGAAACTCACCTCAAATATCTTAATCTTACTTGCCTAAATAAGGCCAAAATGCCCTAATCATAATATACAACACAGCTAAATAAGTTAACGAACATTACACAATCGTGTAAACTAAGACAATACAAATAAAACTAACATGAGAGTTACCACACCTAACATGACTGAAATTACACCTACCATAACTGAAAGTAAACTAAGTGAAACTAGCCTACAGTTACTTAACCTAACTTCACTATTACAAGACTTTACCTAATCAAATTAAACTGGACTTAACATAACGAATAAGATCTAATCTAACTACAACTAGCATAACTTATCTTAAACAAACCCAACAGAAACTTCATCACTTTAAAACTTAACCTAAGTTAGGCTAGGTTAAGGTAATTTGACAATTTAAGTCCAATTTTCAGCCAGTGAAGATGTTTTTGAAATTTCAGGAGTTAAAATCCAAAATTACCCATATATTCACTACATATGCTCATTATATACTGTAGGCAAACTATGCCTTTTAATATTATCCACCCTCTTTTATGGATGTGTTTGTTATGAGCGTGTATGTCTTTGTACTCCTTTACGTGTGAATTGAATATACAGCGAGTGCGTGCGACCATTTCCGCCCTCGTAGTGCCCAGGTGCAGCGTTTTGAACTGTACTTTGTCAAACTGGCCCACCGAAACCAAAAATTCACATCTTTAGCCACCTGTGTAAGACAATGGCGCCGCAAGCGAGGAGATAATCAGTAGCTTGGCCAACTGTTAAGGTACTCGACGTTACGTGCACACTTGAGTTAAGAGAGAGAACGAGAGAGTTTAGCCAACAAGAAACAAATACACACAGAAAAAAAGAAAACAAAGCCTGGTAGCCATTTAGCTATCACCTGCAAACAAAAGATTCATTCATGCATTGCTCAGCGCGGTGCAAATTTCGCACGCAATTATATTAATTTGTTCTTTGAGAACTAAAACAAGAAAAGAATAAAAGATAAGTCGGTAACTAAAATAAGAAAACTGATTTTTTATTTAAAGCCTTTTCTTTAACTGCGCTATTTTTGAGAAACGACGTGGGCGTTGTCTGTAGCCCTCTTTCTATTTCCTACTTCTTCAGAATTGTTTCATCAAATTTAACGCGCTAGGAGACAGAGATTTTTTTTTTATACTTATCTGCTCCTTTGTCTCAACTTTTGTCTATTCATTTAATTTTTCGTTAAAAGTGCAAAAATTGCTTTTTCTGTTGAAAATTGGTACCGTTGCTTAACTGATCAAGCTCCTGAAATTCCCTAGAGCTTTTACAACCACGGAGACCCATCGATCTCCGGAGCCTTACGACCGAGCCCGCCCCTTATGGTACCAAATGTTCGCAACCTAGGCAATGAAGGGCTTCGAGGAATGTTTCACCCTCCTTAGTCCAACTTCTTAGCGTGGAATAACGCTGATTTGTGCTTTGGTCCAGATAACGCAAGTCAGGAGTGCGATGTAAGTACGATGTGTATATATATGTGTATGTGTATATGTACGATGTGTATAGTACGATGTGTGTAGGGATTAAAACTTTCGACAATTTTCAACTTCTCTATAAAATTAATTGCTATATTACAATGAATTAAATGCTCTTTTTTGGTCCTTAAATCATAACGTAAGCTTTCATCCATTCCTCGTTATAATTTGCTTTTTATCAGTAAAACACACGTACGCAAACAGTCAACTAATACACACACGGAATTTATAAATTAAATACATATTATATACAAAAATAAAAATAGTATGAAATTACTTATAAAATTAATACCTAAATTATTTGTTAGTATTGAAAATTAAAATGATTAAAGTTTCTTGGCTTTATACTTTCAATGCTAGCTTGAATTCAACAATTAAGTAAGAGTAGTCTATATGTCAGCGAGGCGGCGCTAAAGGTCAGAAACCGTTCTAGCTGACTAGTGGCAACGTAACAATGAAAGTTCAACCAGATTTCCGTTGTTGTGTCTCTTTCTTTTCTTTCTTTTTTTCTTTCGTTCCTTGCGTCTCTTTCGAGCTTTCCGTTCGTGTAAATTCTTTTTCTACATGGCAGCCTTTTTTAGTACAGCTAGCAATAAAAAAAAGTTTAGGGAAGGTAATGTGTTCGTTATATCAGAAGTTCAAAGCTAGTACTATGCAAAGTTTGTTACACCTAAAGAGTTTGTTTACTCTATTTGAAGTCCGTTTTATGACACATTTTTATACTACTTGTTCACCGTATTTGAAGTTTTCTTTTAATCTAGAACTCTTCAAATACTAACGTCACTATTACCCGATTCACTATAGCCGTTACATCCAAAGTTCTTTCCATCAGACGATTTTTCATCTCATTTACACAATTCATGACTTCTTGACTCTTCCACAACAAGCGAAAGCTCGTTGTAGCGAGACTCAACTTATCGGCTTTCATTGAAGTGCACGGTAAAATGAAAAGGAAAGAAAAATAAGAAAATTCTTCGATACACTTGGGCGCCATTTTGGTCTTCCGGCCGACACGCGCACCATGAAACGTACATGCTCGGCAAGCAAATTGTGGGATTTCACAGTAAAGTCTGGCGTTGGGGCTTTTTTTAAAAAAAAATCAAACTCCGTACTTTTTTTCAATAAAAAGGAAAAATAACAAAAATTCAACTAAAATGTTTGCTATCAATGACGCCATACCGATTTTAGAATGGGATAGATTACCAGCAGCGTCGCTAAGCAGGACAAACAACAAAACCCTTTTTTCAACTTTTTTTCATGAACTTCGTGATGTCATAATCCAACATTTTGGAGCGATTGCCGAAAACGCCCAAAAATAAGCCTCTTTGGCCTGAAGAAAGAGTCGTTCACTGCATAGACAAACTCCACGCTTGTCTGAAAGCTTGTAGAATCCTAAGCTTCTTTACAAGACCACTAAAGCCGTTGATTACAGTTAACCCAGCACGACTGGTTCCTTGCATTGTTGACATTTCTTTAGCGCCACTTAAGTGAAATATTTTGTCCAAAAAACGACCACTTTGTGTGTATATCGACTTTCCTACAAAAACAATCAATATTCGTTAAGATTACTGAATAACTCGCTTCCTTAAAACTAATTTCCATTGACACTATGAACACGTCTTGAACATAGATCCAAGTTAAAAATTAATTTCGACACTTAAATTTAATACTTTTAGGTATATTGAACTGTTAGGTATAGGCCTATTCCAAGTTTACGTCGGATATTCTGTACATTTTCGTAAGTAGTCGTTCAATTGTTCCTTTGAAGCCAGCTTTTGTTACATCACGGTTTGTTACAAGGAGATTTTACTGTGCTATACAATAGTTTCATAAGATACCAACAATAATGCCATTATGTACTATCGTCCGCACCTCTGACGTAAGCCCTTATTAACAAAAGAAGATAAACTAACTCCCGTTCGATAAATCACTCAACTTTACCTATTATTTTTACAGCCAAACTAAGTCTATCAAACTTTTCCTGACAGTATCAGCTTAATCTGTGTAAAACATTCGGTAACAAAGGTCGTTCACTACGGCACAGTTAAAAAAAAAAAAAAAAAAAAAAAAAAAAAAAAAAACAAGGCCTGGAAGGAAAAATACGCCCAAATGCGTCGCTCAATTTCGACGTATAATTGATAATTTTATTTATTCAGTTTAATTTCACAACCAACAACAGTTCCTCTTCTTAAAATAATTAAGTGATAACTCTTCAAGTTGATAAAGAAATCAAAATCAAAATTTATAAGAATCGTCAATACGAGAGTGTATGAGACACTAACTCAGAAAAGAACTAGAGATGAAAAATTGTCAAAAATCACTCACGAGAGTTAGCAACCCGAAATCGGTGTTCGTATCAGGCCAACAGTTGCCTCTCTTCAAATTCTGACACAATCGAGCATATAAAACAGCCATTCTTGCAAATCCCTTCATCTCAACCAGCTCTTTTCCCTGTCGTCACGGAGTGCAAGTCAGTGCACGCTAACAGCCCTGGGTGGCCCATATATTACCCCCAACGCGCCGGGGATCGATTCGCAGAGGGCGCCCATAAAAAGATCGATCTGACATGGGATGTATGTGTGTATACGTGTTTGCTTTTAATGTCTGTCGTCTGCTTAACCAATGGTCCTCAAACAAGCGCAACTTTTTCATTCCCTGTGATTCTCTAACATTAAGAAACCATCTCTTGCTACTCATTAACGTACTTTAATAGCCCAAATTGGAGCTTCCAACACGAAATTAACCCAACCAAAACTTCATTTAGCCCGCGCTGGATTATACAGTCACGGGGTAAGTTGCACCACACATCTTAGAACCTTGCAAATCAAATGCGTGATTTTTCTTCAAGAAAGTGTATATATACTTAATACGTGTTTTTGCTTATTTCTTCCGTTGCTACCGTGTGTAATCGAAGACAAAATCCCGGTCTCTATATTATGCACACCGTTTGGATTGCATGCGTTTCGGTTACTAGCACCTCTAGGGTTGGGAAAGCTACATACTAGCTACTAAGCGTAAGTTAAGTAACCCACCTCAAGCTTTACACTGTAAAAAAATTTCCCCCTTAATGGTAGAATACCCCCATCCTGGGTCCCGCGGTTTTCAGAGTTTCATTACCTAGCCTAAACTTACACAACTTTACTTAAACTAGCTTAACTTTTCTAACCTATCCTACCTTAAGCAACAACAGAAGCGTGCCTACATAAAATAAAAACACTTACGAGTCTAAAATAAAATAAAAACACTTACCTAACCTAACACTCAATGTAACCAACTGAAAGCGACCTAACCTAACTTAGTTAAATCTAACCTAAAGATACTGTTCACTGTATTCCCTGAGAAAAGTTGTTGCGCACGAAAAAGACGCGAAGAAAAAAACAGAACGATGTATAACGGACAAGTGCCAAATCCCTTATGCATGTTACATGCACCGTGCAAGTTGTTCCACAAAACTGAGAACCGTGTAATAGAACTTGCAACTTCGTCTTTTTATTTGCTTCTCCCGTCGAACAATGTGTATTGTAACAATAAACTATTGTTTACTTCCAAAGAGAAGAGAAGTTTAAGGTTCAATTCAATAGCACTCCCTCTCTATTTCTGCGCTTTCCACTAACCGATATTTAACGAGGACCGGTCATCATTCAAGCTACGGGGACTTCAGTAAGCAAAAGGGTGCAAAAGAGGGTTGGAAAGCATTTTGCTTCAGCATGGCTAAGTGTGTATCGATCAGTGCAATCTCTACAAAAACTTCCACCCTCCTTCTTCTTCTACTACTTCTTTTCCTACTGCTTCTTCATCCTAGGGGCTATCTCAACCCCACTCGCCCCTCCCTTTCTTTTTGTATGCACTTACCCCTCTTATACCCAAAATTCGGTCCTTTTCAAAGCTTTTCAGTCAAAAAGACGCCGAAAAGACGCCTATTTTGTCCAAAAAAGGCCTTTAAAGAATTTCTAGTCCTAACACTGAGCATGAGTTATACATCTTAAAATCTCTTTAACCCTGTTCAAACCCTTCCACCCATTCCCATGACTATTTCTATGTTTTACCGTTACACTTTTAAAGCAAAATTAAACAATCAAATATTCCCAAACTAAGCTACAAAAGAAACATCAAGTAAATAACATGAAACAAAGACTCACAGAAAATATAACATAAATAATGTAATTTATATGGTAAAGACTTACTTCCGTTTTGGAGGGGAACGTGAAAGCACTACCTTTCCAAACATAACTCTTGGTCTGAGAAATTTGTTTCGTAACACAGAAGCTAATACACGGTACCAGCAATAGGCGAAAGCCTACGCTGAACTCCAGTAAAAACATATATGTCAAAAAATGACAAAGAAAGACCTATTTTGCTTTTCATGACCAAAAGAACGGTGGTATAATAAAGCAAAATTGAGTAATAAACTAAAAATGCATACAAATAGTAAACAAATTACCTTCCATCTATTTCTTTTTCTCGCTCGTCTTCTCCATTCATTGCCTCGTTCACTTAACACTTCGCTTAAGCACTATGGAATTTTGCTCTATGAAACCTTGCAAAACCAGATAAAGGTCACATAATATTTTAGCATCGAACAAGATTATTCAGATATTTTTCTTAATAGCGCGATCAGCAAATGTCGGATTTTCAGCCGTGAATAAAGCCATTGCTCTCAAAATATATACTCTTGTCATCTTTCTTGAGCTAATCTTATTTACTTGCGTGAGAAAATACCACCCAAACAATCCCCTCTCTATCTTGAGTCAGAACCCCTCATAGGGGCGGGGCTTGAAATCGATATGCTATGCTTTTGGCGCACACTTCGAGTTCAATAACGTTGCCCCTCGTAACTTAAAAACAAGCGGAATTCGATACATATATAATAGCCTACCTCCTGTCTAAATTTTAAGACCTCACTCACACTTGAAGGCTTCTTTTAATAACTTAAAAAAAGGGGGGGGGGGAAGAAGCAAGAAAAACTGTAAAGTGAAAAACGCGAAAAAATGCACTAGAAAAAGATATGAACGAACAAAGATTTGAGGTTTCAGACTACGAAACTTAAAAATAAAAAAAAAACTTACAAAACTCAAACTAAAAAAGAAACCGTAGAAAATTATAAACTGAGAAAAAAATAAATACAAGAAATGTTTTAAAAATAGGAAATATTAAGATAACAACGAAAAATTAAAACAAAGAAAATTGAAAAATAAAAGAAACTTCTAAAAGTAGAAAATAAGAAAAATTCGTAAGATAACGAAAAACTCAGGAAAAATATTTCAAAATCGACACGAAGAAATAAGAACATTAAAAGAACACAAGAGATTTACGAAACGGAATAAATTCGACATAAATAAATCACAACATCACTTCAGAGAATAAGAAAAATGCCAAAAGTAAAATCTAAAAGTAAAAATCACGAAAACATCCTTTTCAATACAAACACATCACTCGACTAGAAAAAGTGGAAGAAAAACTAGGCTAACAAGGCTTTATACCAATATAAAGTGACAGTTCAACAGAAGCATGAACAACAACTCTTCCCAAGTATCATGAAGAATTAGCTCGCCAATCAGAAAACGATGTATGTGAGAAGCCACAAGAATGCTCTTGATGGGACGACGCGTATCACATGTATATAGGGGTCACAGGAGTGCAGCAGAGAGCAAGAACCGAAAGGCAATAACCGAAATCATCTATACAGGGCCGCGAAGAGGAGCACAGATGCCAGATTACAGGCTTATGCAGGCAGCCAGCAAAGCAAAGCCAGCGACGAATGAATTCTCCATAGGATCCTATTCCACCCCCTTTGGAACTTCCTCCCTCTTGCTGCGTCTCCAATTCTAACCCCCCTTTTCAGCCTTAAAGCGAACCTTCAGCCAAACTCTTGTTGCCTTCCAATTTTCCTCCCTGCCACAGCTTCCGTTAGGGCTATTATACCCCGATCCGATATGAACGGCGACACAACACACATCCACATATGCACATATGCAAGTATAGGGCAACACACGTCACGCCTGCAACGAGTGTTCCGGAAAGGAACAACAAAAGCCCCTCAAGCTTCCTGCTATCAATCGTTTTACAATGTGATTGAATGTCAATTTCACGCCTAGTTTTTGCAATTCTAAGAAGTTTTTGGGCCAAGCCAATGGGAACAATGCTTTACAATTGTGACAACTCGTAACAATATTTTTTTAGACTTTTAGACTTCAAGTCAACAGCAACAATGCGAAAAATGACCGCAAGCTCTACGGTTTCATGGATTCTGACTACGACAAGGGAAAATAAATGCGTTAATTTTTCAATAAATACATTGTTGGCTGAAACGTTGTTGAAGAAAAGCCTTTCTGGCGTTTCGTAGCTCGAGCAATGCTCCATTGCAACACGATGTTGACTACTGGAAGAAACACATCTGTCACTAAAGCGTTCAGGTACGTCGTACTTCGAATAACTTTATTGGTTCAAGCAATGTTCAAGAGAAGCATTGTTGAGTGGGTGTGCGAAGGTCAAACCCTGATACTTGTGTATTTTATTGCCTACATAAGGTTCAAAATGGACCGTCTAGAGCGTATAAGAGCCACCGAACAGGGGAAAAAAAGGAAAGGCAAGATAGCTTATCGTTATGTGCATGTGGCTTTTCCATATACACACATATGCACGCTCACATACATAGACACATTTAGGAAGCGGCTGCCTAAGTCCCCTCAACTTACTAACCGAAAACCCCTTTTCCTGTGCGATACGGAGAGGACGAGCTGAATGTTTCACCGTTTTCTACCTTGAAAAACGTCACTGGTTTTACCACGTCCTCTTTTGGACGAACAACGGGGAGAGTTACTTCAGCTGATTTTATGTAAAATATATCAGCCTTTCAAAAACCACTCTTTCATTAACGTTAGTGGCCATAACTACTAAAGTACAAACACAAAATTCTCCTAAAAAAAGCTACACTTAATTTTGCATTAATGAAGCTGAATTATGTATGGCAAAATAACTCAAATAATGCAAATCGATAACTGGACGACCTTGTTCTGAGATTGATATCGGACAATATTGAAAAGTTTATTGAAAACTCAATTCCTGGTTTGTACTTTAGTTTCAATTAAAAAATCCAACAATAAAGTGTCTACTTGTTCAACGTCTTTAATATTACATAATGCCAGAGTGCATTAGAAAGAAATAAAGTTGAATTAAATTTGCATTAGTTTTTTTTACGAGTGCTTCAACCTCGTAAAGTAATCAATGCAATTCTCAACAGTAGAAAACCGAAGCGAATTATCTGGTGCATGTTAACCAGATTTTCTTAGCAGAGTACTTCATACATTTACGGCACGCAAGTCAAGCTCGAGCTTTTTTCGTAGTTCGTCGGACGGAAAACGATTTTGCGAATCGAGTCTCGAGGTGCGCTGGTAAATTTGCTAAGTCCTTTTTTTTTCAAATTGGGCAATAAGTAGACAAAGTAAGAGTAGTTTAAGTTAGCTAAGGAAAGTGTAAGTAAAGATAAGTTAGGTAAGATAATGATTAAGTTTACGTTAGGTTATTTAACTTAGTGAAAACCAAGTTTAATATAACCTTATATTGTGAACAGTGTCCCACTTAAGAAGCAATGCCGATTGTATATCAATCAGCATTATTTTCATAAAATTCAACTACAGTATTTCAGTGCGTTCCGTACGCTATTTGCGAGCAGTTTTTCCTTTTTTTTCTTTCAGTACTGTGAAAATTGACCTCTGTATATTTTCTCTGTCTTCTCTTTTAAATGTCTTATCTATGCTGAAGTTTCTTTCCTGTTGAGAAGCTTTATCATCACATTTTTTAAAAAACCCTTTTGCGCAAAACAATACAAATTATGCTCACGGAGTATTGAGTTGCTATCTGGAAATCAATCCTGAACCATTTATTATGTAACTCAATTATAGTAAGTTCATGTTCCTTTACGTGTGTCAGCGCTACAAAAAGGGAAAAAAATATCAGTCGGCGTAACCACACATACTCACATATTCACGGAATAAAAAGCGGCCTTAGCCAAAAAAAAAAACGCATGGTCTTGTGCTTCTCTTTCTCAGGTTGGCCAGCAAACCAAGCCTGAACTGCGATTTCCGTCCTGACCACCTCTAACCCGCACACCGAGGCAAAAAAGCGTCTATGCTTGAGTAATTGGTCGCTTACTCCCCAAAGATAATGACTCGGCCACTTGGCCCGCTTTGGTCTTTTTATCCACCACGGTATTGTGTACAGTGCAATATTTTTAGGCACTTAAAAAAGAGGGGGAAACCTACTCGAATTGCCATTAATCTAGGTTCAATTTACGACGGAAGAAAAAGCAAATACAATGCCAACTCAAAGCGACTTTCTTGTTGATTTTCTCGGTTCCCTTGGCACCGAGGGCACGAGCTGACATTTAAGATGATGGCTACGCTGTGTCGCCGAGTTTTGCCAGCGAAATTGTGACTAAGATCGCGTCAACTGACAACAATGCAACAATACAAAAAAGAAAATGTCAAACATTTCCTAGCACTGGGGAAATAACATCAAAATCACAAACATTCCTGTAAAAAATCGTTAAAGAACAGCCTTTGAAATAGTGTATCTAAAAAATGGTTAAGGAAAAGGGTGAATAAAAAATAAGATACAATTACCGACTTTCCTGATCCAAAGAATTCAGTTTAACAAATTACCAACTCTTCCTTCATTTAAGGCCCGGTATACACAAATCTCTAATAGGAGAAGAACGTGAGTAATTGTCAGACACATCGTACAAACGGTTACAAAACCAAAGAAACCGCTTCGGCAGTAGTGATTTAGCATTTTTCCTTTGGCTGCTCTGAGAGGCACCCCAACTATGGTAGAGTAGGCCTATACTCTGAATGTACAATTCTACCCTAAGATCTCGGACTAGTTACTCCCAATGAAGCGCGTTTCCAAATCCGGAATGCTTGTCTGCCCTTACTATTTATCAATTCTGGCCGCGCATTTCGAACGAACTTTTCTTGTGTTCAGATTTTTAAGCTCCGCTGACCTTTACTAAAAGTTATACTCGAATAAAACTGGTGATCATAAAGATTTTTCTGTTTTTTGTCGACAAGCCTGCTTCCTCTTCCTCCTGAAATTTACATTACTGACCACAAAAAATGATCGCAACAAAGCTCCTGTACCTAACGCCACGGCAGATGCGCGAGTCCCACTTTATGCTCTGTAGAACGCTACTGTCCCGCAGCGCTGACTTTTTCACACAGTGCCGTGCCGTTAGCATAGGGCCTTTTGTTGTGTTCATTTTTTTTTTGGAAAGTACCGAACTAAAGAACGCCTCTTACTATTTATTACTAATTTTGCCATTTGTACTATGTCTTTTCCTTACTATAGCCAGCTTAACTTCAAATAACGCGAGAACAGTTTCAAAAATAGAATTGAGAAAATCTTGGAAAATGTTTTCCCTTTGTTTATTTTATTAGTATGTTTCTTTTACAAACCTTAAGTAGCTAGATACAAAGACAAATAACACACAACATTGCAAAACAGCTTAAACGTATGGTAAGAGTTACCACTAAAACGTATCTGCATCTGACTTTGTTTCACAAGTCGGAAAAATAGCTCTGCGAGTGCAAGTGCAAGCACCGACTCCGGCTTTCAAGTCAGGGTAGCTGAGTCGTATTCGGCTCAGCTACCCTGAGTTTTTCGCTCAAAACAGAGCGAGATTCCCAATGAAAAGTGTCACTTAGAGTAACTTCCGATCGCAGTGGCTCAAGGGAAAGGGTCTCAACTGCCCCGAGTTGAAAAAGAGTGCTCGAGAGGAGCCAAATGAAAACGCCATTAGAGTTGAGATATCTACCGATACCCATGATAGAGCTTTTTTCAAATCAGCTTTTATTAATTTTACAAATTATGCTTGAAATGTTGCTACTTTTTGTTATACGGGAAATGAAAATCGGGCAAACTAGTGTAGTAGTTCTGATTTGTTTATTTTAAAGTAAAGAGGATCGTGAAATCTGCTACGTGCCTTTTGTGGTATAATGTTCGAATTTTTAAGATGTTTTAGGTCCGTATTGTGGTGTATCTCTATCTAGAAGTTCTATTCGACTTCGTTCGCCCTCTGTTATTGGTCTAATATTGGCCTCTGTTAACAGTACCTACAGACCTACGTCCGCTGAGGTGGTGATGTCCCTATCTTTTATTTTTACAAAATCATGGAAATTGTGTACACCAGGGCCTTCACTTCATCGTGCTCTTTAAGTTCAGAAGCAGCTATCTTGTCGTGTTTAGCTATCCAACTTTACACGCTTTCTGCCTCGCAAAATAACTTTTCTTTCGTCAATTGTCACCTTTTCCCCATTTCGTGTATACCCCTATTGTTATTTCTACGCTTTTGTGTACTATACTTTCGTCAAAAATACCACGCCGCACAGGAACAACCTCCTATTCAACGCACACAAGCCATTAGCGTCAACATTGAAAATGTTCCTCTCTTGCCTGAGCTACTCAGAGGACGGTTAGGCTGTGGGCAACAATGAATTTTTCGAAGCGCGGGGGGGCTGGCTCCGAGGCTAAGCGAACCTCGACGTGAGGGTAAGCTCGCATGGCGAGAGACCGTGCAGCCAAGCGAACGTTTCATTATTACTTTGCATTTAGACCAGCGCAGATTTCTCCGGAATATTTCGTTCCGCGAATAGACTGAACGGGGCTTAGCTAACAAGTGAAAACGGTGCCTTGCGAAAGCTGTGACCACACAGCTAGGTTTTCAGTAATGAGGCCACACTAGAATGTATCTATTGGTACTAGAACTGGCTAGCATATCGTACCACTTCGCACCCTTACCAAATAATCATGTTTTTTACGTGCAATTTATTACTTGCATACTAATGAGTAAATTCTACATTTTTTTTGCAAATTTGCGACTACTTAACCAATTTTTCTTCCTAAGAATGAAAACCACGCCAGTACTTAGTTTTCAACTACAGTATTCACTTTAACTACACTTTATGTGTTTCGTAACTTTTACTGGGCATATTCCCACCCAATTTCCGTCTTTGGATTGTTTCTCGCTAAGTACTCCAAGAAGTCTTCGGCAAAAAGTTACTTTTTTTGTTGTTGTTTTTTCTTTTTTTTTTCTTATTTTTTACAAGTGTGCTGTCGTGATCGTAATACATTCACTAAATCTATCTATTCGCCTCGAAGCGCGAGTTCAAGATGGCCCATGATCGGCTCGCAAGTTGACAGGCGGAAGAAGGGATTTTTTTTTTCTTCTTTTCGTTTAGTATGTATTTCTAGTTGTGTGAAGTCCATTAGTTTGCACCCGCACGTCCTCCTCCTTGCTCAGGCTCAACTTGGATTAATGGCCGGCTTAATTACAGCCAACAGCGTGGAAATCACGCACCCTCGCCCCCCTTCTCCCTAACTCTGAAAGAAGGCTAAAAATAGTCATTAAACAGAAAATGGTCAATCACAAACTTTTTTGTGACCGCAAATGGAACTAAACAACATTATTCTTGCCTCCTTACCACCCACCCTCGTGAGCCACTCCTAACTTTTTTCTCTTTCGCGCAAGGATGCTTACATCCTTCCGCCCCCCCTTAACCCCCGTCAAGAACAAAAAAGGCAGGCTTCATTTCTTTTTGTGTCTTGGATCATCTCAATAGTTCATGACGAAAGCATCTGCATCCACCGTGAAAAGCTACAAAATGGGGGCGTTTTACATGGTCGGATTACGGGCTCATACTCTGGGAAAATGCTCGTCCTTTCCTCAAAGGCTGAAGAGAAAATAATATTTTACAACGTCAGTTCAATTTAGAGTACTTATCCTGACTCAGTTTTTTTTTTGCTCTCAACTGCCTGCAACACAGGCTTAAGTAACCTAACTTTACTTTTAAATTTACATACATACATGTAAGCAAAAGTCAAAGTTGGGTTAACTGAGATAACTTAAGCTGGGTTGGGTTTCAGTACATTTGCCAGAGTTAACTAAACTTTCTGTCAACTTTTCTGCGTGCATTAAACATACTAAAATGATTAATTTAGGTTAGGTTATGCTAGATTAAAATGCATGTACCCTAACCTAACTTAAGTTAACTAAACTTTCCATTAACCTTCCCTTGATCTACAAAAACACACCTTGTACACAACAGCTCGGGTAGTTTAAGGTTAGATAGGCTAGGGTGAATTACGTCAGATTAGGAAGAATACTTTAGGGTAGTCAGTTTAATAGTTAATTGCTAAGTTTCGAACAGTTCCAATTTACCCCCTCTCTCTAATTCTTTCTTTACTCGGAAGCCATTTTGACCTCGATCCTCGTTCACTTGACATTCTTTGTTGCTTTAACTAACTCTGGCCCCACAACAGTTTTAAGGCTTTTTTTCCTTTTGCACATGCCCATACATAGCGCTTCACTTCTTGCCGATTAGGTGCCTTTACTCTTGTTTTAGAATGTATTGTGTGAGAAAAAAAATTAACCCTCGCTATCTGTTAAGGCACATTCTTATTGTTTAATAGGCAACGTTGGTAGTTAATCAATCTTCATTTGTACACAGAGGTCACCTATGGCTTCATATTAACGCGGTGTCATGTCAACACCCAGATTTAAAGCTTGTTTGTCACTGAAATCGTAGAACCTTTGATTTAGCAATACTTTCCTGTTTCCTCGATTTTTTTCTAGTTTGATACCGGCCTAAGCTCTTTCCATTTTTATTTTTTAGAATACTTAAAAATAAATTAACCTTCGCTCAACACTAGTAGCTAATAAATAAAAGGATTACCATAAGCTCATAAGCTAATATTAATTTAAACAAAAGACGCAGGGCAATTTTTTAATGCTTTAACCTTCTAGAATGTGCATTAAACGTGTCAATAAATTTCCCAACTTAACTAACCTAACTTGGATTTTCCATTTTCTTTAAAGTCTGCGTACGCACACTGGGGTTACATAGGCCATCATAGATTAAATTGTGTCCGATTAGGGTAAATTTGGTCAAGTAAAAACGGGATCTGAGAAAATTTATAACAGAAAAGTACCGTTTTAACGACTAATATCTATTTCTAAGGTTCCTGCTTTTAAATTAGCACAAATTATCGTTTCTGGCTTTTAAAACGGAACGAATTAATGTGTCAATGACACTGACTAACACATGTGGAGACAGTTTTATCCGGCCGTTTTTCGTGCTGACCAAATAAAACCGTTGAACAACTTCTTTCTTGTCTGGCTGACGGCCAAGATACCGGAAATTGCTGCTGCCGTACCTTGATCTTTGGGAATCCTCAGTCCAGGGTGGCGAAATATTCCAAGCTTGCTTTTAATTTTTGAGTGTGTGGCACGTTGGTAAAGCTTTCGGCTTCCGAAAGACGTGTTATCCGACTAAAGCGATGCCGAACGACGCTACACACCACGTATTAGCTTGACCACGCTTTGAACAACGCTTCGCAAGTGACCAAACAAAGTACTTATTTTCATACGCGTAATATAAGCTTCAAACAAATTCTGCACCACACAACAATGACAGGATGATTGAAACTTGGGGAGAAATGGATTAAAAGAAAGTTTCTCCTCCAGGAACCACTGTGCACCCAGACACACGCACACTAATAAACAGCTGCAGGAAGGAACCGCACACGCACACGAAAAAAGAAACTTTTAAATTCTTTTTTGTCAAATTTCTTAAAACGATATGGAACGCAGTCTCACTCACTAAAGATTGAATAACTGCTTTGCCACTGAAGCTCATACACCCCCGTGCAAGACGGGTAGGTACAAGGGAAGAACAACACAGTATTTCAATGCTTTTTCTCACTTGTCCCTAATGTTCAAAAGGAAGGGAGGGGAGAGAGAAAAAACCGGACCCAGGAGCTCACCACACCAAGCCGCACGTCTTTCCAGCACGACGCTTTCCAGTGAACTGCGATCCAAACGTTCGATGCCGGCTGGCGTTGGTGCAGGCGGGTAAAGGAAGCGGGAACCCGGGGCAAGAACAAGGAAGCGTGGGACTGAGACCAAGCAGATCAAGGAACCGTGGCCGTTGGCAGAGAAGGGGGATGTAGCTGTTCGCAGCTCGCGAGCCATATCCACTTAAAACTTGAGCGTAACGGCTGGATTGGAATCGGAAGCGCTTTGAGCCGTTCCATATGACCCATGGAAGAGTGCGAAAATTAAAAGCGGTAAATGAGTAGTTATGCCAATAGCTTTTCATCGTTGTTGTGTATTGTACAGTAAAGCTAGTCATTTATGATTAGTGTTTTTTTCTTCCAACAGTCATAAAGAAGCCTTTATGTTGAAAAATCGACTACAGGTGAGAGCTGATATATATAAAAAAAAAAAAAACTTTGGGATATGCTGCACAGTTTTACCCGTTTTCACTTTGTTCGTTATACCAAATTTTACTGTGCTCCGATACACTTGCAACGTTTCTCAGTTTGGTGTGTTTTAGTGCGAAAAACCGGTAATTATATAAGTAAATAGCTTAACATAAATAAGCTAAGCTACTTTGGGGTCTTTTGAGTAATTCTTGCTTAAGGTTAAGTAAAAGAAATTGAACTCGATTAGGTTAAGTTAGGCTAGACTTAGTGAAATGAAGTTTACGTTATGTTAAGTTACATTAGGCTGGGTTACATTGAACTAGGTAAGGTTCAATTAGTTTAGCTTAAAAAAATAGGTTTAGGTTAAATAGGTCAGGTCAGTGTCTCTCATTTTTTTATACAAAAATGTGTAGTACTTTATTAGAAGGCCTTTTTTACCCAATATGAGTACAATGTGACCTTGAGTTTGTTATTGTTCCAAAAAATATCCCTTTTACTCAATTTTGAATAATTTGCCCTGTTTAAGAAAAATGCTTCACAGCCTGGGAAAAGCGTAAGTTGGTATGACGTCATCTACATGCCCTCAGTTGGAACGTGGCCTCGAGGGCAGGTATGCCAGCTGAGAGGTTAAGTTAGGTAAGGTCAGAGGGAAGAGAGGGAGTTGAGCGTCAACACAGTCACCATCGTGAGTTTTGTATATCCACACGCATCGAGCTCAATACACATAATCTTAGTACGAGATTTAAAACTAAAAGTCATACCATAAGTCAAGGACCATAATATACTAACATTGAACTTTTAAGGGTGTAATCCTCGCAAGACGAGGTAAAACCGAGCAAGTAGTAGAAAATCGAGCGAAGTCGCTAGAATTTTGCGATTGATGAGCAAAAATAAGTTTTCAAAACTTTTAAAACAATGTATGTCTTTCAGAAAGCGATCGGGTCTGAACACAGCTCTGTGCACGAAGGTTACGTTGCTTAGTTTAAGTTAAGTTAGGCTAGCTTAAGGTATGCCGAGTTTAATTTTTGTTGGTAAGACTAGGTTTAAATTAGGTTGACGTTGTTTGTTTAAAACAGTGGTGCCCAACCTTTTTTCACCCGAGTGCCGCACGCGACATGATATAAAATCTCGCGGGCCTGAATGTTCCGGTTTCGCCAGAATCATACCGACGTTAAAAATGAAATTATGCAGTGATATACATGAGCGGTATAAATGAGCAGGCCGTATGAGGCACCTTCGCGGGCCGGATATGGCCCACGGGCCGTAGGCTGGGCACCACTGGTTTAAGAGATCGCTATAAGTGCTTAAAAACGGGGGAAATGCTTCATGTTTTAGAGAATAAACAACTTGATTTGTATCAAAGCACAGATATACTCAAGAAGTCTTGTGTTCAAAAAAGGAAAATGGAAAAATTAAAGAAAATTATGTATGTTTTTCGTCATCCATCTCCTGCTGTGGACGCAAGGGTGCAAAGGCAGGGTCACTTCCAGGGGGAGACATAAAAATGTGAGAAGGGAAGCAAGAGAAGAGAGAGACGGAAATGGAAGATTGGAAATGGTGTTTCGGGGGTTCCTTTTTCGCTTGTCGCCCGCAAACAGCCTTGCCTTACCTTATCTACTCCCCTTTTATTTAATCCTCCGTTCAACCCCCGTAGTCAACCCAAACGCCCTCGAGGGCATCTCTCACATGCTAATTTGCTTAAAGGCCTCCCCTCTCGTCCTGGCTGAGGGTCTCTTTCTCTCGGCGACTGCATAGCTTACCAGCTTTTTAATGAAGATCTACTCCAAAACGCAATGTGACTAACAACGTCTTGTCTTGAAAACCGCTACGTGTAAATGCTTATGTGCCCTTATCGGATTTGATATTGGGTTCTTGATTTTATGATTTATGGCGATAATCTGTGCGACCAATATGAAAGCTTGTATTCAAATGTACGTTATATAGTTTCTGCAAAGAATTTCTGAAGAGTTTGTGTATATTTTTACACTTAAACTTTGCTGCATTTAATGCAGAATTGGTTCTTAACATACTTTTAACAAGTATCTGAAAATTGGCAGAAAACTTGCAGCTGAACAGTTCAATATCTTACAATCCTCTAACATGTTAACACTAACTGGTCACAGCGCTTTTTCTCAGCAATTATTTGTAAAATATAAATTTTTACTCATAAAATTTTTAAATCTATTTCTAAGTACTCCAGTTTGTGTGAGAAACAAATGGATTTTTTGGCCAATTTTTGGTCTGGGTGCCACTGCCAATATTATCCATAGTGTTGCAATTAAAAAAGAAAACCTTGGGAAAAAGTAACAGTGGTAAACAAATCTGTGGAAATCTGAAAATTTTACCTTCAAATTTGCGTTCAGGACCCTAAGCTAGCTTAAGGGACATGCTACTAAAGTTTTTTATTCACTACTGTAACGTTTCAAGCATACAGTTAATATACACTTGGAAAATAAAAGTCTGAAGTCAAGTTATTTTGAAACGAAAGTTGTATGTCAAGTCAAACTGAATCGTATCCGAGTTTCCAACGTCAAAATCAGTAAAAACATGTCACATAAAAAATGTTTCCTGTTTCATGACCTTTTACAAGCGGACATCGTGGCGGAAAAGTGAGATACGCATGTGCACAGTTTGAAAGCCATGTTTCTTCTGCATAAGTTCTTTTTTTTTATATTTCAGGCTCGAGAACTCTTCAAAACAGTTTTCTTTTGCGTGAAGATTTCTTGGGTAACTTTTTTGAAAAGTGAACAGTTTTATAGCTCGTTTCAATTAATACTAACAGTAGAGGCACAAGTTGAATAAAATGCAATTGAACGTATGCAAGACAATTCACAAAAGCTGACTTGAATTTCACTCAGGTCTGTTATGAAGACGTTTTTTTCACAAAGTTGAGTTTAGCAGCTTCCGATAAGGTTACATTAAGTCGTTAGGTGTGAGCGAAGAGTAGAAAATTTGACCCTTGTGAGTTTCCGATGTCTGCAGTACGGAGGTTTCGTCTTCTTAAAAGAAACTTCGCCTACTTCTTTCGTTTTTTTTGTATTGGTAGTATAGCTAACTTAATTCGACAAATTTTAAAACTTTGAACTATAAGAAATACGAAATTTTGGGTGGAACTTAAGCTCGGTGTTTCAAAAATTTCAATTTGTCTATTTTTATTATTATAGACATTAATTTCCCTACACAATGGAAAAAATCAAACAGTAGCTTTAAAATTGTCAACACATATTTCATGTTTAATATCAGTCCTTCAAAAAAAAAAAAAAAAAAAAAAGATAGTGCCTTTAAAACACTTTTTTCTTGTAGTCTTTTGTATTAGAACTTTTCGAAAAAAAGTGCGGAGGAACATCAGTACGCAGCTTTCTCAAACACTTTTGGTGTATCGTTTGCTGTTCACGAAGATCAAAGGCGAGAGTGCTTGTTGGGTTATTCAAGACCAAGACGGCCATCCCCTTCACCTTTTTCATTGTTGCGCTGTTGCCCTGTTTAAGAGTCGCGCGAGTTAGAAGTTACCTTGTTTCAGGTTAAGACATATCAGAAACACATAATTACAAATATGCCTAAGTTAGTAACTGTCTCTTGGCTGGTAGACTTTCATCTATCGTCACTTTGGGTCCAAGAATCATTATTACTTTGCTACTCTCAACTGTTCGAATCACTTTTCCAGATGGAAGAACTTTTCTCCTAAATGCGCGTTGGGAAGCTGCGCAAGCAGCAAAACACCGTCTTTCGTCTTCTTGGCTCGTCTTTGTGCCAAGATATGTTCTGAGGACGATACAGAGAGAAAGAAACAAATGTGGAACTCCCAGCTTTTTTACTGCAAGTGAAGGAATGCATATACAGACTCATGGAAGCTATAAGGGTCAGACATCGTTATCGTCATTTGTCATTAGCAAGGGGCCGTGGATATATATTTTACTACTTAGGTGCTTGCTCTGCCCTTTTTTATCTTTTCTTTTTCTCTTTCTTCTTTTGTTAAAATACATGTAAGCATGAAAAAGTTGGCTATTCCGGTCAGCTCATTAGTCATACACGCTGTAACCTTAACCACAAAGCAAGAGAGAAAAAAAGAGAGAAAAAAGGAGTCGTTTCGCTCGTTTGGAAAGATCATCTTCCACTTTGTAAGAGAAATCATAACAAGACACCAAAACACGTACACACACACACAAGAAAGAAAACAGAACGAAAGAGGAAATTTTAAAAAAGTAATACGGCAGCGTAATTTTCACTGTAAATGGGTGTCGTAAGGCATTGTTTGTGGTTTGTCAACGCGTGTGATTAGCAAGTCAGCCCACCCATGCATAAGTTTTTCGTTCTTCCGACTGTTAATTCAAAAAGCAAGACGTATTTAAGGCCAAAGGACAACGAGAGGCCAGGGGATACGAAGTTATTATTAGCACATGATGGATGAGACCTCTCAGAGTTAGGCCTAGGCACGCAGAAAGAATAATTTAAGTTCTCCTGTAGACTGTAAGCCATACTTTGCCCCCCTTAACCGCACTCTTCCTTGAAACCTTGGAAACGAGGGGTGAAAATGTACTTTGTCGATTGGCATTTGCTTAATGAGGGAAGCTGCTTTTTACTGACTATTACACCTCTGTAGGAATGATATGAAAAGTAAGAAATAGCCTACCGAAGAACGCGGTTACTGTGTTATTCTCAAGAAATAAAATCTTGTAAAGTTGGTTATTACCAGCGTATAACTATTCAGTCACACAAATACTGTCCTGAACATGCAGAAGAAGGATTACACAGTGCGTGTACGTATAATAAATAATGTAACAGATTTATTCGTTTTTGGCAAATTCAGTAACTATTGCAAAAACATAGACCGAAGGACGACAGCGATATTGCAGTCTAATGACGCTTGTTTACACAGGTGACAATTTTGGAACTGTTACGCGTCCCAGTCTTCTTAAGAACTTCACGGGAATTTTGATCTTGTTTAATAACATAATTCATTGATATTTTTGAACGCCTCGGTATGTTTACTTGAAAAAAAAAATGTATTTGGCAATGTAGGCTGTGTTTATTAATCACAGGAGCGTGTTATCGAAAAAAAGTGGCACGTTTTATTTCGCTCGTTAACACGTGTTAAGATGGTAGTAGAAACCTTAGAGTAGTAGATCCTAGGAGGAGCAAGTAGGTAGTACTAAAATTAAGCAGTAGAGCCTGTAGAAAACGATAGTAAAGGTTTAGTTTTCAAACATCACAAAATTACAATACAAGAGTGGTTCCATACACACGGGTGTCGCGAAGGGGCTTTCATTTGGGGAGTGGAGCCCTTAAGTATACCGACTGTACGTGACGACTTTACCGACTTGAGTACGATCGTTTTTTTTTTTTTTACCAAATCGGCATTTGAGTGCACCCCCACCCCCAACGCGATGCTCCCATCTACACAGTACTGTACAGTACATGTATAGTATTTTCGTCATAACGTTCCAAAGACGCTTAATGTGCTTGAATCAGGTAAAACATAATTGTCCCTTCTATTTGAGGGTCTTTTATCCACACCTGTTATTTTTGAGCTTCAAAACAAGTTACGTCATGCGTCGTTGCCGTAGTTCGCGATTTCTTTCCTTTGGTCAAGGGCGATGTTCAAGGTTGCTGCTCTACAATTGTATTGAAACCTGTCTTAGGCCTTCTAGGGGCGTATTTTTGCGACAATAACGCGACAATAACATTATATTTTTATAAAGCAAAAGAATGCATGTGCATTGGGACTTTCTTAACACCCTTTAAGATACGTGTACGCATCATAAACTCTTTAGGGTTAATTAGCACAATTTTGTGCATTTTTTTGTCAAACTCTGTTACAACAGCAAAAAGTGTAACTCAGGGAAAATTTAACTCAACAGCAGAAAATATAAGTATGATTGCTCTACTGTAGAATCTGTCATGAAGCTTGTTTACAGAGCTATCAGTTTGTGAGCTGTTCGTCGCATTTTTCACATGTCAGTCTTTATGTAAACGTTTCTTAATTATATTTGTTTTTATTCAATAACATAATTTATCGAGTAAGGCCACCAAGCTTAATTCTCTTCAAGATCACTCAAACGTGTCTACCAACTGCCAACAGCGCCTCTAGTGCACGTCACTGAGCTTATTTACGACTGTTGGTTCTGAAATCATTATTTCATGAGTGAGTGTTATTTACGCACTTAATTAACGCAAGCGTTCTTTCTAAAAGCTTACTTCAAGAATGCACAGCAATGAATGTCCCCCTGTCAGGAATTGCTGAAGCCATGCCTGGATCGCTCTTAACATAAGTTTTATTTAATGGAAGTGCTTAACAGCATCGAATTGATCCAGGTTAACAATACTGTTACGTGAGAAATATTCCAAGTGTTCTTTTGTTCCTTCTTTAGTGCCATTTTTTCCTGTTTGTTGGGTCAGCACGGGATGTCCTGCGCTGACCGTCGGCCTTCACATTGAGGCCCCCTGCCTTGAACAAATCAGTGCGGGCATGACATTGCCAAATATAAGCTTGTTAAAACCCTAAAATTTCTCAAGTGTTCCTTTCCAACGCCTTGGCTGAAGCCCAAGAATGTATAGGTAACCCCGCAAACCCAGCAGCGCCACCCGCTCATCCAGTACCTCAACCCGCGGCATTCAACCACCAGGTCAGCCCCTCGCCCCTCCTAACTCGCGACTCCTACAGCGTACCAACCAGCGCCAGTACAACAGCTACAAGCTTCTACTCGCCCTTCGTCCTCAACCTACTAGCCACCTGTGTCAGCTCACCAACAACAGGCGATTACGCCTCAATAACCCGTGTTTCTTCCTCGAGAGCCCGTAAACGTTCACGCATTTGGCGATACCAACGTGACCCTATCCTGCAACAACCTTTTCGGAGGGTCACTTTACCAACTAAACGACACCTCACCTGAACAACCCATATCTCTTGCCCTAACCACGATGAGTCCCAACGTGCGGATTCTTTGTAGCGAATCAGACGCCCACGCGGACCAAAAGAATATTCCGGGGTGTCCTCAGGTATGGCTCCGGAATTATGAGGTCGTGTCAAACTATAATGGATGGCAGAAGATGATAACCGTTTCAACACACTTAACTGGGTCCGCGAGAAGCGGGTTCGACCGCCAATACAAGAGGAGGACAATCCAGCCTCCACCTGATCAGAGTTTGTGGTCTATTTCCACCAGCGATTCATCCGCTTGGATGGATGCCGCTACTTAACGGATAAAGCGCGTTGAAGGTACCAGTGCCAGAAGAAACTGTGGAGGACTGTTGCTACGCTGTTCTCGACCTCTGTGACCAGAGCGATCCGAACATGCCCGGATAGGATCGAATTGAGCACCTAAGCCATGGTCTAAAACCAAGTATTACCGAAAAATTAAACTTAAACATAGTAAAAACGGACGATCAATTCACTAAGGACGCTCCGGCCATAGCCTATGCTCTAGAGAGGGCGCGCCAGTCTCGTTGGGCGCGATACACCACTAAATAGCCCGCTACAAGTGATACCGAGGATGAGGAGCCAGCCGCCCTCAGAAAGAAGTCTGCGTTCTCTCTCCCAGTGAAATTTCTCAGCTCACCACACAGATGGCGGAATTTACTAGGCAACTGTGTGGATTACTCCAAAATCTCCTAACAAAGGGTAAAATCGCCACCCTTCACCCTCTTTCACACGTTCGCAAGACGCCCAGCCCATCTACCATGCATGCGGCAGAGGAGGCCACAGCCCGTGTTTGTATGAATCCCCGTAGAGGACCAGCTAACGGTCGGGATGTTTCAAGGAGAGATGGGTCGTACCGCTCGAACCACCCAATGGGGTTTTTCACGAAGAGACAATAGTTATAGTTAAGAACCACGCGAATTTAGGCCGTGTTCTTGAAGTCCTTCAGTGAAACAAGGGAACAGAGTTAGGTTTGCCCCTACGCAGGGAAGTGAGACCCCAAGAGCATAGCTAGAGGAAGTAGGGAACTGCCCTGCACTCGTGGTAATACCCTTGCTTTTGATAGATTGTTCAAAATTAATTCGAGAGACAGTCAAATGTAATAATAGAGACTTTGGCCCTGTTGGATACAAGTGCAGCTTTAAGTGTATTATTTGAAGCTTGGGTTAAAGATAATGGGTTAGCGAAGAGCCTTGGGAAGGCCCAGATATTCTTGCAGCAAACGGGGTCTCAATTAAGGTCCTAGGTGAGTTAACTATTACTTTGACGCTTTTAGAAAAAGAAGTTAGTGCTAAAGCTACAGTAATCGATACAAGATACAGTAGAACTAATAATCAAGAATGATTTGTTGAAATAATTAGATACAGTAACCTTTGAGTATGGGCCTGAAGGTCCTAAACTAGTTAACATTGGAACACGACCTTTATATATTCGCGCCCTTGCGGATTTGGAAGGGGAACCGGCTTTAGCGGTAGCCGACGAGAACAATTGCGCTAGGCGAAGCCTTCAAGAGGGAGAAACCGCTGACCTAGTTGAAGTTATTGATGAAACTAATGATCAATTGCAAAAGGAGATACATGAGGAATCAGCTACCATAGAGAAAGCGTTTTCCGAATTAAGAACTACTGATTGTGAGGAAAACAATGTACTTTTGTTTCTCCTTTAGTGCCGTTTTTCCCGTTTATTGGATGAGCACGGGATGTCCTGTGCTGACCCATATTTACGTGATATCCCTTTCTGTCCTCGGCCTGCGTTTCTGCGATGTTTGCAGAACCCGGTGCTCGACGGTGGACTTTAAATTGAGGCCCCCTGCCTTGGACAAATCAGTCCGGGCAGGGCATTTGCCAAAAACAAGCTTGTTAAAGCCCTAAAATTTCTTAAGTATTCGTTTCTAACGTCACAGTATCGAGAAGGAATTTCTGCGAAATGGTATTTCTAAATTTTTGTCGTGCAAATTTCTTGTCCAAATCGATCAGGGATCACTGTAGCCTTGCGGTTATAAGCGATATCTCTAAACCACGAGGGCCACGGTTCGAATCACCTACGAGGCAGAGAGGATTGGCTACCACTGCCTTGATGTAACTTATTCGACTTGTAATCTACATAAGGAGAAGTTTTTTGTTCGTTTTCAATACAAAATTTTGCCGAAATAGACCAGAAACGAGAAAATGCACACTTTCTTGTTCAGATAATCCATGGTGACGAAACCTATTGTACTTAACATGCAGAGCTGGTTAGATTTCAAGTTTAGTCGGCTGAGCCGAAGGAAATGAAATTTAGTGCAACTAAACTAGATTTGGCTTAAATTTCCACTATCATTTTCTAACAGGTTTGTCCAGAAAGAAACTGAATTTACTGGATTGAGATGTCGACCTGGAAGCATGAAATCAAATTACCGAAAATTATTTGACTTCATTAGCAACAAACAATAACTACACCATTTAGAGTTTTGTTCAACAAATAACTTGAAATAATTTTATTATAGGGTATGGCCATAAGCTGTAACATTATCTGTTACATTACTCCTTTTTTACGGAAGATGCGTCCTCGCATCTATTTAACACTAAATTTAAATAGGGTGAGGATCGTTTAAATTAAAACTACAACAAAGGTTCCGTCCTCGTAGGAGGAAAAGGTAAAAGGTTGCTATTCGTTACTGAATGTGGTTGAAATGGACTTTGCACAGCAATTAATAATAAATTGATAAGACTTCCACACAGGGATCCACAAGGCTTTAACCATCGTACTATCTCTTCTTCTTGCTGTCTGTAGAATCAGAATTTCTTCGGGGTGTGCAGTTACGGATTTTTCGAATTGCAACATTCGGGCTTCGTTTTCTTGTCTTCATACTTTGGGCTCTTCTGGGTTTCTCATAGAGAGCAATAGAAAAAGGCCTCTTCTGGGCTTCAATTGAAGGGAGGGAGGTGGCGGGGGGCTTCTGAGTTTCATACAGTGAGCTCGAATACCCCATAGGGTATGTACTCAATTTGGGCTTAAAATGCAACCACTGCGCTCGCCTGTGAGCACCGACGATTGGAGTGTCGTTCCAGAGAAGCTGATTGTCAAGTTATGCAGGAGAGATAAAGTTCAATCACTCCGCACAACGCTTGATACGATGTGTTTGGAAGTAAGTAATGATCATACTACACACGTTGTAAAACTGAGACCGGACATTAAGTATCCGATTTGGGCAATTTAGGCCTTCAAAGTTTCTTTATCGGGTAAATTTGAGGCATAAGTCCGTTATGGGACTTGAGTTTTCAAAAATTACAGTGCTCACGGTGAGCAGTTTCTTGAAAGGACTGTAGATAAGGTAGGTACGGAAAGACGAAGGATTATTCAATAGGGGAAGGAAACATAAATGTACGACAAAACGATTAATTTAAAGTGGTTGATGATGAATTAGATCGCAAGATAATTAGTAGGTGGGGGAGAGTTGACAAATCACTAGCAAGAGATTATTTAAAGAAATTAGTTCAAAAGTTGCGATTTTTACGAAGGGAAAATTGTATTTTAGGGCAGTTGCTGCCACCAGTGTAACGGTTAGAAATTAAAGATTGATTTGCTAAGACTCAAAGGGGAATCCATTACTTAAAAGAGGGAAAATGGTTTATTATTCCGCTAAGTGCAAAAAGGGAAAGATGGAGAAGAAAAGGAAAGTGGCCAGGAGCCATCTGGCGAACCTCGGCAAGGCATGGCCCAGCAAGACACAGCCGGAGTGATGCCGGGGTGTAGTATCCTCTGGTAGCTCAGTTGGTAGAGCGGTGGACCGTAGTGAAAGTATGGGTTGATGCCGGGGTGGCCGACGACTGACTTTTGTGTTGCGCTGTCTTTTATACCGATACGTTTTTTTTTATTGTTTATTTCATCGGCTTTTTACCGATATGTTGAATAACATCTCGCTTGTAAAAATTGACATTGCCCTCTTTGTAGAATAATAACAACAGAAGGATATTTTATTATAAGGTTATGGCCATAAATTGTTACATGATCTAACTGTTACAGTACTTTGCGTCTGATTTGGATTGAAAAAATGTTAAAGAATGTGTGATCCTTGCACTCAAGTCAAATATACAACAGAATCCCTCTTATCCGTCAGGAACGGGAATAGATCTTACACGGGACAACCAACAGACCTGATTAACCAGGAAAACAAACGTAAAAAAAACAGCGGTTATAACACAAAAGCAAGATTTTTAAATTATACCGTAAGTGTATGTTGAGTATGGGTACAAATATTAAGCAAACATCGACATCGAGAAGACATCGGTCATATTTGCTATAGTTCACATTAAAAAGTCATGTTTTAGTTCAAATTTCTGACAATTTCTATGACACCAGCTTTTTCTTACCTACGGTGATCTGTAACCGGATAAACCTTGTACGAATAAGAGGGACTTGCTACCTTGGTAGAACGTCACAGAACGGAGTAAACCTCATGCGGTCACTTTTATTTTTCTCTCCTTTTCTCTTTACTCTTTTTCTTTCTTCCTTTCATATTATTTTTTTATGCTAAGAACAAAAGACGAAAGTAAGCAAGATCAGAGGCATCATCACAGACCTTTAGTTTTTGCTGAAACTGACCCACAAGATTGCTTCCTTGATCACATTTGGCTATTAGCCGGCGGATATCTTTTCTACACTTTTGCGAAATGGCGAGCGACACGTTGCGTTCCACATTTACTTCTCACGCATAGTTAAGCAATTCGCTCAAATAGCGCTGCAACGTAAAACTCGTTTCTCGGATAATTATAATATTCTTGCGCAAACTTTGGCTCTTGTTCATCTCTTTTCTGCATAGCCAAGCAAAATAATATTACTTCTTACGGTCAGTTTCCTTTAACACAGCAAAGAACAGAACTTCTTCGGAGTATTCTGGGAAAATGAAAATTAAAACATTTTGAAAGAGAAAAAAAAATTAAACAAAATAAAACCAAAAGCATGACTCCATTTCTGCGATCTCTGTTAAATCCAAGTTAGGTTAGGAAAGATAAGCTTAGGGAATGTTTTTTAAGCTAAATTTAATTCATACAGTAGAGATGCGTTATGACTAACTATTTCAAAACAAATCCTCGTTTACAATGTACGCTTTATAAGGTCCACAGTTTTGAGTATGTAAAAGAGTGCGCCTGATATAACGTTTGGGTATGCTGAACATGGTATGCTGAACTGGTATGTTTTTTTTTTTTGGTCCAAGTGGTTTGTTATAACGACATTGTACTCTATAAACCTGGCTTTATACTGGCGTGTGGAAACACGCGACACACGATATACATCCATGGGAAAACGCTGAAAACACGGCATAAGCAATATGACACAATCCTGACACCCGAAGTTGAGCGCTGCTTGCTTTTGGCGTCCGCTGACAACGGCACAAGCCGTTTCGCCAACCAGAGACTAGATGGACAGCGCTCATTTTTTTTCTTTTGTTGTGACATGACTGTTTCTTAAAACAGAAACTACTTTGGAATCAACAGGTTTAGTTTTATGATTAACAACATTTACTATTGATAATAGCTAAATTGAAACTTCTCTACGTACGTTGAAAGGCATATTAAGTGTCATGTTTACAGTGTGAAGACTTAACCCCCTCGGCTTGTGTGTGTGCCTCCACGTTTGCTGGCATTCCAGTGTAAATTAAAAGATGTCGAACAGACCGTGTCGTGACGACACGGCATACTGGCATGGCACGCCGACACTCTAGTGTAAAAGCCAGCTTAAGGTTAGGTTAGGCAAGTGTGTTAAGGCATTCAAGTTCATTAAGTTTAGGCTAAGTTTCAGTAGGTTTCAATAAGTTTAGTTCAGGTTAAGCTAGATGAAGTAGAGTTTAAGTTTGTTTTACTTTCAAATAGCTAAAGTTACGCTAGATTAACTTATAGTATTCATCTTTACGTTAGATTACGGTTAGGTAAGTCTAGGCTAGGTCGAGCTAAATGAGGTATAGTTATCTTAAGCTTAACTTATGTTGGTTTCAAGTTGTTTTAGGTTAGGTTATGTAAAGCAATGTAATTTAATTTAGCCTGAGTTAAGTTAGGAAAATTTAAGTTAGTATAATATAGGTTTGTTTACGTTTGATGACGTCAGGTACATCTTGAGTTATTCAACTTTTGCTACACTTAAATAGTACAGTTCTTCACTCGAAAAGAGGCAGGAAACCGAAATTGTTAAAAAAGGGCCTAGGAGAATTGTCAACAAAGAAAAGTGACGAAAAATGCGTAATAACAAACAACACAAGCAATAACGGAGTGAATTAAATCAAAGAAATAACACAGAAAGATAGCTGAGACAACGGGAGATATATTTCAAGAGATATGACAGTTGTCGTTTTCTTTTTATTTTAAAAAAAGATAAAGATATCAAGAAGAATTCAAAACAATAATAATAATAATAGTAACAATAATAGTAATAAAACTACTACCAATACTGCTATTAATACTACTACTACTAATAATAATAATAATAAAAATAATCCGTATAGAAACTCAGTAGGAAACAGAAATAGGAAACTTTGCTGTTCATGACTGTACGACGTTACTGGTAAAGCTTCCGGAGGCATTGCAATTGCGTTTCCATTTGAAAGCACGTGCATCGGCGAACAATTTCCGAGTGGTTTGCCTGCTTTTGTACTTTTTCCAGTTTACGGACAAGTTTGTCGGTCTCTTGTTGATACTTGTCCTATAACACCTGGAGCAATCTACGCAAATCGATGGCGTTACATTTCGCGTGACTGTAGCAACAAGCAATAAATCTCCGCCTTATAAAGCAAGAACGTGTAATTTTGCCAAAGAATAAAAACAAAAATGAAAATGACAAAACCTCTTGCTTTCTCCGACGACGGCGCAGTGTGTCTCATACAAAATACACAATTGATTTTTCGATTCCCATCGGGGGACGTCATTGGTAGTCGCCGGAGTTGCCACTTTACAGGCCTCAGTCCTCGGCTTCTTCTTCTGTTTTCCGCCCGTGGCTTCATGTTGATGAACCTGAGTAGGAGAAGGAGCCATTGCTGCTTTTTTTCCTCCTGGGTCTCCTGAGATACAAACAAAAAGCGATCAGGAGCTGAAAAAAAAAAGCAGAAAAATGAAGAAATGCATTAGGTCAAGTTAATTAGCTTCTCCCAGACGTACTTCTGGCGTAAACACCCTGATTCGGCAAACACTTACGAGTTTGCTCCAGTTGGAGCACTTTTTGTTCCCAGTGGTAACGTTCTAGAAGCCACGCCTCCTTTTGGGTTTCCGATTGCACTCGTAAGTTTGGATTCTCGACCAAAACTCTGGCAGCACCCTGTTGCAGTTGAATCCATAAAGTACGGCTAATAGTCAGCTTGGTGAGGCACCCCAGGAATAAAAAGTAATTTCCCGCTTTTTCTCTACTTTGAGAAAAAAAGAGAAAACTATACCATATCTGTGCCGGGCAAGTTCAGCATTTGTTCGCTTCGTGTTCTTTCTATACAGTTTGTTAAAACTTCTATTTTATCTCTCTCCCCGCTTTTTTTAGAGTGCTCCAAGTCACTTAAGAATCGAGCGCCCGTATTGAGTGTACTAAAGTGTTCGAGATCCCATTTGTTCTTCTCGCATGGCAATTATTGATCCGGAGTAAGCGTCTTGCTTGCTTGAGCTTTATGGCATCCCTAAAGACGAGAGAAACCTGTTATTCATTAACATGCTCCCGACCCTGGTACTATAACGATACGAGACAAGCATTGCTCACTTGAGCGGTTTAGCGGCGGAAGAAGCGTGATTACATGTGTTAGCGGGATTGAATAGGGCCACTTTGGGATTTTTTTACACACGCTGTGCACAAATCAAAGAATGGGGTTTCGAAAAAAAGTTATGTAGCTATGATTTGTTCGGGTTATATTGTGATAATAGCTAAGAGAAACTGACGATCTTGTCAAGCTAGTGACCAGGAATTCGAAACTGGGACTAACTTAACTGGATCGGTAGGTGGCATGAAGGAAGTGCTGTACTGAAACTAGTGACATCTACCTTGCTTTACTGTTATTTGGCTTTTGTTCGAATTAGTATCGAAATCTTGAATTATAGACGAAAACAACAAGAAAGAAGAATCTAATGAAAGATATAATCAAAAGACTATTAATTCTTTGAAGCGGACAACACACTTCCCTATTACGTTTGCTTGTGTATCTTTTCCGACGAAAGAGTTTTCCGTTACGCAGAGGCGTCGTGTCATATGAGACCGGGGGGGCCCGGGCCCTCCAAAAAATTTTTTGCCATCTTGAAAAAAATGTATAATTTAAAACTCATTTATAACTCATTAACTCTTTTATTAAGAGAAATGCAAAATCGCCCCCCCCCCAAAAAAAAAAAAAATTTGAACTGCACGACGCCACTGCCGTTACGCATACACCATACTATAGAAAAATGCCGTACAAAAGAACCCTAATGAAATGAAATCTAATGAAAATTATTTAAATACCGAAAAGTTAAAAACGTTGTCTAATAAGACTATAAAAATTTAATAAAAGCAAATGAATGTTTCGTGTCATGAATATTACGCGCAAAAAAAAAACATTTTGTTGAAAAATTAAATGTATAGTAAAAAAGAAAAACAAACAAAAAAAAAACGAAGTGGACAGCTTTTTAAACGTATTTCTAGAAAGCTTATAGCTACGGTTAATACTCTACAGTCTAAAACACTCATCTATGAGTATTTTTTCGGATTACTCGGCTTCTTCTTTGAACAAATCCTTTATGATCCTTTCGACAAATGGCAGAAAAGAGGAATCCTGTAGTATTTTATGGTTGAATGCACTACAGCTCCAAAGATGTGAAGAATGATAAGAATATGAACAGATTATTATTAGAGGTTTGCAACCAATGTAAATTTGAATGCAAGTGAATGTACATGGAAGCCTAGAACCAGTTTATTAAAAGCCAGTGCAACTCTTACAATTTCTTTAAATAGTGTTTTAAGGTTCATTCGCCACTACTTGGGTTATCAGAAATGTACGGAAGTTACGGGGAATTTTCTTGAAAAGCTTGATATTTCCGAAACTCTTACGACAGTACATTTTTAGTCACATTTTTTAGCCACATTTACCAATCCATATGGAGGCATGTATTTTGTGGACCAAGGAGCTTAGCTCACGTCTGGTTCCCAAAAATAATGAAAATAATAATAAACAATACATGCATATATCGCTAATGCAAGCACACCTCAAAATTTGCCATTTTCCACTAGTGTGGCAATTTTTTTTGACTCAACCTCAATTTGACGCACAATAATTACGAAATTGCTGCTTTGACAATCAATGGCTTTATTTTCCTTAAATGTTTTAGGAGTATGCTGAATTTAGGGATAATTTACCATTCCTATACTTTTCCAAAAGGCAAACGCTTTTAGCTTAAAATTGAAAATAACACAATTTTCGGATAACTTGAAAATAACACAATTTTCAAGGATGTTTAGAAGAAGAATTTAATTTTAATCAAGTATAGTATAGCTATGTTTGTGACATCGTCCGTAAAAAGATTGCCGTATATGTGACGATAAGCGCTTAAGCTCCTCTATTTCACTTCTCCGTAAATTATTTTGGAAAGTTAATTCCAAACAATTCAAGCATGTTGTTGCACATTATGTACCGAAACCATGGTTACTCCACAGAAAACTGAAGTGCAATCAAATCGACACAAATAAATTAACAAAATATTTGATTTTCACACGAAATTCAGGAAAACCACACGTGGAAGAAAGTTGGCCCTTGAGGTTTTGGCATATCCTCGTCATCTTACGAGACAGAAACAGACTTCCTACTTTGCTACCTTTGCCATAATGTCATTTCACTCCATCTAGCGATCGAGCAGAATATCCAGAAAATATGTTGCAATCAACCAATACTGTTTAAGCAAGAAAAACAAAGCACACTCAGCAAATTGACCTCAACATTTGTGAGTGCAAGACGCGTATTTTTATTATCCAAGTGATTTACTTAAGCAGTTACATGGGTTGTGACGGAGGCACTATTCCAAAACGCGACGAATTGGTGAAAACTAAGAAGAAACCAGAACAAGTATAGTATTCATTGTTTAAACAAAGTTCAAGACAAAACCAATTAAACTTTCCATTTTTCTAGAAAGATAAAGATGCAGAATTACACTGCAAATGGAGGTTATGCTCGGTCACTCAGGAGATCCTGAAGACGCCTATCGTTGCGTGCGAATTGGGCAAATTTTACAACAAAGACGTGATCATTGAAATGCTGTTGGATAAAACGAAAATGGTTCCCAGCGCACAACATATCCGAAATTTGAAGGTATTGCCCAATTATTGCTTCGTTTACAAAACTGACGCCTCTGGTTTGCAATTTTGTTTTCTCTTGCCGACATACAAAAAACAAAAAAAAAAAAATAATAGAAGTTCCTTCAAGTTCTCTTTTTCTGTTTTTATATTACTTTTATTTCATTGGGATTTCGGGCTAAAGAGTTACAAACTTAAAAAATAAAAACGCTAGAGTTAAGAAATTTACCTAAGAATAAATAAATAAATAAAGGTTTCGTGTACGATGTAATATGTCATACGATTTCTATTACAAGTCTCTATTACATTACAGGTCTCTACAGATTTCTATTACATTTTTTTCCCTCTCATTTCGTTGTATTTTCGTTGGGTCTACCTTTTGTACTCCTTGTTCTTGTCAGTTGTTTTATCTATTATTTTTCTTTTCAAATTTTTATGCATTCTTGTCTGTTCTTTAGGACGTGAAAGAACTGAATTTAACGACGAATCCAGCGTATGGCAAGGCCAATGCCGCGACAAAGGGAGATACTTACGTGGACACGCGAGCGACCGAGTATATATGTCCCATCATTGGCTTGGACATGAACGGCAAATTCCGCTTTTGTTTCCTATGGTCTTGCGGTTGTGTCATGTCTGAGAAAGCTGTCAAAGAAATCAAGAGTGCTGTCTGCCACAAATGCCAAAAACCGTTCAGCGAAGAGGACGTTATTGTTCTTAACCCAGCCGATGATGAGATGCCTGTCGTCAGAGAACGCATGGAAGCTAGGCGCGCTAAAGCTAAAGCGGATAAAAAGACGAAAGCCGTCAAACGTAGCGGCGAAGAAGACATCTCTGCTCAGACTAGCACAAAAGCGAATGGCAAGAAAATTAAGACATTGGAAACTAAGAGCAAACTTCCTCACAGCGAAGCAAGCAAAGTGACCGATCCGGCACTGTTGAAAATGTCGTCCAGCTATAGTGTAGCCAAAGACGCGTCGAACAGCGAAGTGTATAAGTCCCTTTTTACCTCACATCCCACGGCCCAAAAGAAACAAACTGCGCATTGGGTCACTTTCAACCCGTTTTACAACTAACTTGAAAAATAATTATTTTTTTCTATACATGCCCGTCTGTAATGTCTTAACACTTTGTTGTAAGAATAAAATGGGGAGAAAGTGATCAATTGCCTTATAATCTTCCGACGGGTTGTTTATTAATTCTCGAAAAAATAGGTTGAAAATTGTTCTTCATTGTTGTGATAAAGTTAGTTTAAGAAGGTATAGGCTGGCTTGCTGTCAGGAGTAGTTAAATTTTAGACGAGTTCGTGTTGGCATGACAAGTATTTGCTTCATTGTGATTATTGGACGGATGTCCAGTGTCAAGCACACGCTTGGGATCATGGTCAAAACAGGGTCGCGGACGACTTTCTCAGTCCCAAGCTTTTTTCACTCCCCTTTTGGACCATTAAAAACACACAAAAAGATTCAACCATTCTATTTTGCATTTGTAAGGTTTACTAGCATCGCAATATTAATACAACGGTAACTGTTACGTAATATTTAATTCACTATTCTGACGATTTCATTGCAATCGCGGTTTTACTTCTATTTCTAATTAAAACAAATTTTTCCGATGAAGTCCTTGAAGTAACAGAAACACTTCTGGAGTCATAGTTTTTGAACTGTCAAAATTCTCACTTCCGAATAATTCTGGTTTTAACAGCATTCACCTGTGATAAGACATAGGTTTTTAAAGCGTTTTTTAGTTAAAAAAAATAAGAAAAATATTTCACCCAAATCATAGAGATCACCAAACCATATTTTTAAACTTATTGGTATGAATTGATTTAATATTCTCTCAAATTATAAAATAAAGTCTCATGACGTTCACTAACAGTGCGCTGGACGTGTTTTCGCGCCAAATCTTTTTCAATGCTAATCCTTGAACGGCGATTCACGTTCACCGAAATGATCGTGGATGAATGATGTCCAGTTGAATAGCGCTATAGCCCAATCCGTAATAAAATGCACATTTGGTCTGTATTGCATTCTACATCATATATCACCCACCTGGGAACCACTGACGCAAATTTGAGTGATACTTTAATCATAATATCCTTGACTGGAGTATCATTACCCCGTCGATTACGACGAACGTAGAACAGCACAAAATGACCTGCTTGCAAACATATTGTGTGTTGTTTACTGGCATGAGAAAACACGTTTTGTTCATTATTATTTGAACCCAATTGTGTCCGTTTTATGGGTAAGACAATTAGTATATAGCTGAAAACCTTAAATAACGTTTCGCGTTCATTTTCAGGTTGTTGTGTTTTCAAAACTCCCGAGAACGGAGTGAACAAGTTCACGCTAAACGTACGGTGGAGGTATTGTATTCTTCATTTTATTTATCGATGCGTGGTCTGTCAACGTGCGAACTTCGGCGTCAGTATACAATTACTAACTTAAACTGAAAAATGTGGGTCTCTGTTATACTACACTGGTTCTGAACAAGCGCCAGCGACATCAACAGCAGTAAGAAGCTTATTGGTGAGAATCTTTAATACTCTTAATTTCAGTTTTCTCGTTCAGTTTGGACTCTATCAATCTGCTTTCATTAGCAATCCTGAACTAACAAACATGAACACGAGTAAGCTTTACCAGAGAAAGCTTCTGTAGTTCATGAAGCTTAATGTGCACCGGCCTACCATCACCACCTAACCATCATTACCAGGTACCCTATCAGACAATAAAAAAATGATAAGCTATAATATTTCTAGGTATAGTGCTCACTACGTACTCGTAAAATTAAGGTTTGTATATAAAAAGCAGACGATACACGCAAAAACTGTTGATTTCTGTTAAGCAAGTTAACGTAATCTGCATTAAAACCAAGAAAAACAGACTTTTCAACAAGTCCTATTTTCGTCAGTAATACTACAACACTGAATTAAACTGAGAAATGAGACAAAATTGTAAAAATTCCATGGTTTCAGTAATATCCTGTCACGTGACTGTTACAAGGTGGCGGGTCAAAGAAAATACAGGATGAATGCATATTTACCACTGAGAGATACGACTGGCTCTCGTAAAAGCCTTAATTTTCAACAATAAATTAGCATTTCTTCATCTCTTAGAAAGATTCAATGTTAAATCACTCGCGTAACTATTTTAGACTTTCACTACAATAATAGTCTAATTGGCTTGTTTGGTCCGAAAATAAAGAAATATCACATCAACAAACAAGTAGTAGATGCCATAAGTATACATATGCACTAGCAGTCACAGTGTTAATTCAAAACTGAGGTCAGAAATGAAATTATGTCAAATGTATGGTAAATAAAAAACGGGTACACCGTTTAGCATGGATCATGGACCAGGTATTAACAAAGAACTTTAGAAATTAAACAGACCACGCGACGGTAAATTAAGGAAGAAGCACAGTTCCTCTACCAGAAGTTGGCGTGAATTTGTTTCCTCCATCGTGGGAGTATTGAAAACACAACAACCTGAAAAGGATCACAAGAACCGTGTAAAGCGGGGTTAAAGTCGCGTAAAATGGGAGATATCGAAAATAGATTCTCAGATTAGTGAAACCAACTCAAGCAGGACAAACGTAAGCAGTGGAACGAATCGCGTAAACTGGGGTACCAATCGCGTAATCGCGTTAGACGGGGTTCCATTAGCATAAAGCGAAGCTAAAACATCGTAAAGCGGGGTACCAATCGCGTAAAGTCAGGTACCAATCGCGTTAAGTGAGGATAGAACAGCGTAAAGCGGGGTCAGAACCGCGTGAAGGAATCGACAAACGAGAATCCGAAAAACGGCACCGAAAATCGCGAATCCTGCAGAATTGTAGGAAGGAGTCGCATTTTGAGTCATTCAGTCTCCTTAACCATCCCCATGAGTCAAATGGAATTTTCATGTCTTAGTAAAGTAAGGATATAACATTAAAATCTAATTCGGTTGCAATGTTCCCAATGATTTCATGTTTTTTTCGCGACTTGTGTGTCTCATCAATACTGACACCTTTTCTTTAAATGCATAATATCCAAGTAACTTATCTTAACTGTCTGATCACTCGTTAATCGAATTCGTCTCCTCATGCTGACGGAAACTTAACGAACTTAATTCTTGATTACTCCCTAACTGACATTTTTAATGCAAACAGCCTGAGCTCAAAAACTTTTGTTACCGTCAAGAATGACATCTATGGATGCGGCTCGTTTGGTTACTAGATACTAGCAAGCAACGTATTGTCCTGGAGGCAATGTAAGCATGTTGGGTACTGTCAAAATGAGCGGCAGTCATATCGTGAGCACCGGCAAACTATTACCAAATACCGTATCGATACACGAAGCGTTTGTTCACTTGGCCTAAATGCATGACGAGAACTTCGTTTTCTAAAAGCTGGAATTGCTAAGAAATGAAGGCTGCTGGAACTAATTCAATTAGCGTGTAATGACTGCTATGTATTTGTCCTTAGACATGTACGTATTTTCTCCCTTCGTTTTTCGACGCAGTATTTCCATCAACAGGTCACAATATATGTAAACTTTGCTATACATATTCCTAGTAATTTCCGTTTTCAGCCTTGGGGAGGCTTTTTTATTCCTTGTGTTACTCCAAAGATACGAAATACATGACTAAAAATAAGTTTGCGATGAGAGAACTTTTGGTATTTGATTTTCTAGCGAGATTAGTACGTTGTCTGTATACACGGGCCTTCGTATGAAAAACTCATCATACCTATTAATTATCTAAAATCCTCTAATCCAGAGAAGCAAATTCAATGTTTTTTTAAATATATTTTTCTTGTAGTAAATAAGTCAAAGTTGACACTTTATTTGTCAGAAACAATACTACACGGATATGGTAGGTCGCATTCCCAGTACATAAAAATCCATAAAAGAGGAATTTCCTACGCATTGTCCTCTCACTTCTGTATAGAATATTATTGAGGTAGAAGCAAGAGTCATATGAAAGTGATTTTATAACGTTCCTCGAGCTTAAATTTCAAATGTTCGGGTTTTACTCCTGCAGCTTGGAACGAAAACCCTAAAAAATGAAAACATGCGGTTACAATGGCGATATCTTCCAATTTTCGAGTTAACTAGGAGTAGGTACTATAGTGTCAGGTTTTACGAGCCCTCTGGATACCCGAGCTTTTCAGTTTTAAGAGTTTATGTACGCAATTTCTGCCAATTTTGAAAGCAAGTTAATGAGTGCTGTGGTCACAGGTACCACTGGTAACTGTCTCCGATCAAACCAACCGTTGGCCTACGGTTTTACGACTGGGTGCCGAACTCTGCACCTGCTTATGGGAAATTTAGCGCAGACTTGTGGCACAAGTTCCTGAAATATTAGTGTCTGATTAAAAGTCATATCTGCCAAAACATTGGTCCTCCATTTCTTTCGCGGTGACCAGGTCACCTGTGAACTCGCCCCGCCGTGTAGGAACCCAGGACTTCCTTAAAGACGAAAGTGAACTCGCGCTAACCTAACCTAATCCAACGGGGGATACCTTTCCTGGTCGAAAATGAATTCATAAGATAAAAAAACGTAAAACGGGGTAAGAATCGCGTAAAGCGGGGGATATCGAAAAATAGCTTACCTGTTTAGCTATTATTTTTATTAGCTATTAGCTACTATTAGTTATTAGCTACTAGCCATTATTTTTATTCGTTGTCAAATTTGTTTCGCAAAGTCAGGTTTCGTCCACCTAGGAATAATTCCATCTTTTGTATGTGTTAAAAATAGTTACAAGCTTACATTGTACCCTCTAGTTTGGATTCTTAACATTATTAGGAGTAAAATCACTTGAACAGGTACTTGTTTTCTTACCACCTCTAGTCGTACAACTGAAAAATATTGCCAACAATTGGTAGCGTAGGAGCCCCAGGAAGTTTGCTAGTGCTTGCACGAACTGGCGGTATTTCACGTAACACCTCGTGCATTTTGTTACTAAAACTATAACTTTTGTCACTAAAATAGGATGTTAAGGGAAGTTGTGTAAGAACTTGCACATTCGGTTAACTAATTCCATAGCGAGGGAGCCAGAAAAAGCTTTCCGGAGCGAGAAGCAGAGGAGTGGAAACTTCAGCCACCAGAAGAGCAGTGAATGAATAAAATGTCGAGCTCTAGAAATTTGGATTTATGTTTTCCACGCCTAACATTCTGAAAGCGAAGATTGGAGCCTATAGAAAATTCTGACCTGGAAAGCAAACTTTTGGGTAAAAGACCTTCGAGGCTATGTAAGTGAACACCCTAATCTTCGTGCTCCTCTTAGGTTGCAATATGAGATGTATTCTAAAGAAAAAATGGCATCCCCATAGGCCGGTAAACGAACATTCAGTAGTTTATCACCTCTGCTTTTAGTACCCTTGAAGGTTTCGGTGATAGGCGGTCATCTTGACGTATTCTGGCCGCGAAATGAAAAGGAATTTTGCACTCGCATTATGGGACGACACGTTCGCGAAAACAACACCGCGCAGCTATAAAACCGCTAATCCGGTTGCGCGTTTAGTCCTGATTCATACATGTACATTTACTGCATGCGGAACCTCTGAAATCGCATTTTTATATGCTTTTTAAATTTGACCGGCAATTCGATGACTTGGCTGGGATAGTCAGATGTGTAGGAAAATTGTTTGTTGTTCCCTAATTTTCACGTTTATCAATATAGTTTGAAGTCTACTACAGCAAAACGAAGTTAGCTTTAACTACTCGTCAGAATAAACAAAGAAACACTGCACGATGTTTCAACAGCACTACGTCTTAGGAAAATATACAATAATCCTGCTGTAACAAACCTGGCTGAGAAAATATTTGTATGCAAATGCATTACCAAGTGTGCAGTAAATGCTGTATTTGTCGTATTACAGTCGCAACGAACCAACTGAGACTATGCATGATTATTTTGACTATTTTGAGCAATTAGGGTAAATCTGAACACACTTTTATTATAGTGTGGGCCGAGGTGTCAGACGAACGTTCAGGCTGCATTTTGGTCGTAGGATGAGTTCAGCCAAAAGCTCGATGTTTTCTCGCTTCTCCAAGGATTTCACGTGAAAGTGACGAAGTATAGTGGATAGAACTACCTTCTCTTCCATCAAAGCGAACTTTTGACCTGTTATAGGAAATCCACGTTTTAATCAATGAAGAACAGCCAGGTTTTTATTGTGAGTTAAACCATTCTGGGTGCAAAGCTGAGCGGTTTAAATTTATTAAACCACTTCGCAATTCTATTTTGAAACTATTTAAGATTTATGTTTATTTTATCGCCGTTTTTAAATGATTATTCTTTAGACATTTTTTAAATTTTAGTACTATTTCTTTTACAATAACTGTTCGTTCACTTACCTATGCAGTTCCTTGGGCCCGCACTAAAGGGTACGTAGGCGTACGGGTGTCTTCGGACACAATTTTCTGGGAAAAAGCGTTCTGGCATGAAGGCTTCAGGATCAGGGAAAATGGACGGATTTCGGTGTAGCATGTAGGTGACCAACATCGCAGTACATCCCTTTGGAATCGTGTATCCATCTGTAAAAGTGCACGAATCAGATGTCAATTTGCTTTACTGCTGTGCAGAATATTGTAACCTATTATAAGTTCCTCTTTGAGTTCTCGCCCCAGGATGGGTACACTGGGATAAAGACGCTGAGCTTCTTTGATGCAACATTCTAAGTACTTCAGTTTGGGTAGGTTCTGCATGGTAACGGGCTTGCTCAGGTCGTTGCCCAGCACGTCAACAATTTCTTCGTACACTCTTTCCTAAAAACAAGGCTGAACAGGCAGATAATAAGAGGCTATAGTTACTTTACCTGTACTTCAGGATGCGTGCCAATCAGAAACAAGCACCAGTTAATACCAGCTGCCGTCGTATCATGACCCTAATGACAATTATTGACCTCAGATTTCTGCAATAGAATGTTTTTCGCTCAGGCCTGTGCAAAACTTCTTACTTCGAACATGAACGTGTCCACTTCTTCTCGAATGTCTGTATCGGTCAATACACGCCCATCGTTGGACGCAGTTATTAGTAGATCCAAGAAAGCCAAACGTCTCTTCGCTAAATTGTGTGATTTCTTATGTTTGTTTTTTTCAATTGATTTAGCGTAATCTGTGAAACTTACTGAAACAGTCTTCGTTTTCTTTTGTTAAATTTTTCTGATCATCTAAAGTAGCGTTTCTTTTTTGGTGGTCCAGCTTCCTTTCACGGATAACCTACATAGCATACAATTTCCACTTAAACTTCCCGGTCTCTGTAGAGTAATAGTAGATTACTTGATCTGTCAATCCATGAAGAACTTTTAAACAGTGTTTATGTTCCTTTGCTAGAGGAGTTACACTGAATAATATCTCCGGTTGAAGCCATGGGCGAACCTGTCTAGCTTGGACTATAGATCCAATCCTAAAAAATATATACAAGTTACGATACTGGCATATTGTTTGAACTTGTTTCAATATGGTGAGCAAAATTCTGTTTCAACCCGTTGGAACACGACTAGCGAAACCCTTGACAAAATGCATATTTTTGTTCAAAGATAACGAAAAGGTAGCGAAATGTTCACGAACTTGTAAACTGCTCGCACATATTCGGAATCTTGATTGCTTTGCGCATTGACATCTTTGCCCATTGCGGTATCTTTTCGCGACGCCAGGGTAGGACAGAAAAAGAAATAATTAGTACAGGAAAACTAATTAACTTAAATGGAGTCTTACTGCATATTATGTCAAGCGTACAGCGAGTGATATACGGGAAAACATTCAAGGCTTTGTTTGCATCCTTATTCGCGGCAATTCGTAGTTTCTCTACCAATATGAGGCTTTTCTCATTGAAAACGTCAACGAAATCATCCAAAATCTTGAAATGAAACGCTGGTGTTAGCAACTTCCTCCTTGAGTGCCATTTTTCACCTGAAACAGGCCACCGAGGTAAAGCCGATTACTATTCCCCTACCCCCTTAAAAAATTAGTTAAAGGCTTATTTCAGTCAAGACTCACTAAACGCGCCACTAGTCCAGCTGCAATTATCGGATTTGTTTGCAATTGTTGAGCATGGTACGTGGGTTGAACCTAGACTAACGTATTTGGGTACGATACGATATAGTATCATTGTGTCGAGTAAGTGTATGTGCGATAGAAACGAAGAAACGCAGTAATGTCATTACTTTTGGAATTGAAACTATCTTCTGTGCTGTCTATATAGGTTCAGTGGGCACTTGTAATAAAGCTTATACTTATAACGCTACATTACATATAACGTTTTTTCACTACGTATTAAATTAGTTATTAACTAACTTTTCACTAAGTTATTATTATTTATCGTTTGATTGCGTGGCGTGAACCCTGAAAATTAAACGTCAGACGGAATTCCTAGAATGGCAGCTACTCACGGGCGCCTCTAGTGACACGATTGCGAGTCTTGCTTACAGTAATCATTGTAAGAGCTGAGTACCTACCTGCACTTGTCAATAAGCCAGTTCCCAACCAAGGTAGCAAATAATTGTACTGAGGACTCTTGACAATATGTTTATTGCTACCAAGTACAGCCTGAAAAACAAAAAAACATTCAGCTTTTTTATTATTGCAAGACTTTCGCCTGTTGCCTTTCTCTCAATACTCACAACGGGTTTTCTATGTCAATTGTCTACATGACCCTACTAATAAAAATTAAAGGAGCCAATCGATAAAAAATGCTTGCTAATCCTCGTTCGATGTTGCCGAACTACGAAAACAACTTAGCAATGTTTGCTTAGAGGTTGTCAAATCTTTATAAAATAATTCTGTGTTATAGGAGTTGTTTTTATGTCACTATCATTACACCTAATGGCTCGGAGTCTAGTCCTCGCCAGGAAATGATCAAAATGTCGTTGAAAATACTTGGGTCTCGTTTATAATTTTTCTACTTAGTAACTTGTGTATCCGTACTTAATTCTTTTTAATAAAATTTTTTAACAATTACGCTAGGTTGGTATATAACTCACTTCAGTTGCTTCCGGGGTTGTGAGGAATACGACAGGGCTGTGTCCAATCCAAATGCGGAATAAATGATTGCCTCGTCCATACGTGTAATGCCATTCTATTATCTTCTTAAATAATTCTGGGGGGAAAGTTTTAAAAACTTGGTTTAGTATAACGTAGTATGTGTTTAAAAGAACAGAGACGTGTATATACTTTTAGCATTATGAACACATAATAAAAAATACAAAAACTTACTTTCCAATCTATTTTAGTACGCAACAAATTCACTCCTATCTAAAACATAATTCTAAAATTTAATCGCGCGTAAATGGCCTTCACTGCTAATTTCCCCCCCTTTTTTGCTATGCAATAGATATTAAAGTGAGTTAAAACTCGGGAATTTAGTAATTAAGTTTCTTGACAGACTTTTGAGAAACAAATAAGAAACTTTGTAAATTGACATGAATATCTCAAGTGAACTTTCCAAAAATACAGATAAAAAATAGGCGGTGAAAAAATACCCATTATGAATCACCTATCAAATATTTGAACTTTACGCTTCGATGTCCAGCTTAAAGTACTAATACTATTTAGCACTTTCTAGTGAAAACTATACTTACCTTCTGGGGGTCCATAAAATTGTAAAGCGTTGCCAAAAACTGGCACGGCAACCGGTCCAGGAATTTTGTCAATAATGTTAACGAAGGTGCGGTGTTTCGCATACCACTTTGTTGCCAGAATTACGGCAATTGCAAGTATCGAGACAAAAGTAGCGCTTGATGGTAGCCAGTAGGTCAGTGCCGGAGCTAGAAATGCATTTTCCATGATGCAGAACTCGAATTAACTTACGGAAAAGGGGTTCATATACCGCCTTCAGTGTCGTACACTAAGGCTTGTCGACAACTGCAAAAGAAGTGCACAGCAACAAGTTCAAATGGATTCGAACCTGTTTGAGGTATGCTAGCGCTAGACGGCACGAAGTTATAGACACGCCCGAAACAGAAGTCGCGGATGTAGAAAAAAAAAACTTTTAATTCTTACCTCGCGTCCATGCAACTCTTCTGTTTTGTTACTACGTAAAGACGTTGGTACTATAAATGTCTCTCAACAGTTTAAACCTTTTACAGTTACATTGGGAATTAAACAGTTTAAGTTTAATGAATGTAGAAAAGCGCTGCCATAGCACACTCTCCGTGTCAAAGTCCCCGCCTCTCCCCTACATTTTTTTTAAGTGCCAGGCTCAAGGTCGGTGTGTACGTGATGGTCTGTAGTAAACTCGAGTCTGTCCACATTTTTTTTTTTCAATTTGCAGTTTCTGAGAACTGTTGTTAACTACGTTTCATGAGAATGGGTTCCGACCGAAGCACACGCAAATAGCGAAACATGTCTCTGATATGGTTCACATGAGAAACCCGTACGAGGTGCTGTTGCTTAGTCCCCTAACCTTTTTTCTCCGACTAACATATGTGATAGTATTTATATAACATAGTTTACATTGGTACATCAATGATGTTATATCGTACCCTACGTCTTTTTATTTTGTGCAACGTGATAATTTGCCTTATCTGAACGACGTTGTGATATTAGCTAAGGCTTCCTGATTAACCCTGTATGCCGCTCGTCAGTCCTCTCACATGAGCTTCAACGTGACTTATGAATGTGAATGCCTAAAATACAACGAACTGTGTGGTTTTCTTAGTGGAAATAGATGATACGTTCGATGACACGTTTGATGATCGTATGATGATACGTTTTCCCTGAAGGTGCTTTTATCGAGATAAACATGGCATGGCTAAACAGGTTTCTTTTGTTAACTGATTTAAGTAGTTTGAATGACCGACAGTTAATCCCTCGGAAACATTAACACTACGGTAGACAAAGTCTAGTTTACTTAGGGTGGTGATTATGTTTGTCTGAGTTCTACAGTTATTCATATCCATCCATTTTATCTTTCCGCCATCTTTGAAAATTCCAACACCCACCATGTTTGGCTACGATGATATGATCATTCTGTGACTTCGGCAAAAGAGGTGCTGAATACTAGCGTGGTGGAGAAATAGTAATCAAGGTGTAGAATTTTGACTCTGATACAAGAACAAAATGGCTAAATGGTAGTCATGGAGTCTTTTTTATTGTTTGGGAGATGTCCTGGTAAGGCCGAAATTTTTATTTCCTAATGAAGAAGATAGGAAGAGCATCAAATATTAAAAAAAAAAAAAAAAAAAAAAATCCGACGACCCCCCTTCTCCCGAAACCTCAAAAATTCTCCGAACTGAAATTCTAGGTGCGGCCCAGTGTCCTAGTCACCAAACGAGTTCTGAGCTGTCTAAAAGGTTAACATAAACGTGAAAACGAAAAAAAACTAAGACATGACAAACCGAGCCACAAATTAATTTATTTTTTAAATTTATTTTCTCCTTTTTACTTCAGGCTTTTTCGACGAAGATTTGCGTGCGTGGCCTACGTCTTATTCGCGACGAGCATTATTTCTTACATTTCCAAAATGTTTTTAATTTATGAGTTATGATTTTTGTACGGTTTGTCCGACGTGTCAACTGTCCCGTCACTCCAGGTTGAGAACCCTATTTTGAATATTGAACAGTAATTACACATGTCGCTGAATGCGTGTTTCAATGATTAATCGTTAATTAAATACTACCATTTTTTTTTATTTTTTATTGATTTGTTTATGTTTAACTACTACAAAATTAACGGAAAATTGAAAAAAGTATTTTTTTTCCTTAATCTTGACAAATCAAATGTATTTATCTCCGAAGATTAGCAGTTCAGTTCGAATTTCTAAGACTCAGACTGACCCTAAGGCCATCTCGCGGTGGTAGTACAAGTTCGCCCAGCAAGCAGACATCTTCCCGCTTGTCAATCACCTTCATCTGAAATCGTCAGAACACGTGAGCTAAGACGACCATTTCTCCATTAATGCGAACTTTTGTCCTGCAGGATAAAAACAAAGAAAAATAGTTCGTTTCAAATATTCACAAATCTTAACAAGTCGTACCTATGCAATTTCTACTTCATAACCCACTGTAAATACAAGTTAGATTAGCTTAAGTTAGATCAAGCTGGTAGGTTAAGTTTTACCATCTTTTCGACATCTTTTAGTTCACGCCCCATTTGCAGTACACATGGATATAAACGTAATGCTTCCTTGGTACAACATAACAGATTTTTCAGATTAGAAATGTCTTGCATGATTATGGGCTTCTACGGATCAGTTCCGAGCACCTGCTGGATTTCTTCATAAACGCGTTCCCATAAAGGTAAAAACATCGCTTAGTTTTCATGTCACGCAAAATCGTCCTTTATGCAAGGTACCGCACCTGAATTTCAGGATAACTCCCTACAAAAAAAAAAAAATACACCAACTAATCGCCGAGGCAATAGTGTCGTGACCCTGCAACGAAATCATGTTCATTACTTGTCACTTATTTCCAGGATTTCATGTAATGAACGAGATATCAATGATAGAGATTGAAACTCAATTGATACGTCGAGTCTCGATGTTCATTTTACAGATGCTCATTTAAACATATTTTCAGTCAAAAACCAATTGCCGTCTTAGAAGATGATTTTGAAAATTTTTCAACATAAATTCAGCTATTATGTTAACGTGATCTGAATCTTGCAATATTAAAATTCTGATAACAGACTTCCAGATGCATGAAAATTATGAAAATAATGAAGATGATAATATTCAGTTGATTTTTTTTAAATAATAAAAAATGAACTTGCACGTAATGTAGAAACAGAACTGAACCTGCTCACATTTGTGTTACATTGTAAATTTCTTTCCTTTTGTTTAAAAGCTGTTATCTAAATACTATCTAACTAAGTACCATAACATAAGTACTATCAAACGCATTTTGGGAGAGCGCAAATAAGCGTTACAAAAATCTTAGGCCGTGTACAATTTCTGCCGCATTTTCGCCATCCTCATGGTACTGTTAGATTTTAGGTTATCTAGTAAATCGCACCAGACTAATAAATGTCAGATTGGATTACAGGAAAGCGTTGTAAATTAAGCACGCGTAAAATGCAGTGCCATCGTAAATGCATTGTGAAGCACGACTGAGCTTGGAGCCATTAAAGGAAGATTCACGTTCAAGAGACTTGTAGGCTTCATTATGTGTTAACTTTTTGAAGCACGGAAGCGATATGGTTAAACTGGTGTATAATTTAAAAATAAAAGAGTGGAAAATGGAAGTGTTACTATAACTAGCTATAATTAGCGTTCGGGGAATTTCTTCCCCTAATCTTCTCTTTTAAGGTAGGTATTCCCATAACAAGGAAGCAATTGTGGCTATTCTTGTCTAGTCGGCCCGATCCAGTTTTTCTTTGTGGTTTATCACCGTGAAAACAAACTATTTCCCTGTCACTCTAAGTCAAATAAAGGAGTAACAGTACTGAATACATACTTAAAATTAATTTTCAGTATCAACATATGAAGTACTTTTTTAAAATAAAAATTCCGTAAAAAGAATTTAAATCTACGCCTGATTCCTTTGAAGAGGTTTAAATACTTTCTGCAATGTTTAAATATTTTAATTATTAAAGATTTAATTTTAAGGGACAGGAGATGGAAAACCAAAAGCCTACTTTGTAATGGCTATTGCAATGTCGTTAATAGATAAACGACGTTCCTGGAACAAGTATTTGCTCATATCAGTCAAAGCAGCAGTGGAATCAATGGCGTTTCGTCCACACGATACTTCTCAAAATATGGCTTAGCATCTCGACCCTTCAAATGAAATAAAATCGTATAATTTAGAAAAAAACTTAAAAAAGGACGTATTCGAATTATTGTGCATAAATCAATTCAAATAAAGATCTCAACTAAACTACGAAATTTTTTGGTCAAAATGGTAAGACTCCAAAATTATTTGAAGTGTGAAATCATGAAATTGGATTTATTTAAATAAAAGGGTAGGGAGCAGAGATATGGGAGTTAAACACTTGATGGTTTGGTAATCTAGCCAATTTCAAGCTAACCGGATAATAGGCCGACCGTGTTGAAGCGTTATAAAATTTTTAGAAGCGTTTTTTTTTTAATAAGTTCCTATAATTATTTGATGACAATAAGCAGGATGTCGTCATGTCGTAGAGTATCTTTATAGGGGGCTTTATCCCCCCCCCCCAAATGTTAATTATATAATGGTATGCGCAGGCGACTACTAATTGTCCAAGAAAATTGTATATCCCCCCCTGAACTTCATAACACCCCTGAACCAAAATCCTATGTACGTCCCTGGCACGTATTTATTTTAGAGTGATGTTGCACGTTGAGCACCTGATTCCATTAAGGTTTGCGATTAAGTTAATTTCGTGAAGTCGTCGGGAAAGAGGTTTGTCGTTTTGTTCTCTTGCCTTTATTCGTTATATATTTCTAGTTTCTTTCTGTTTTCTTCATAAAAGGTAGAAATCGTTTGTTTAAATCTTCTTAGTTCCCTTGTTGCATTCCGAATAATATAGGGCTCTAAAGCTGATCTGGCCACATGTGATCATGCTACACTTTCAATATCTAACGTTTTGTCCTTATTTAGCTGTAATATATTAGATATGAAAATCATTGAAAATTTCTCTCCAAAAACGTTAAAATCATTAAAATGTATTCATAAATTTTGAAAGGAATAAAGCTAAAGTAAAAAGTGCATCAAACTACCCGACTCTCCCTTGTAGGTGAGGCTAAATTTCATCACGGAACTGAAAGACTTGATGGAACGCCAACCCGGTTTGCTTCACAATTGATCAATCTTATCGATAAACAGCAGTCACATACTCTAACAGATTCAATGGGTGATTAAACTGAAATAACTTGAAATGTAGTCGAGTAATCGTATGACAAGTGATGCGGTTGTGAAAGTTAAGGTTTTTCAGCTTTACAAACTGTAGAAGAGGGGCCGTACAGTTCGGACGTTATACAACAGGCACAAAAAAAAGTAGATAAGAAATTAGAACTACGTTATCGCTGAAAAAAATCACAGTTACGTTTTTGTTGCAAACTAAATTAAAAATAAATTTTATAAAACTTTCTGAACTCTCCCGTCCCTCCGCTGTATTATAGAAATTTTAAATGTGATTATTGGAAACTAATTTCTGGAAGTTTTCAGGTGATTGTACCGCCTGTCTTTAGCTTTCTTTCACGTTCATTCTAGGCACGTTGATCTTAACATGAAAACGTGTTAGTCCCATGCTTGTGGAGAAAGAACCGAAGTCAGGTTGGTGCCAACCTTCACTGTAATCTTGGCTCTTTTCATGAAGTTTTGTTTCACAAACAAATTACGTCATTTAGCTGCAGTGCTTAATGTTTTCTGACCCAAATATTTGCAATTCATACTTTGTGTATCATTTGACTGCCTGTTACAAATCGTTATATTCCTTCTACTTAGTACAGGAAACAAATACACAAAAAGTTATAAAACCCAAATGGCAGCTGGAAGTGAATGCGAACTACCTATTGCGGCAGTATCTATCACTTTTCTCCGGCAGAAATTTGAAGAATCAGAAAGAAATACGTCGCTATAACGCCCAGTAACTGTTAAAGTGAAAATGTTATTTAAAAAGTAGCTTTGTAAAGACTGCGTACATACCGGCGGGATCATTGACTTGCCTACTACAAACATTCCACAGCCAGTAATATTTACTTTGATTCCCAGGACTTGCTGTCGAAACCAATGCAACTAGACAACAGATTATACTGTTCTAACTATAGAAACTTGATTATACAAAAAGTTTTGGACTACCTGGAAACCATCGTGACACGTCGTATCGTTATAGACGTATTTCCTCATCCTTCGCTTATTTCCCATTACCTGGAAATTTATTAAAACCAAGTGATTACATATAGTTCTATTTTTAATGTGCCAAAAAGTTAAATGAAGAGATTTGCGATGAAGTTCAATACTCGAAATGGATACAATTTAGCTTACCGAAGCTTGGAGCACTTCTGCTGCATGAACAACAAACAAAAAACTCGCCAAGTCGTTGGAAGCGTTCAGTAATTGGCTCAAAGCTCCTACATAATTGCTGGGTAGGAGATGAATTTCACGCAGACGGATGAACAACATGTAGGCGTCTCTGATAAGGTTCACCAACCGACTGGAAACGAAAAGCAGCATGGGTAACCAGAAGTAGGCTTCGACTGCCTCAGTAGCTTCCATTAGGTTCACCAAAACTTTTTCCAGTCGATGAAGTCGAGAACGACTAGTATTCGGCACATTTCGGGTTGCTCCAAAGGTTTCAAAATTCTGGTCAAACACAAGATGCATTTGCTCGCCGAAATCAGAAAAGCTGCGCGCTAAGCTGCGACACAGTGTAAACAGCTGCAAAGGGACAATCCAAGTCGCCAAAACGCTGTATATCTTCGGAACGGGGTAAATAATAAATCCGAGCCAGGCACAGGCTTCGCCCAGAAAGAAATGCGTACTACTTCTTCGTGCTTGCACCCAGAAACTCGTAACGGCCTTATACAGGAATATGTTATGAAATTATACTAGCTGGCGGGTAAACAATATTCGGAGCTAATTAACTATTTCAAAAGATTCGCTTTTGTGTTGAAATGTTGTTTGCATTGCTGGCATAATCTAACGATGTAATAATGCGAATTATTATTAAGGAATAACCGACGTCAAAATGAACTTGCTTGGATAAACGTGGATTCTAAAAAGAAAATCTAAGGCAATGTGTCAAACTTAAATCCGTCGTAAATTAGACCCTGTCGGGCTTATCCCAAAGTAGGGTTTCCACTTCTATTAATAAGGGCATTAGTAGAGAGGCCAAAATTTTTCGTCCGTTTTTTTTTACGATTGTAGGAATCCATACACATAATTCTTGACAAAAAAGAGCGTCAAAATACCGCAAATTTACCAACCGGACTCAAATGAGAGGAAAAGCTTGCCAATTGCAGAAAGTGGTGTAAAATTATCTGTGATCATGTAAAACATGAATTTGAGGTTAAACGTAAAAAACGTAAAGATGATGGCGGCGCCTCTACTATTGCCTTTACATTCGGAATCCAGAACCTAGTTCGTAGTAAGCATTGATGAAAGTTTGAACTTAATATTTACCGAAGTCGCTGTGAAGAAGCTTACGATCATATACTGGACGTAAGGAGGCTTTAGCTTTGACGAAAGCCGCGGATCACGGATCGGGTCAGAGCATAGCTCATGGACGTTTAGTAAGCGAGCCAAAGCGATTCTTAGGGAGGAAAGGCTCCATAACGTAATGCGGGGGACAATAATGGCAGAGACGAAGAAGCACAAATAATCTAACATGACCACTACTTTGTTTGTCGCGTCACTCGAACCTTTTAGGAGCCGATGCGAAATCTGGATGGCGTATAAGAGCTGGAAAACGAAGGTCATCAATGAGACGAGCAGGACAAGCTGCCAACCGACGAAACGTAAATCAAAACCTTGACCCTTCCTAGCCGAAAATTTCACTGGAAGGAGGCCTAGCCAACTAGAAAAGCGTATCACGTGTAAAATGTCCTTCACTGGATCGGTATCAACATCACCGTCATTGAAAGGGGTGAATATTTCCACCTTGGTTTCACGCATCTGGCTGTGAAACGCCATCTTAAGAGAGACTTGGTTGTTGCTACTGCAACACTTACGGAACACGACTCCTATGGTAGGATGAAGTGTCTGCTGGTTTTCAACTGCGTTTTGTAGTGCACGAAGGCGCGGTTAGGCTCAAATACGGAGCTGGAAGTGTTTGCTACGTATTCATCTACATTGTTGGTATTGTGCACGTGACAGGCTTACGCTACCGGCGTGCTCTACTCATATTTTCAGTAAGAATGGGCGTGTCGATCAGTTCAAGTAGTTTCAATAAGATAACAACTAGTAATTGTTACGAATTGTTACCATGTAACATTAACTTTATTGCTTAGAAATTGTCATTCAACAACCGAATGAGACACTGCCTCATGTCTGTCGTAAATATTTCATAGAATTACCGAAGAGCACGACTGTGGAATTTTGAAGGACGTTGAGTATAAATTGATTAATACAATCAAATTTAGTTGTCGTTATTTATTAACGCGTTCGTGGAGTTCAAATTCGAGGGCTTCCTTATCGCGTTTTTTTCTTGGGAAAGCTGAGTGCAGGTTAGGTGTTGCACTAGTTTCCATGTTTTCAGACCTGTTACGTCACAGCACCCTGCCGGTTACAGGGCACAGTTCAAACACAAGCCAAGGAGAGACGCTACTTGCTTTCAACATGGCGGAGACTGACTGAACATAACCTTCATTTCTGGCTTTGTGAACAACATATCTGATAATTAGGAATAACCTTTTTTTCAGTGTTAGAGTTGTAGGAATTTGATTTTTGCGAAATTTTTGTTTAGAAATGCTTCCACTCTTTTTTATCTCTTTTCATACATATCTTCCCTCCCACTGTGGCAGTACTACTTGAATATTGAATTTTTCATGTAAAAAGACGAATACCAACGTTTATCTGTCTTCTGTATTCATGTTTGGCGCCGAAAAGCTGCACTCGAACCTCAGCACAGCCGAAACAGTCGGTGCAGCAAAACTTGCACTTTCTGCACTTTTCTGGTGCGCACCTTCCCATGGTAAACGCAACCACGTGCACCAAGTCCCCACTGAAACGTTCGATTCGCTCTCCGTGCCGAAAAGTGCAGCACTAGGGTTCCCAAGGAAACATTATTAGTAACTGCACACAAGGACAGGTTTGACATCAGCGCACGAAGCAAGAGTGCCCAGTGTTGACGAAATTAACCGTCATTGCTGATTTAGAGAAAATGGCAGCGAACTAGAGGCTCACAGTCCTAAAACTTTCGAAATTTTTTCTTGTCGCATAACTGGAAAGAATCGTGGAATACAGTTTTAATCCTGAAAAGCGAAAACAAATTGCGGACTACAGCACCTCCGCATTCTAGAAATATATGTTCAGAAAAAGGGCAAGTAAAAGGCTATAAAGCAACCAGAAAACCACTAACTTAATCGCTACTCTCCTAAGGTTAGAACAACTTCACACAGGGCCGATGAGAGAAGTTCAGAAGGCGGTGGCACTAAGCCCGGTTTGGGTTGTCCTGCTGAAAAAGCGAATTTTTACTGTTGCAATAGTGCAGTCGCAAGAAGAAAAAGCTCAATTTTGGCCAAACTCTCTCCCAAACAAATTAGCTTTTCTCCAACGAGGAAAGGTACAAAATACGAGATGAATGAAAAAATTAATGAAAAGGGAAATGACATAAGCAAGTAATTAATAAACATGACAATCAAAAGGAAGAATGGCGAACAACAATTTACCCGTTACAAAGGGAATCAGTTGAACTACAAACTCAACTTTCCCATCTGCTGTCAAGAAATTTTGAGGGTAAAATTCGTCCGGCCGTTCCCAAGTTGTCGGGTCGCGAATAATTTTGTATAAGCACGGGATAATCATGGTGCCATTGCGGATTACATACCCTTTCTGAAATACGAGAATGCGCGATGTATAAACTTTATTGAAAATCATTTATTGGCACGGAACCTGTTTCTACCGTAGAATAGTGGGAGACGCCTAAAGATACCAAGGATGCGAACCTTTGGAATTCCATCAAAACTGCTTCGGTGTAGGGCAAGCTATATCCAAACAAAGCTCAGTTATTTGTCAAAAGCGTTTATGATTAACCTTGCCTGTGTTTATCATCGAAGGATGGGAGCCTGTCTCTACCAACGACGGTATCAAATTCTTGCTGTACTTTTTCTTGTACTTCGGGGTAAGCGGTCAACAGTAAGAAAATCCATAACAAAGTGGTAGACGTGCTCTCAGAGCCAGCAACGAGCAAATCCATTGCCGTGATCACCAAACTAGCCACTAGAGAATAAATTAACATAGTTAGAGGCGCTAACGATTAATAAGCTCAATAATGACTCTTGTACAAAATTAATTACTACTAAAGATCTTTACTTCACTCGTATTAAGATTAGCGCTTGTTAACAACTCAGCGACACGAGGGTTTGAAAAAATAGGAAGAATGCGTATGCTTGAGAAGTATCAAATTAGAATTATAAAAAAATGCGCCATGGAAAGTAGTTTTGTTGAAGCTAGCTTACATCCTTCGTCGCCGGTAAAGCCGGTAAACGGAGTTTCCTTGCCTTGTGCCTCATCTTGTAGCATTCGATCTAGGAACACGTGCATAAAGTCGCTTGCATCACCTTCTTTGTGAACACGTTTGTGCTCGCTAATTATTTCCTAAATCCAAAGGCATTTTAATTTTTATTTTATTTACAGTAAACAACGATTTTCATACCAAGAACATACCCTTCGACTCTTTCAGGAAATCTACCGTGTTTGGGATAGCCATGGAACTTGTGCAATATCGGAATCATCTGAGACACGCGAAGGATGATGCCTTCATTTATGCTCCTGTAATAAACCTCCGATTAGTTCAAACATACGTATTAAACTCCTTAGTAACTTCACTTCAATAGCTTCTCAATAACGGCTTTTGTCTTAGGGTCATCCAAGTCGAATCGTTCTCCGGTTGTAATAGTCCACAGCGCGTTTAGTGTGGGCAAATTCAACGTGTAAAGCAATATAATTGGCTTTCCAACATTACGCCTGTAAAGACAGTAGCAAACGATTTCGTCATAGCTTTGATCCAAAGAGAATCCTTACTTTTGCGTCGCAACAAGCTCTCCAACTTCGTCTTGAATTAGCTGCTCAAGGCTGGGTTTGCCGAGGCCAAAATCCCGCAAATTCCGTAAGGCGAAATGACGCATTTCCATCCACGTATGGTCTTCAGAGAAAACGATTCCTTTCGCACGAGAAAAAACAACAATATTAAATGCAGTTTTTCGGGTTCTAATTGTCATAAACTACCTTGACCATCCCGAACGAAGTTTGGAAAACGGAAACGGCGGACGACCCGAGAAGTTTTCTTCCTTTAAAGCATCGCGAATCAATTTGTAGGAATTCAAAACTGTGTCACGGTAGCTGCCCATGTTGGTGCTGAGGATGTCCCCATATTTTTCACACAAGTCTCGAAAGGCTAAATACGAACGGCGAACGAGGAATGGCAAATAGCCCACATGGGTAGATTCCATGGTCTTACAACATCAAAAACTGTCAAACTATTTTTTTTATTAAAAACACAAAACAAAAAAAAAAAACAAGGATGTTAACTTACACTAGGAAAGCTAGGAGGTCTTCCAAGTTACTTGTAAGTCAGGTAACCAAGTATCACGGCTGCTACAATAGGAGCCAGCATTGCCGCACAAACCTACGCAGTGTTCATGAGTGGCCGCTTCAAGGTTCGGGAAGCGACTGAGGATTAATATGTGCGAGAGAGGAAGCCATAGGTCCTTGATCTTGACTAAAGACGCGAAAAAAAAAGGTCTCGTACATTTCAAAACAGGCACTTCTAACTTTGAAAGTAATTTAGACACACTTAGGCTATAAATACACAGGATAGTGGAAATCGCAAAGGTCGTGATTCGAAACGAACATCACGGATTATGGAAGCGCTTTCTGACCGTTCCTCGGCCGCCTTTTGGCCGTAGCCGGCGGAACAAAACAGATCAGACAGAAGCTGGCAGGCGAACGAAAAGAGAGCCGTTTTGGCTAATACGGCTGTTCCTTTCAATACATTACAGTTTGTTAAATGCAGTTCAGTTAGGTTTGGTTTAGGTTTTAATAAGGATGCGAAAATTCGGAATAGACTGGTGTGTAAGAGAAAAGTACCGAATCAAATAACTTGTCAGCGATGAAAACGTAGAAACAACATAAACAAGGAAGTGGCGAAGGCACAATGCAGTAGGCGGACTACAAAATCGCAGAAATTTTCAGTTTTACAGTAGGTCTACTTAAACGATTCTTCCGCGTACTCCTCGCACACTTGATGCAAATAGTAAATAAAATGCTTGTTCAGTTAAAGCGTGCGTAGTGACGGAAAAGAACTCATGTAGACGTTGAAGGACGTCTTGCAATTTTTCGGTGAGCAAGCGCATATGTTAAATTGATCAAAGTGATCAGAGCTTTCCTTTTAAGCAACCATGACGTGTTTGTGGGCAAAAGCGAGCACGCACCAAGTTCCACTAAGATATTTATGGAAATAAGCAAAAAGAACTTACATCGAAGAACACAAGATTATACTTTGATCCGTTCCTGTCCGAATGTTTGAAAAGACATTCATCAATAAGCTTTTTTGGTTGTGTTGATGATGCTTCACAAACTTATTACCAGAGTTTAGAATTCTCTCTTTCTGGTTTTAGCACTAAGTTATTTTTTTCTTTCTTTCTTTTTTTTTTTTTTTTTTTTTTTTTTTTTAAAAAAAAAAAAAGAATAAGATTATTTTTCCTAATTCTTGTGTCACAAGTCTTCGGTAAGTAAATCAACCTTATCGACACTTGTTAGACCTTTGCGTTTGGTCAAGTACAAATTATTTTTTCACTCGATGTGATAATTTACTCACAAAGTGGTATCATTTGTATAACTTCCACATAGAAAAAATCGTTCCTGCACTTCTTACATGTGATCTAGTTCGCTATTCCCGGACACGTTATTTCACGAACGGAACCCAGTGGGTGGTTCCAAATGGTGAAGGTGACATGAAAAGATATAGCTGACATGCCCTCTTTTTGAGCTCAGTTCTTTCAACTTATTGATTGTATTCTCTTGCCTTGTAATAAGCATTAGCCTTTTTTTCCTTATTGACACTTTTTACTGTTGGAAAAACGCCATGCTGTTTTTGCCTTTCAAAATTTTTGTACAGTAATTCTTGACTTATTGGAATCGTGAGTTTATGACCCGAGGAGAATAATGATAAAATCTAAGGAGGGTTGAGATTTCTTTCAGGTATTCATAGCGTGTAATTAGGCGACAATTATGAAGCTCCTCGCTTCTAACTTTCTGAGTCATGAGAAGAAATTTGTGAAGGAATTAATGGTGAATATTTTTGTACCAAGTGTCAATTATCAGCCTTAGAACAAGCACGACTAGCACGCATGAAAAGTTTTTGTGGCATGTTGTACCACATAAAATGGTACATCGTCCAGACACTGTACTCAAACTAAGCCTAATGGCGTTGGGAAAAACAAAAAATGATGTACTTCATCCTTTCATTATTGACGTATGTTTTACTTATGTGAGCGTGGTAAAGGTGTCTTTTGTAACCAAAGCAACGTAATATTCTCAATTTGCCTTCCAATATAGAATAAGTTATGAAGATTCTCATGAGAAAAGTGCGCGGGGAATATAACATAGTCCATAATAACGTGCGTGAGACGTCAGTCTACTGGATGTCACTCTGCCCAGAGCTATATAAAAGAAACCCTTGCATTTAGCTACACTTGCTTGTGTGCCACTGCCACCAAAGCCCACTATGGAGAACAAAGTTTACAGCACGAACGTTTTTCCTCCGGCGTTTATCCGAAGTAGGAAAAATAGAATTGTGCCAAAGGAAGATGTTCCTTCTTCAGATTGTGGAGACCATGTGGCTAAGGAGTTTCTCACTTCAACAGCTATGCACGGCCTGCGTTACGTGGGCGAAGATGGGCGCCATTGGTGTGAAAGGTAATAACTATTTCTGCAATAACGTATTTCTTACACAATGGTTTGTCTGATCATTGGTGCTTAGAATCTTCTGGATTTTCATGTTCATGATCGGAATAGCAACTTCTTTCTACTTCATTCATTTAACGTGGGCAAAATGGGAAGAAAATCCGGTGATAATCAGCGTGGATTCAATTAGTCATCCGATTAGAGAAGTGCCGTTTCCAGCTGTGACTATCTGTAGCTCGAATAGAGTATCAGCTCAGCGACTGGAGGATGTAATCAGCAATTCTAGTGTCGACCCCAAGTAATAATAACGCACGGTATATTTTGAATTATATTTTTACTGAGATCATTGTTGTTTTTTTAACAAAGGTTACGTGGCATGAGTTCGCATGTCCTTATGCATTTAATGCACGCCTTCACACCCTTTGCCTCCCGATACAACGATTCCATAAAAGCCGAGTTGAAAGCCGAAATGAAGTCAAGGAATATTACTCCTCTCGACCTGTTCAAGTATACGAAAATGGTAAGTAAGTTGCTCTAAAGTTATCTGTTTTTTACTTGTTGTAAGATCTAGTGTAATGCACTTCAAATTTTGCAGTTGACACCGACATGTACGGATCTTATAGCGTTCTGTAGTTGGCAACGCGTTGTGCGGAACTGCAACACACTTTTTCGCTTGCAGACCACAGATGACGGTTTTTGTTGCGTTTTCAACGGAATTGATCCCGTGGCACAGTTAAAAGGCAGTCGCAAGTAAACCTTGTAGTCGATTTTATTACCCGTGTGTAATGTTATTTTGATACGTTCCAGTGCCACGCTGAAGAATTTGGACGCTGCTGGGTTGACTGATTTGTTCGTGGACCGAAACTCGATGTGCTATAATGAGTACACATTTTTTTACTTGCCGCTAAAATTCTGCGTTAAATTGCGTATTGACTATTGAAACAGCTGTATATGACAGTGACTGGAACTCTTTATGAGTCATTTATTTACCTAACAAGCTAACCTTCTGGAATTAACTTAAGCAATTTTTTAGCTATTCAACATTTCTACTATCGATTAGTTTTAATTTTACTTGGCTATCAATTTTGTAGTCATTTATTCAACCTAGTGAAGAGTCAAGGCATTAACCGATTGTTAATTAACCATCATTTATCAAAACTCGTTTGAATTTGAAAAGAACTAAATTATAATAGTTACTTGAGAAATCTGATTAATGTTTCTTGTAAGAGTTTAAACTAGCTCCGGAATTAATTACAAATTGCAGCTCGACTGGCGATGACACATTGTATACCATCGCAGATGGGACGAATATGGGTTTAACAATCCTTTTAGACGCTATGGTGGACGACTACCGGTTAGCCCGAAACGCATTCTTCGGTTTTAAAGTACGATAATAGGTTGAGGCAACAACGCATTTCGTTACTATATTAAAGTGTCGACCTAGGTCTCGGTTCACGACAGAGACGAATTTCCTAGAGCAGCGTACTCCGGGTTTGCTGTGAGTCCAGGTTCAGAGGTTTATGGTGCGATCCACGCCTACCAGCTTTTCGCCACAGATGACGTAGTGAGTACGTTATCACCAGCTAAAAGACGTTGTGTGGTGCAAACTGACAGTTACATAAAACTCAAATACTTTGATGTTTATTCCGAGCCGTCTTGCCGGCAAGAATGCTTAACGCGATGGTTCAACGATTCTTGCCGTTGCACGCCTTACACCAATTTCAGTACATACTTTTACTGAAGCTTTTAAAAATTGAAATGTAAAATAGTTTTTCGATAGTTGGCATCGCTGACATCCCTTTATGCGACATCTCGCAAATTCCTTGCGTTGAAAATGCAACAGGTAAATTATTTAGAAGACTTAGCGAAAAGACGTTCGGTGTCGTAATCGGGGCCATTTTTAAAATTTATCTTTTTAAAACGAAAACTATTTTAATTCATTATTTTTTACTTCTCCTTCGCTTGCGAAAGGAGGTGGCAATTTGAAATAAAAATGTGACATTTGTAAACTAGACTTGAGTTTTTTTGCTTTACTCACAGATGGCACTCCAAGCTGTCACTGGCTTCGACAAAGCTTGTCATCATTGCGAAAGAAAGGGATTGCAAGGATTACATCTATGAATATGGGGGAAAACCTAAAGGAACTTTGACAAACTTTAGTGCTTCTCGAAAATGAGAAATTGCTTAACTGTTATTTTTCATAAATCTTATTTTCATTTTCTGCAGAAATTAATGGCTCGGGTGCGTTAGAACGTGTTTACAAAATCGTGTGTTATTCCTTGTGTTATTTTATATGTTTTATTGAGCCTTGAGTCAATGCACTGAAGTCATTGTTTTCTTTATTAGGTCGCTTTTATCGTCGCCTGGATGACTGTGGTTGTCTCCCGTTATGTAACGACGTAGAATACGACGTGCAGTTGTCAGCAGTGCAAGAATTTCCCGGGCACTCATTCCAGACGCAAGGCGTATTTACAAGTTTTCCTTCAGACTCCAAATACGTGAACGAAAGCTACTTAAAGTAAAAAAAAAAGAAACTATTATTTTGTATTAACAAAACTAAAAGACAGTTATATCAATAGGCACAGTGCTACTCTGCTGAGCCTCTTTTTCAAAGATGACGATATTATCCGATACAAGCGAGACGTGAGTACAGCTTGGCAGGATTTCATAGGTAATTTCCGTATCTTCTGTAAACATAGTTTACTTTGCATGCATTGTTTTATCATATAGCGATGTTAGCACAATTTGTTTTTTTTTTTTTCTAAGCTGCCGTTGGAGGATTGCTGGGCTTAGGATTCGGGTTTAGTATGCTTACGTTGATTGAAGTTTTATATTTTTTTGGTGTGAGACCCGTCTTTGGAGTATTTTGCCCATGTCAGCGTCCGGGTAGCAAAGTAATACCCGTGACGCCAAACGAGCCATTACCTTCCATGCAAATTAAGATAGTGAGCCCCCAGATAAGATAACGTATGTTTTAAATAATGAATGACTGTTTTCTTTTGGTGCGTGACAAACGTACAGAAATAGGTGTTTATAAACGTTTTTTAGCGTTTGTCTGTGTATCGACAAGCAATAATATTCCTATTGTTACACGATCGGAATGTTCAGAAGTTTTAGAAGAAATGTATAATAATGTACTTACAAGTTCGAAGTTCATTTTGGGCGGATGCGTTTCGACGAGTAAATTTAGCAGGGAGAGAGCTAAGAAGAAATCAGTTCATCACTAGTACATTGTTCGGTCGATTTAACAACACATACCTGACACTTTTATGCGCAAGTGATGCGCCAAGACAAAGTGACCTCGAGTGGATGCTTTGTTAGAAACACCACAGAGAGAGCAAGCTCATTTACTGTTAGACGGTTACGATGCAGCAAACTCCGAAACAAACAGTACTGTCAGCAAACGAAGTCTGGAGTCAATGCCACGTGGTCTTAACGTCGCGCAAAGGCCACGTGAGCACCGCCGTTAAAGCCAATGCCCTCTACACCACGTTAGTCGGCTTCCAGGTAACGCAAGTTGCGGCAACGGTGGTGAAGTTCTTCAAGGCGGGCGTTTGCGCGAAGAAGACCTTGTCGGCAAATCTCTCAAGGAAGTAACCCTAGAAGATTTCAAGTGTGTTCCGGAGACGACACTTTTTAGCGCCTGAAAAGCGAATCACGTTAGTACAGTTACAGAAATTCATTCAGAAGCTGATTGAAGAAGACTTACGACGAACTGGCTCAATGCCCACTGCTGTGCGCCGTCTTGTGCTGCGTTGGAGGGGAGTACCTAACCGCGTGCTGTCTAACTCACTTCCGGAGCTGTATTTCACCATCGCAAACTAAAACCTGTACCATGCTCATTGTAGACAAGCCGAAATCAATGGAGAAGACGCAAAAGAATGGAGCTGGAAGATTTTGGAAATGACGTTCCGTGAAGGACACGAGGAGTGCTTGAGAGAATTTGGCCAACGCAGTTTGTGTTACATCAAAACCTCCGGCTTTACGGGAAACAGCGAAGTTTGCAAACCCAACGATCCTAAATTAGTTCGGTTAATCGAGGCAGGGGTGATGTAATCAAAGGCACCGAACTTACGCTGAATACAATGTACCAGCCCACGCATCGCACCATAGCCGAGTTTTTGGTCACGCGTTACCACAACTGAGCCGAACGCGGGAGTGGTCACACCTAGGGTTACATTACCTCAACAAAAATACTAGTACTTTAAGTCACCGGTAAGGCGAACTGATAGTTTAGATCGGGTATGTAAAGTAAATTAGACTAAATATAAGATTAAGTAGGAATAATGGCACATAAAATTAAAATATACTTCCACACAAATAGGAAAAGCACTGCACTTGTTCGCTTTATAAGTTGACATTCATGGAGTTTTACCGTAATGATAAGTGAAAAGTTGTATATTGATTGCAAGTACTGTAGAACCATAAACTTTATTATAGATGGGTAGATAGAACTGTGAATTTAGGTGTTAGTGTGGACATTTTTGTGAGCTGTGACGAGAAATCAACGTTAAAATCCTACATCTTTATGACTGTGTCATAGCATGTTTGCTGCAATGCACGTTTACGTAAAGGAGACGATTTCTTGTCGAGTTGAGCGGAGTTAAGAATAATTAACAGTGTTAAAGACAAAAATTCTACACAAAGTAAATCTTTCACTGATTAAGAACAGGTCGTGTTGGCTGACAACCCACCAGCATGATCTTCTTTGGAAAATTGTACAATGATCAAAAAGTACGTGATCATAGCTCCCAAAATCTGAAACGGTATTAAGCACCAAAATAAAAGGTGTTTAGTGAATTTCTACAAGTTCTATTAATTTACGTTTGCAAACTGTACTTACTGCTGGGACGATTCTTCGGTTTATTGGGAAGAGTCCGAAAGCCGTAATTTCACATTTCATGGTAGTGACATGGTTGCATAGCCATTGATGGTAAGAGCCTTCTAGGCTCTCAAGCGAAGCAGGAACTTTTGTATTGAGCACTTCTAGCTTATATTTGTCTATCTAAAAAAAAAAAAAAAGATTGCGTAAGCTTTTATTTAGTTATGTAGGATATCAGGAATATGTTACTGCAGTAGTGACCGAGTCTCCAAGCCAAATGATGAAGATGACCTCAGCAGTGTAGATGATTGCGTGGCGCATCGAAAACAACAGCTTGACAACCTCATTGAAGTTCATACACGCTAATGAAGAAGCTTCTTGTGAAAACGAATGCAAAGACCCCAGTAAGCCGACCAGGCGAGAGGTTATGATCAACAATAAGCTGAACTTGAAGTACGAGTCGACAGCTATGACGGTTTTCGATAAGTTGAGGGACAGGTCTTGAAAGCTTTCCATTATCCCGCTAGGTGGCAACGTATACCGTGCTGAATTCTCTGGTTTCTGTAGGCTTAGCTGTAATTCTTCAACAATTTTTTGCTTAAAGCGCGTGAAACAGTTTACAAGCGCCCGGCAGATAACGAAAAGTTCAACGTGTAATATCCAAGGAGCCAGAATGTTATAAAAACAATCAAGTCCGTAAAAAACCCAGCCAATTATCATGTTTCCAGTCCCTAGAGTGAGCGTTGGGCTCTTGGCTATCGCATAGCCTGTCGCATGGTAATAGAATAACCATACAAACTCAATTGTTACCTAAAGAACTGTTTGATTAGTTTTCTTAATATATAAAATTCTTTCACGCGTCACAAAAATTTCCCCTATCTTTGCACCATGGCGCCGTTTTCTAGTCCAGTTTCCCTAACAGATGGCAGCTAGCAGTAAATTCATCACGAGTTAGGGTTAAGTTCGAACTACTACCAGACGGAATTTCGTCTGATGTTAAAACTTAGTACGAGGCCACGTTGCTTAAAAATGGCGAAATTTTAGTGTTGTGAAATAAAAATAAGTTACCATGGAGAAACACACGATTAGCAAAGAAACCCAAGGAGGCCACCAGTAATTCCCTCGATTGCTTCTGCCCAGCAAGGAATAGGCTATCGACATTGTATTCATTGCTGTTTCTAGCGACGACTTGGAAATTATTGCAATGCGAGGCATGATAATCGCCGAACAGAAAGAACTCGCGTAGTGTCCCATAGAAACGAGTATGTCCGTTAGGCGATTTCGTTCCACAAAGACCTGTTTGGCGTACTCTAGCCCAAATACGATTTGTAGCGTGATTGCTACGAGGCAAATAAGGATCGGCAGAAACCCAGCAATTGTAACTCCAAATGTTTTGCATGCAGTTTGAGTTATCGTTAATGGTAAAAATCCAGTCCACTTAGAAAAACCCAGCACCTGTAAGACCGGTTTTAAGGGTTCAGTTTGAATGACTTCCTTCGAATCACGAGGGTTGAAGGGAACCACTCTGGTATGCTTCACTTCACTAGGAAAAATCATGCTTAAAGCAGTTACTCTGCACTGAATCGAGTGAACTTCCTGAAACTTCTATGGGTAGACTTTTGAAGGGAAGTTTACGTAGCCTGTAATAATAGACTTGCGTTTAGGCTTTTAAGACAAATTAGACGTGTTTAGTGCGTCACGGAACTTGTTCAAGCGTATTTGGCTTGAAACAGAAATACAATAACTGTCCTTCATGTTTCGTTCATAGCTACTATGCCATTCAAGCACATGGGAGTCCATTTGGCTGAAAGGATAATTAACCTGGGCGTCAAACAATATTGGCATTTACGCAGACTCTAACGGATACTTCCTCGCCCCTCCCAAATGAAAAACTACTTCGAATTTGCTATTACGGCATATTGCACATTCGTACTAAACCCGTGAGTTAATACACGCGGTCGTGAACATAAAGTAGCTTTACTCAAACCGCACCTATGTCTCTGTCCGTGTAGTATAGGTGTTGCGTTTCCATCCTAACTGAGCGTCGTGTCGTGCATCTTTATGGTGGTCCTTTTCTCCGTTCATCATTTCTTCATGTAAATTAAAGAAAATGTCACAAGTAAACTGTTGCAGAATTAAGGAAGTCTTTACCTTAGTATCAACAGTTTACTTTTTTTTATAAGATAAAACATCCTGCAAATAAAAGAGGAATTATGAGTACAATGCATTCGTAAAAATGAATATACAATAGAGGAGGGACAGGAAGTTGTGGAAACTTTTTATGCTCTTTATTTTTCACCATGTACAGTTAGAACTCCAGCCAAAAGTTATAATCGCTTAGTGCATTAGTCTCCTGGCTATCAAATGAGTTATTGTACGCTTCAAGATGACGAAAAAAAGACCAAACGATCATGAAAACTAGAGACTCTTTATAATATACAAATGAATATGCCACGTACTTAATTTGGACTTGGGTGTGCGACAATATTGTTTTGCCAAAAGAAAACTAGTTGATTGCCTTCTTTAAAAAAATACATTATGGCCTTAAATGTCTTAGTGAAAACCTACAGTTATACTCCATGTTCAGACTAAAAACTCTTTAGCTCTATTTTGCGCAAAAAATATGCACGATTGTGCCTAAATGCTTAAGGAAAACGAGAAAAGACAGAGCTGTAAGGGAGTTTGCCATTTTTCTCTGTTTTGTTTTGGTCGGTAGGAGTGGTAGACTAGTAGCCATTTTGAACATTGGGTAGGGCGCAGCCTCACCACGCCGTGTTCCATCTGATGGAAAAAATGGCTCAGTCTGAAACGTACCAAATCGCCACCTTGTAGTCTTAAAGTCTTATAACAAAATCAGTGAAATATTTGGAGGTATTATTCTCCAAGTTATACGCTGCAGAAAAAGTAGTGTGACTTATTTTTCGACACATACGACGAGCACAAGAACATGGTAAGTAGGACACTTTTTTTTTAAAATGCCACAGGTTGAGCTTGTATTTTTTGTCTTTTACGCTGCAATCTTTTTCGACGAAACTTTCTCCATTAGGATTTCTTGGTACTCATATTGTGCTGATGTTTTCCTATTCCAAAGCATTCCTACTTCATTAGTTATGATTTTGTCCTACGTGTTAACTGTCTCTCTTCTGCGCATTAATTGGTGAAGCGAAATTAGACGAGTCATTAGATAGGGTATTGTAAAAAGACACTGGTTAATCAATAGCCATAAACTTCAGGGGAGTATCCTTCGGTTGGTTGGTTTTACGACGTTTAGACCAGCGGCATATATTTGAAACGATATAAAGTCAGGCGAAACATTTCCACATTTACCGGCAAATCCTTGCTATACGAAACATTTCTAGCAAAATCGTAACCATTCTTACTTTAACTAAAAAAATATACAAATGTTTGGAACATTGACGAAGTTCTAAGCGTTTTTGTAAAATAATTGTCGAAGTATTAAGCCAACCTAATTTGACTTCCTTGTAACCATTTAAGCGTTTATTTTTATGTGAACAGCATGCAATAGTGTGTTTCGTTGATGTCCTGAAAGATCGACGTATGAATTTTGGGCGTTACAGGCGAAGATGGCGTAAGTTGCTATACCCTCGCAATTTCCCTTTGGATAACTGTACAACTGTAAGAAGTAACGGAGAAATAGCTCTTAAAACCAGTGCTTTGTGTCTCCTTTTCTTTAGGATCTTAGATGTCGTTGCACCGTTGCGGATACGGCCAAATCCTGCGATACTTAAGACCCAATCCTAGAAAAATCTTAGATCCAATCCTTCAGTAGAAAAAAGTCGATAATTAATCGCTGTAAAGATAGATCGCCATTAAAATATTAAAATAATATATTGATAATAAACACATGTCAATCAGCATATTTAATAACAATTGCGGCTTATAACGTCAATCAACTAAAAATAAATAAGTAAATAATAATGCAAATAGAAAAAAAATCACCTAAAAACTGATTGGATCGAAGTTTTCCCAAGAAAATTTGATGCGATCGTAACAACTTTCAACGTAGGGTCTACCCGATTAATTGGTCGGATCGATCGGGTCTGATCGAGATCTTTTCTAAAGATCCAAAGCACTGCTTATAATGTGAGAAAAATATTAACTTGTTTTTACGGCTTCTGCATTTGCCAAGGGACAATTTTCTTGTTAATTGCGAATAGTTAAAGGTGGTATTGTCCGCTTTGGTGGCGAGAGATGGCTGGATAACCATTGAACATGAGTACAGCTTGTCAGCTTTTTTGTTATTTATGAACCTACACAGTAAGAGTGCCTGTCATAATTTGTTTTCTTATATGCACAAATTGCACAGGAGCAAAAGCTGATACGAAATTGTTGTGTTATTAAAAATTTAATAATCATCTTTGCTGCTCGTTGACCTAAGCGCCAGTCTTGCGTTGGCTGACATGAATGGGTTTCTAATATATAACATGCAGGAAATCGGCATTCACAACGCACAGGCAGTGATGAGAATTGGACAGAAATCAATAAAGAATATTACGTTTACATAACACTTAAAGTGTTTACGGAAAAACGTAGCAATAAAGTGTCTTGAGCTGACACATTGATTATGACGTAAAGATAAAGATTTAAACAAGTGCATTTCGGAGAAAGTGCCGTACTCAGTCCAGTGACGCTTGGATCATAAATTATTTGTACTGTTCTTGAAGTTGGCTACTAACAGTTTACGTTCCAGTACTACAGGAATGAAGCAATTCTTAAAGAGTGACGTAAGGCAAGTTGAGTGCTCTATTGTGCACTTGAACTTAAACGGTTGGAGTTAATTGACGAACTTGGTACTTTCATCCTTGGCAAATTGGACGATGATCATGAAGTATGTGACCACAGCGCCCAGTATCTGGAAACGTGAACGCTTAAGAAATTTACGAAAGTTATTTTATGGAAAGCTTTCGGACGTTACCGGTAAAACTATGCGTCTATTAATGGTAAACAGGCCAAACGCAGTAATGTCGCCATTCAGTGAAGCAACACGGTTTTGAAACCATTGAAACTGAGCGCCATCTGGTTTGTCAAACGGAACGGGAGGTTTTACATTAAGGACTTCTTGCTTTAGCTTTTCGGCCTTAAAAAGAGAATAAATGTCACTTTTAAGGTAACTGGTTTAACAAGTATTGACCATATTACTGCACGTGAGACCGAATCTGCCAACCAAATGATGAAAAGCAGTTCCGCAATGTGCGTGACCACATATTGCAAGGAAATGGCAAGGTCGATCGCCTGGCTAACGCTTGCTCCTGCTGCTAGAGAATTTTTAGCTGTATAAAGATGCAAGTTACCCAGTAGGCTAATTAACCGACAGGTGACGAACAGTAGTAAACTGAAGCTAAAGTAGGAATCAACAGCATTAATTGCTTTGGAAAGATGGACGGTTATGTCATGTAAATTCTCAGTTCTCCCGCTGAAAGACAAAAACTTTAGCGAGAGTTCTAGCTTTTCGGGACTTGTCTGAAATTCTTCTCCTATTTGTTGCCTGAAGCGTGTCAAACAATTAATAACCGTACGGCAGACGACAAAGAACTGCAGATGAAGAGTCCATTTGGCTAGGTGATCGTAAAACGAATCGAAGCCGTACAGTATTGAACCAACGATCTTGTTTCCTGTTCCCAGTGTGACGGTTGGACTAATCATAATGGCGTAATCCTTCCCGTGTAAGTAAAAGACTCTCAGAAAATTAATCAGCACCTGAAATGTTAATAAAAAATATGAAAATTAATCCACTATGGATTTTTTCTAATCACAATAAGTTTCCGGTGTCAAACGGTTTCAAAATGTTGGGAACTTAAAAATATAAACTCTAAGTACCATGAAAGCACAGATAATAGGCAGAGGAAGCCACAGAGGCCAGTTGCAATTGCCACGCTTGTCTTGGCCTAACACTGTATAAGCTTGCGACATCGCATTAAGAGCAGCTTCAAGGGACGATTTAGACATGATCATGACACGGGGAATAATGATCCCCAAAATGAAGGAGCTCATGTAATGGCCTGAAGAAACTAGAATGTCCGTCATTTGGATTCGGTCAATATAAAGACATTTGGCAAACTCTAGTCCAAACACTATTTGTAGAGTGACCGTTACAGTGCAAATTAAAAGAGGCAGAAATCCGGCAAAGAAAACGCGGTGACTTTTGCCAGCTTCTCGAGTTATCTCCAGCGGAAGAAATCCAGTCCATTTAGAGAACTTCAGCACTTGTAGAATCGCTTGCAAAGGTGATAGTTGAGAAATGTCGGTTGAAGCAAGTGGCCGAACGGATGTCATTCCGGGTGTCTCCGTTTCGCTAGCTAGAGACATGTTAGGTACGAGGACTATCTTATGGATAAACTCGCAAATTGACTGAAGTCACTTGCTTGTTCTGGCTAGACTAAAGCCGGTTGGTAAACCTGATGTCACAAAAAAGCGAGAGCTGTGCTAAGCTCCTGTACTTCACCAGAGCGTGCTTGCTTTGGTACTAAGTCACTGCGCAACTAAGTTACTGTAACTGTTATCTTGTTCAAGCAAAAAAAAAAAAAATAATGTATTAAAAAGGAAGTTCGATCAAGTCAGGAAAGGTCACGAATTTATTACTGATTACAAAACGAGCTAGTTGCTTTTATACATTCCGTCAACTTGAAATTCCCAAAACCTTGATTCTTAGTCATTTGAAGTATTAACTTACTTTAGAGAAATTCGTTTGAGGCGGAAATGACAAGAAATCGATTTTGAACTTCCCGTAACCAAATTGTGCTTTTCTATTGCACTGCTGTTCGTTTACAATTATTCCATTTGACGAAGTTCTAAGATTCTGGATAACAAAAACACAAAAGGCAAAAAAGGACAAATATTAGCGAAAAATAAAATTATCAGGAAATAGCAAACGGTTGCGTAACAGCCAGGAATGGAGCCATCTTCCCAAGGCTAATCCCGATTACTGAGACAGTACGACATATTTGTAACACTCCCAGTCATGTCGTCAGTTTTGATAAATTGGACCATGCCTCGAAAATACGTCATGACAGCGCCTAAAACCTTAAAAAAAGACGTTTTGCTAAATTCCACTGTTGCTTTTTTTCTTTTAACTTCTTGAAGCTGGTATTATTTTCCTGGAAACTTGAAATATACCGAGGGTGCTGATTTCTACCTCCATTGATAGAACATGTATCCAGAACCATTGAAATTGAGACACAGTAGAGGCTTATGTCACGAATTTCGAATATGGAATCGTCAGTAATGTTTTCTTGCATTATTTAACCTTCGTGAAGAAAAACAGCAGGAATTCTCTAAAGATATTCAATGTCCAAATTATCGTACTGAATGAGGTGATGCCTACAGCTGCCGGTACAGTGTCTGCCATATTAATGATAAACACGAATACGAAAACATCTCTTAAAAGGTACCGTGCCATCATCCGGAAGTCAAAACTGGCCAGGTGCTGACGCGAGAAATGTGATGCTGAGTAAAATAATTATGTAAACTGCCGAATATGAACACGATGAGATTCGCTATTAAGACGAGTAAAGCTAGGCCGAAATAGGTGTTGATAGCGTTAGCGGCTTGGACGAGTTTTGCCAACGCAGAATGCAAAGTTTGAAGCTTCTGTTCTTGAGGAAAATGTCCACGATATTACACAAGGCAGTGTTTTGTATGTTGCAGTACGCGTCACTATTTGTACCGAAATTTTCTTAGATCTTTGGTTGTAAACAAACAAACCCGTGCACCAAAAGCCGACAGGTCGCAAGAAGTTGTAAGGGCAAAATCCACCAAGCCACGTAGTGGTAAAAATTCATTAGCTTTCCAGCGAAAATCTGCAGTAGCGCACTGCCGGTGCCCAGGGAGAACACGAAGCTTACGCTCCGCATAGAATTCCCCTAATGGTGATGGACATACATATACTCGGGCACAAAGTCTTCAGAAATAGACAGAAAAAGAAACTAGTATTCCTGGTATGTTATTCCGTATTGTAAATATTTTTAACAGTTATAATTGATAACTACACCAATTCGATTAAAGAGAAGTAAATTTTAGTTATGTATCCATGCAAGGCCGAGAAGAATTACTAAACAAATCAACGTCCATGGAATTGCTGCTTTGGGCTTGGAGTTGAGTAAGTCATGAGTGTGTGAAAGGTTATTTAATGCCAATTCTAGTGACGACAGATGAAGCAGGAAATTGCGGGGTACGATCATTGAGGTACAGATCAAGCTTTCGTTTGGCAGAAACACAAGCAATACCATCATTTCGTTACAAGCTTGATGAATAAGCTCTTTGAGGTAGCCGACGAGGAAGCAAGTGCTTATAAAAACGGTTAAAAGAAAGACATATGTGGGTAAGCGGAATCGAGAGAATTTTACGTCGTAAAGGCTTTGATTTGCGTAATGGTGATAGGTAAATGGCCGGTCAATTTCGAAAGTGTGAGAGCTTTCAGAATACCCTGTACAGCACTGGAACTTTCGGGACTGGAGTCGACTTCAAGTGTTGATACTTGCGTTTCTTTGAATAATAGAAGCGAGGACATCCTGTACAATAGGCAAGAATAGCGGAACTGAATGAATAAAGTTGCATACATGACTACAGGAAAATTGTGGGTGTTTTTTGTTTTTCAAACCGAAAGCCAAAGTTGTTAATAATTGAAACTTCAAGCAGATTGGGCGTAGGAAGCGTTTCTTTGCTAGTTAGTGTCCTTTTGTGAGTGACAATTGAATTGATACTATTCTTCAATCTACTGTAATGTTTTATGATGACCCTTTCTGTAACAGACAAATCACTTAAGCAGTCGCATTTTTCTGTGTTGCGCGTATCTGATTTGCCTGCGACCAGAAAGAAAACAATTGTGGCACCCACCTTTTTCCCAAGGTAATGGTTTTTGACACTCACGAGAGCGAACTGGCAGCCTCGCAAGCTGAATTGCGGATTATGCCTTATTTCCCCAATGAAATCGATTTCCAATGGGACGAGAAATCTTCTTCTCCGGGTGCGAAAACTCGCCTGGATCCCTTTGCCGCGTGTCTGTGGTCGACGAAAGTGTATTCTTCTTTAGACCTGAATGGCAATTCAACAAAGAAACCGTTTTTGAGCAAGTGGAGCGGTTCACTATTGACTCGCGCGCAAGGCCACGTCAAAAAACGCCCGGCCGGCTGCATGGCCTTCCGAGAAAAGGTAAACGTATTAAATCAAACCGTCCTGTGCTATACAAATTGCTACCTGTTTGAGTTTGATCATAGTCTTTTTCGACAGAAACGCGGTAAAATTTTAATGAGGACATCAAAGGACAGTCGGTCGACCATACATTTGACGAAGTTGTTATCGAAACCTTCGACGTAAGTAATAGCAGATTCTTTACTCCGATGGTCAGAGTCGGTCGTTTCCAACCTCAGATCATTAGAACATTAAATTTCTCCATTGCAGCTACACAACTTTGTAGCTTTCAGTACATCCTTTAACTAGCTTTTGTGAATGTCGTAATTGACTTCAAACCGTTCTAATTTGGGTACGTTGGGCGAACTGTCGATAGTTCTTATCTAACACTGTATTCGTAATTTTCTATGGCTAACTAAATGCAATTTCATATCTGCTTCCGGAAGCTTGCCATACTACGATGATATTTTTATATATTGCCTACTAGATAGAAACAAAAGCTTTACTTAGCGAGCTTAAATGGTCCTTTGTTTGGTATCCGCTTCGGTTCTTTTCTGTTTTAAGCCCCGTGGCCTGGTGGGTAATTAGTGGACGTTCTGAGCTTGAGCGAAAACTTTCGCACTAATGAGCTTCGCGACAAATAGACGAATTGAGATATGTATGATTTTTCTTAAAAACATGAGAGTTTTTGCCAAAAAATTAAAATAATGTGTCAAAACGCGTCACAGTTTACTATTAGATTTACAATGTTTCCATCTGTTTGTTTTTGGTTTTGGGCACCTGTAGCGTGAAAACTGTTCATAATTTAACTAACCCAGCATAATCTAACCTAATAGAACCTGGCATTAATAAGATTTTATTAGGCGAAGTCCAAACTGGTATTTTCTTATTTTGAGATAGCTTACCTCTTACTATTGTGGGAGATTCCCTCAAATATATAGAACCTGCTTGTTTCCTGTCTTTGTGTCTCTCTATTCTAACCTTTTCTGCCTGTACAAAGTGATTATCCTATACCGTCCTTCGATCTTCTGTTCTTCATTTTCCTATTTTGTGGCTCCATTGATGGCGATACTTCCATGCCGTACAACCTTTGGTCTAGTTACCTATAGGCCGCTTTCAGCCTCTTTAGTTTTTTCACTTCTAGAAAATTTCCCAGTTCTGTCTGGTTCGTCGGGAAAATAAGAGATTTCCTGCACGTGTGACCTATACGTTTTTTTTTTCTTCCAGCTTCAGCTCCTCTATCATTCGGTTCACATTAAAGGGACTGTGTGTTGGAAAGTTTTTGCTTTTGTCCGTGAACCTGAACGCTACCGATCTTCTCTTATGTATTCCTCCTCTTCTGATTCCGTTTCTGTTATGGAAAATATTGTGCTTGCTCTCCCCTTCGTGTGCTTCCTGGCTCTATAGGTTCATCCTTTCCCTCATCCTTGCTTCCAATCCACCATCGCCGCCATGTTTTTTAACCTCCGCTTTCGCTCGTAAAGTTTTGCTCTTTTAGCTTGATCTTTCTTTCTCCTGCTGGTGACAGTAAGCAGGGAAAATCAGGATTAAAATCATCACCTCCCTCCCCGTTGTTCGAAACGAAACTCTCGTCACCTTTACTCCCGAACATCAGATCTTCAACCTTGCCGTAAAGGTTACTTTCCTCTACCATTCCTTCTCCGTTTTCTTCGCCGTCCTTTCCCGCAACCACGGATTATTGGAAAAATAAGGGCAATTAGTGTTGATTCTGAAGAGGGTAATGGTGTATTCAGAAAATTCTTAAGTTCAAACCAAACTCAACGTCAAACTCGGTCAATCGTTTGTTACACATTCGGCACAATGAAGAAAAACCCGTACACGGACATTTTTGTTCCAAATCAAGTCTTAACTGTCGCCTTTTCCCAACAGTTTGAGCGCTCGGAGGATTCTCCGATTTTCACGGTCGTTTAGCCTTACTTTTCGTTCTACTGAAGCTCACAGTGTCGCATTTAATAGCCATCATCGCACTGCATTTAATGACTTTATTTTCATAGTTTTCCTGTATCCAGACGAAATAAAAAGTACGAATTAGGACAATTTTCTGAATTGTCACGTCCTTTTTTTATTTTTAACTGTCGTATCAAAGAAAAAATTATCTAACGGTTTCCGAAATAACTAGCTTACGTTCAACTTTCTTAAAACATCAGTGTGGGAGTCCTCATTAGAGAAGAAAAAGAACGGCAAATAGTATCCGTAGCACATATACGACGTTTTACCGTCAGTTTACAATATACCATCCACAACTTGTGAATAACCAGTAGCCACATTATGAGATTCAAGATCCTCTGATACAGTGAACCGTTATTATATTTATTTAGAAAGAGAAATATCGTCGGCGCCTTCGTGTATAAATAGCATCCGGACAATAGTCTTGCTCACTTGCATTTTCAAGATTTTTTGTATCTGGAGTCGTTTTCCTACTATCATAAATGTTGTTTCACTCGTGTTTTTCACCTGTTTCCCTGTAACGAGCGACACAGTAGCCAAAGACAAATCTGCGATGTTTAACTACTCCGAACGAGCCAACGAACGTGTGTTGGAAAAAAAAAAAAATTCGCACGGAAAACCCCCCTTGTATCGTTCAAACATACCCATATTTCATTATAGCTCAGTACAACCAACAAGTAATTGTAAGATGCTAATCAATATACAGCTAACTGGGTTATATTTTAATATCACGGTGTAATGCAATTAATTAACTAATGACGTGATTGATCATATATTATTAATTTATTAGTGTTCAATACTTAAGCATTATTTGCCAATTCTTATGTTTTGCCCATTTGACGAATAGTTATTCCTGTCAATTACCAAACAAATACGTTTGAAACTAACTGTCCGAGCGCGTTAGCTTTTCGTGAGTTTCAGGACAACCTTTTTATCTGCATTTTACAAATTTGCGTTGCACTTCTTAAGTCGAAGTACCTAGGAAGCGATGAGTGATATTTCTCTGCGAGAGTTGCAAGGATTAGAATTCACTTCGATCGCATTTAACATGCTTTGACCTCTTATAAAAGCTACCGTTCACATAATTTTATAAAAGTACCTTTGAAGACCAATTGATTCCGGACTAACGTTCCCTTCCCCCCTCCCCTCAGGGGCAACGCGCAAGCATTGTCTCTTGTACGTTCGTCACCTAGGCTACGGTTACACTGTCCCAATAACCAAATGGAATTGAGAATAATCCTTTATGCCGAGAGGTCACACTGGAGAAACGCAGGGAATTGCAAGGGTATTCCTGGGGAATAAATTCCCACGAAAAACAGCTAGGGTATGTTCGCAAAATATGGGGTATTACGCTTGCCCCCGCCTTCGAGGGTTTTCAAATGTAAAAATTCGGTATTGATGAATGAAACTATTCATCATATAATTACAACGTCATTAGCACATAATGTTTTTAACTGAAAGCCTTCTGTAAAACGGAGACTTACACAAAAAACGTAATTAACAAGTAATCGTCTTACACAGTAGAGACTAGTTTTTCTTTTTGACACGTACTGAAATTATTGAAAGCCTCAACTTTAAGTTCAAAAGAATGATAAGAGTAAATGAAAAATTCATTTGGTACTTCTGAAATACTGATGTATTAGTTCTTATTGCCTTCTTGTGAAACATAATAGAATTTTTTTCAAACTGCCAGCACGTGTATATTACATGAAATAATAATTAATAGTTAGAAAAAACACGTGACAGCAATGAAAACCTTAACATGGCTCTTAAATGTGATATAATTCCAAATATACAAAAATTCGTGTAAGTAATCTGCGTTGAAAATATATAAATAAATCAATTATTGAAATAAATTTTGAATTCTATCCGTTTGAGTTGATTGTTATTATTATTAAATTACCCTGAAGCAATTTCCATTCAACTGCTTTTAGAATGAAAGCACTGACAAATCTAGGTCAATTCTCTTTGATTTTGCATGACCTCAGGTAGTTTCGGTTCCGTTCAACCTTCGGGTTTTTCATGGGTATCACTTCCGCGAATACCGAAAACCGCGAAAAGGGTCCGCGAATAAAGAGTATGACCTTACATAAATGCCCGGTCCATGGCATCATATCAGTTGTAACGTTCCAGGGTTCAATATCCCACACAGAATTCTTAAGCATACGTGAATTTCGATAGGAATGCTCTCCCAATGCGACTTCTCTCTGAATCCCCTCGAAAACAGTAGGGTATCAGGTTTAGACCGAGGTCATTTTCATGCACCGCCTTCGCGCGATTTTCATCTGTAGGAAAAATTAGCTACCCGCAAGAAGTATGCAATAGGAAAGCCAATAGGAATATACATAAAAGTTAATATATATGCAATATCTGTACTGTGATGGGATATTATAATAAATAACAATGCATGTTTAAGCTGTTCGAAGTTACCGCTAGTAATCCATGTACTGAAGTGATCGACTTATTGGGGGGTTTTGCTTGGGCATACGTTATGTTTGATATCTTGGCTTTCATTCCTTTGAAAAAACCATTCGATTGGAACCCAATTGGTCCAATTCCCAAACAATGTGACCGCATTCCTAATTAAGTATTGTGGAAGGTGTTGCAAACTAAAACCCAGTAATAGGCTTTGGCCTACACTGGTGAATATTAATAGAAAAAAAAGTACTTTTGAACGCACATTGATATTCGGTGCATCAGTAGATCAATATCGAAAACGGAACTGGACCAAAAAACTAGCATGAATTAATAACGTGTACCCACCTCAGTAAAAAAACGGAATTTAAGTCATGCGAATTAATGTATTAAGTATGACAATACACGTCGATCGTGAGGCTAAAATGCTTATACAAGCTCTCATCTAAATTGAAGAGCGACCAAACGGCTTAAACGGCGACCATAAAAGAAGTAGAACATAGTGCTCAAACATTGTTTCTACGTCATGTACAAGTAATGCTAGAAATGCTACTGGGACTACACTCGCTCTTCGCAAATTGCACAATGATCAAGAAATATGTGACCAAAGCTCCTAAAATCTAAAAAATACACATGAATAAAATTAAAAGATTATTCTCGTGGACATTAATACTTACAGGTAAGACGATTCTTCTGTTAATTGTGAAAAGTCCAAAGGCTGTAATATCGCTATGAATACACGCAATATGACTGTGAAACCACTGCAGATGAGCGCCATCCGGTTTGTCGATTGGAATGATAAATCTTGTATCAAAAACTTCTCGCTTACATTTCTCGACCTAGAAAAATAGTTAAAAAGTAGCACAGAAATTTTTCAGGGTATTGCAAAGTCAGTATTATTACTGCCGTAACGACCGAGTCTGCCAGCCAGATAATGTAAAGCAGCTCAGCAATATACGTGACCATATGGCGTAAATAAATGGCAAGATTTATCGCCTCTTTCACATTCATTCCAACTACACCATACATTCTTGCAGTAAAGAAGTGTAAATATCCCAACAACGCTAAAAGTCGACAAGCTATAAGAAGCAGCAAACTTAACCCGAAATACGAATCGATTGCTTTGACAGCTTTAGAAAGGTTGATAGACAACTCATGCAACTGCTCAATTCTCTTGGTGAATGCCGACGAATCCAGCTGTAAGTGGCTTGCCTGAAATTCTTCGCGAATTTTTTGCCTGAAGCGAGCCAGACAGTTAATCAGCGTTCGATAGATAACAGACAGTTGTACAATTAAGATCCATGTAGCTAGGTGATTGTAAAAGGCATCAAAACCATAAATAATCGAACCGACAACCACGTGGCCTGTTCCCAAGGTGGCGGTTGAGCTCGTGATTATATCGTAATCCTTTTCACGGTAATAAAACGTCCTTACGAAATCAACCGCAACCTAAAATACAAGAAACTTAGCACGTGTGGTCAGGACATGACTGTCAAGTTTCCATCATCTAACTCAGCGTCCTTGTGAAGCCAATACTTCTTGCACTGAACAACAGACCTCTGACGTTTATATCAGATTGCGATGCACTGCCCAAAAAGTTTGCTTAACGTTACAGATTCCTACGTGCTTCCGAGATGGTGGAAACTTGCTATACAAAGCTAACTACCATTAGGGAACACACAACTAGTAGAGTAAGCCACGGAGGCCAGCAGGATTTTACACGCTTGCTTTCTCCCAATAAAGTATAAGCTTGCGACATCGTACGAAGAGCAGTTTCAAGAGAGGATTTAAAGACATAGCTAACGCGAGGGATAATAATTCCGACGCAGAAAGAACTGGCGTAATATCCCAAAGAAACCAGAATATCTGTCATACGGATTCGGTCAGTCAAGAGCCGTTTGGCAAATTCCAGTCCCAACGTTATTTGCAGAGCGACTGTACCAAGGCAAATTAGAACAGGCAGTATCTGAGAAACAGAAACTCGGTACGGTTTGTCAGTGTCTCGAGTTAACGTCAAAGGTAGAAATCCAGTCCATTTCGAAAATGTTAGCACTTCTAGAATCAATTTCAAGGGCTCAGCTCTGGATGTTTCTGTTGAAGTAAGTGACTTGAAGGAAATCACCCTGGTTACTTTCGCTTGTTCGAGACATCTCATTGTTGGAGATGTTACTCTGCGCCAATGTACTCGCAAAGCCTTCAACTGAATAATTTTAGAGGTTGGTTTTCTATGTTGTAAACTAGTGCGACCTATTATCTTGGCACGGAGTGAAAGTTTGCGCCCGACTCGTGCGCCGTAAGGCACAAACCTGCGTCTTTAATCTGCGAAATGCACTATAAAGAGTGGATTGTTTCCCTCCACCTATAGCTGTCTTCCTGTTCAAGCAATGAAGTCAATTTAAAAGAAAGGGATGATAAATTTTAAAAGGTCCATAAAGCAATATTTTTAATCATCAACAACACAATTGAACTACCACTTGTAATATCTAGTATCATTTTGAATGCCATTACTACGTCCATCATTGCTGCTTACAGAATCGCCCTGCCCTCTTCCACAACTGACAGTCACTAAAATTATTGCAATTAAATTTTATTTAAATGTCCTTTCTGGAAACAGAACTATGCCATGCCCACTTCAGTTTCAACTTAAAACTGAAAGCTACTTTTCTCAAAAATTTGAAGTTAGAACATTTTGCTTTCAGGTGTTGATATATTACGCCATAATTATTGTACATATTGAGACGTATCATAGTGGGGAGCATCCCTTACAGAAGCTAGTGAACTGTAACTTGAGTTAAAATTAAAGACACTTTCCCACAAACGTTGCTTGTCTCTTTGATAGGCAAGCAACCTTTCCACGTTGAACCTCAACACTTTCGAAATAGTGGGAATTTTGTCTTGTCTTTGAGGCTTGTCGCATCTTTTATTGAAAAATGTACCCCGTGTTGATGATGACGATGACTAATCTTTCGACTTTTGAAAGCGGTAGTGCAAAACATACCGTTTCTTGTAAAAGACTAGGAAGGTCTAATAATGCTAAGAGACTGAATGCAACTAATCAATTTGACATGTTGGTAATTTACGACGATTCTTTATTAATGATAAAGAAGTGGCTTTTATTGAATATTGCATTTTTATAATTGTTCTTTCATCTCGACAGTTTGAGGAGAACCCTAAAGTTGTCTTTGTATCATAGAAAGAGTGGTCCCCAACTGCCAAGAAGCCAAGTTAGTAAAGAAAGCAAAAAATCACCCTGGGTCGGTAGTGGGTTGCCAACTTCCCGAGGTCAGTTTTCCATTTTAGAGTACTGCAGGACAATAAAGAAATATGTAGCAGTAAATCCCAGTACCTATTAAAGGAATTTTTAGTTTTAATTTGACTTGGAGCTGTTTCGATCTTACGGGTGGGATCATTCTTTTGCCAATGTTAAACATTCCACCGCCTGTAATTTGCACGTTGAGGCTTAAAACTTGTACGCGAAACCTGCCCAACTATTTCGAATACAAGAATCTTTGTTAGTAATCCAAGTATATAATAGTGTCAGATGATATACGATTGCCGTGTTCCCAATTTTGAATATTTTACTCAAGACTTACCCCATGACTCTCCTCAGATAAACCTCCAAGGTAGGACAATCGTTCCACTTTTCGCTTGCAATCCCTTATCTGTAAGACTTGTTCTAAGTTCCCCGTTAAATAAAATAACCAACTTTACAGCAGCGTTCAGCGAGTCGCTGGCCCAGATAACGAGAAGAAAGGTACCGAAATCGTTGCAAGCGTCCAAACAAATATTAAATTGGTCAGCAATTTCAGAATTACGTATTTCTTCGACGAAAATATGGACGCCTCTTATCAGATTCACCAGTCGACAGGTTACAAAGAGTAACAATGGAAGGCTGAAGTAATCTTCAGCAGCGTGCGAGGCTTCTTTAAGATTGACGCAGACTTTCTGCATTGTGCCTACTAGCTTTGGAGGAAGGTCCACACAGCATATGGAAATATTGTTCTCGATCTGAGCGCTAAGTTGATTGAAATGACGAGTTAGCAGGCGGCTTATAATGTATAATTGCACAGGGACGACCCAGATGGCAAAGGTGTCATAGAACTTGCCCAATGGGTAAACCAGGAACCTCAGCCTCAGCAAAGTTTCATTGAAAATGGTCGATCCATAGCCTGCTGCTAGCTGCAAACAAGTTGCGGCTGTCTGAAATTAGTTTAGATAGAAATATGCCTCGTGTTGCTGATGATATTTTTACCGAAACAAGAAGTAGTAGTGTCACAAAAGTGAAAACTTTGTACGGACGTTTCGTTATTCCCAACTGGTGATTCCACAAGTCTTGGGCTGATATCAAGTGATTCAGCATTTGTTTCATGTGAGGTAAAGTAAAAAATGTAATTCGGGGTACTAGAATAGCTGTGATGAAGAAGGCAAAATAGTCTATGACTGTGAGTACTCTGACAGCCGTAGTCATAGTTACGTGAAACATCTCGTAGTATGTATAAAGCAAGTATGCTAATTGAACAGTAAGAGTAATTATGCTAACGAAAGTTGGACCGCGACACCCAACCCAGCAGAAATCTTGAATTCGTCCACTGTTGGTGACGGCGGTCACGGGAATTACACCAAAAAAGCTGCAAAACTTAACAACGCTGATAATCTCCGTAATCGGTTCAGAGATAGGTTGATTTGGGGTAGGAGGTTCGAAAATTGTTACTGTAGTTTCACTAGACATTTCTGCCAAATAGCGCGAACGTCAGTGCACGCTTTCAACTCAGCAGCTTGCTACGAATGTTCTGGAGCTGATTAATTGTTCCCAATGCTACATTCACTTTATGTAGAAGGGAACGGTACAAAAGGTAGGAAAATATACGTTCTTCTGACTACAGTTGGCGTTACTATCATGAGGTCTAATCTTTTAGATTGTTTTTTTGTGTGTGTGTGTGTTATGCAAGCAATCCACGCCCTGGAATTACTTTGTACTTTGACGATTTAAATCCTTTTAGCATAATTGTTTTAATGTAAAAACTGTTCAACTACTCCCATGCATCGTGGCATAATAATGAGGGACGTTCCGGACGAAAAGCTGTTCCGTCTTTTGCCAGACAGCATTCATTAAATATCAAGAACGCCAGACGAATTAGTTTCGTAGCACAGAAGACTTATAAAAAAGACTGAAAATTATTTGCTGCCGTTAAATGCTTTTCGCCCTTCGCATAGACTACATTAGTTAATTAGTTTAAAGGGAAACCAAAAAAATAAGAAATCTTTTATAAAAAAACTGCAGACAGTGAGAGACAGTCTTAAATCTATTCCAATAACCGACTAAGGAGAAAACTCCTTTCTCCCTTTGTTGTATTATTTTATATACGGTCCTTATATCGTTTTCTTACCATTGTCGTAGTTTCACTTTAATCCTCAGACGACTGTTGACTCAAGCTAGAACACGGCGTGGGATGTCGTTGTCGTGTACGATGTGGAGAGACTTATTTCAAAGCCACTGTTTGTAGGTTGTGCTGGTTGACATATTTTTCTGCGCATATTTACACTTTTACAAGGTTTTATTTCGATTTCTTTTTAATTTGTCCTTGACAAGCTCCCTTATCGCCAATGTCCACCAAACGTCTTGGTTAACGCTTGGCAGATATCCGCGAGCCTTTTCACTTCCTTACCGACATTAGTGTCAATACGCACTGGTCACGTACTGAAAGATGCCGAACGGTGCCGAGTGTCTTGTGTTTTTAATTGCTGTGCTGGTTGCTATCGTCATCACCGTTGGTATTACTGAGTTTGACGAAACTACTTACAGTAAGATGCACATTTATAGCGTTACTGCTGAATTAATGTTTAAATTTCTAAAGACGGCAAGAAGTTCTTTCATAAAAGTGAAAAAAAATGAGTTGTGCTGGGCTTGGCATAAGGAAGGGATTCATATCTTCGAAGTCAACTCGAATAACGCTAGTTTATTGTGTCTTCGCGTATATATTTCCTCATCGATGACTTGGCAAGTCATTAATGCATTATTGGCGCCCCCTTTCAGCTTGTCAAGATTCGAGCCAATAATGCAGCACTTGCTCTCATATACGAGGTATGATTTCTGAGTATGGGTCAGCTAATTTTAAGTCCTTCCTTTTCAAGTTTCAATAAATTTTCTGTACATTGCGCAGATAAAATCGACATCTTTTCTTTAAAGTGTGAAGGAATTACCCTTTATAATTTCTTATTTTTTTTTAGTTTGTTTAAACAATTATTACACTTTATTAATAAAAAACTTCTAAATCCAAAATTCTTTTGCTGTGGTCTAAACTTCAGTGGGACTCTTTACGATCTTCGTGGGGAAAATAACGGCGCCATGTTTTGTTGTATGGCTTATGAAACATTTTTCGTGGGCACCTCTTCCATCACATTCTTGGGGATATAAATAAGCTCTGCAGTCTTTCAAGAAATCATCTCGGAAATACTCCGCAAATATAAAAAATCGCACATTTGTTTCTGCACCTATTATGGCGGATTTTGTTCTAAGGTTTTAAACGCACAAAGGTTAACTTTTTCGTTCGTTAAGTGTGAATTAGTGGTCGGTAATTTTATTTATGTTGTAGTTCTTTAAGGGTCTCCAAGACGTCAAACATTACAACCACGTGTCGGGAAGACTCCCGACATGTCATACAGGTTTCACCCTGACATCCCTTGCGCTTTTTTAATAGACAAAGACCGAGAAGATCCTGGGACCTTTGACCACCCTGTACGGTATTGATAACACCAACACTTTACAAAATTCAGGAACTATTCCGTAGTAATTCACATCCCCTGTTGCTCAGCGTACTTAAAAAGAACGGGAATACACACATTGGATGAAGGAATAAGTGCTATTCCTTACAAAGCGTGAACATAAGGTTAATGGTTAAAGCATGAAAAAAATTGACAACGCCTGTCATGTTTTCACAGTGTTTAGTTTCTTGGTTTTCAAGGATAGCAAATGACTATAAAATGCTTGCGAATAATCGCTCGAGACAACATTCGTTACCAAAGCCCATCCGGCATTCAAGGTCTTTAATTTGCACAACAACGGCCAAGAACCACGTAAGCATATTATAGCCATAGAGGACTTTTTTCATTAAACAGCTAACTTTGAACTATGCTTTCGTTTTTTTTTTCTCTCTCTTTTGGCTGTCACTGCCGCATCAGCCGCACCCACTGCTCCTTACGGTGACCAGAAGGCTAACGAGACTGCAGCTCTCCCCTACCGTTCCCCTTTGGTTTTACGAATTTGAAAAATTTTACGATGGTTTTACGAGTTTGACAACCGAGTCTACAGCCAAGACGACGCGGCTGCCTTCGCTTGCGCTGCCGCGTTACCTGCTGCTGCTCCCACCTTGGTAGCTGAACCCTATTCCCGTGCGCTTACCACAGAAGCTTTTTTCCACCCGGTATACACTCCTGCCGTCCGAGTCATACCACCTACTGCTAGGTACTACACTGCCATTCGCTTTGACCATGCTTACGGAGAAGCTACTGCCGCCAGCAATAGCTACACCCATCCCACGGCTGGTAAACTCCTTCTTACAAGCGAACCTCATGGACCGTGCGTTTCCATTTTCATCAGTCATTTTGTTCAAGGTCTGTTTGTTGCTATTTCAGGACTAAGACCAATAAACCATAAATCTCGACCCGAGAGCAATAAGTGATATGTTATTGAACATTGAAAGTTAACAGAACCGCAACAATGTATGTTATATGCACTATTTTGATTATATATTGTGAAAAAATTTATTATGAAAAAATTAATTTAAAAATGAATCGTAACTAAATGCGTCGTTACTAACTCGACTGGAATGCCTGACTGCAATTTAAAACATTGCGGTAGACCGTTAATAGATATTAATCTTGTCACTTTTTCTTCTTTACTAGTTTTATTAAAAAGAAACGAAGCGGTTATAAATGAAACAAATGGCCACAGTTGTCTGGAGCTGAATCAATCGAGGGCAACACTTTACAGGGTGTTAAGAAAGTCCCAATTCACTTTTGTTCTTTTGCCTGTTAAGCATAAACATGCTGTGTATAATATTGTGTGCGTTTGAAGAAAGTATGTACCTTACCTAACCGCACATTTGTGAAGAATGAATAAAAAACGCAGACAAGGCGAACGACGGATGTAGTATAATCTATGTTTGAATTATGTCCCTTATATATGAGTCAAGACATTAGCACTTACCCCAATGCTTCTCAACAGTCTTCGACTGTTGCCCTGAATTACGATTGTCAGGAAGCTTTCATACTCAACAAAAATTTTCTTAAAAATAAACATAATAAAATGAGAATCATGTATAAGAATACTGTACACATAATTGGACGATAAGGGCAATAAAGGATTCAGGAGAGTTTCACAAAGATATTCAACATTTCCTCATAAGTTTTCGTCAGTAAAGTTTCAGAAATTAACATCCAGTACAGATTGTCGAGAATTTCGTACAAAAATTTATTGACTAAATTAGCTAGAAAGACCCTCACATTTGAGATTATTTTGGGAAACGAATCGTTCAAATCATTCAAACAAATTATACAGTTAACTTTTCAATTAGTTATGGAGTTTCAGCCTGTGAAAAGTGTCTGTACTTCTCAACTGAAAATTCCAAAATTAACTGTCAGGTATGAATTCTGTTTGTGTCACGACATTAGTTAAAAGTTATTTAATGTACAGTGAAAATTAGTTTTCGAAAAATCTTTGCCTAAAAATATCGAAAATTTAATCGCTTGTTACAGATTTGTGAAAAGTGTACTGCACGTGTTAGGCAAGTGTTATATAACCCACATGAGAGGTAGCATTGTCTGTGTCGAAACATGGCTCCACAACACTTGCTTGTATTCTTGTGGGCAAGGTGGTGTTGCCCCTTTCCGTTTGTTAGAAAGTCAGTTTTCCCTTGTTCCTTGTTCAGTAGTCACTTTATTGTTCTTTTAAGGGCTGTTACGTAAAGTTTGACAATAAAAAAAATTATTTATCGCTAGCGGGTAAAGTTAAAAAGGATTTCCGTATCACAGTTAAATTATTTACCTCGATGTTTCGAACCTTTTTCAGTTTCGGTATTCGGTAGTAGTAAAAAAGGAAATGTTCGGTAACGGAGTGCACGAATGTATTATTCATTCATAATTTTCAATCTGACGAAGTATTACCGGAAGTTGTCTACATGGCGATTCTCGTATTTTTCATACTTCCAAGGCCTTCTTTAAAAAAGGCGTTCCTGGTTGCATTACGCGTCTCCGGCAAAACACAATCTTCTTGCTACACTACAGTAATAAACATTTGGACATACAAAAAATCAGTACAGTCTACATTAGCATGATCAAAGTCTACATTACATTCATAATGTATGTCTACATTAGTAAAATCAGTATAATCAGTATAGCTAACATTCAGTCCCTATAAACATAGGTGACTCAGAACATTCATCCTCTTAACCTCCGTTTGTCACAGTTTTGCTTCGCTATTCAAGTCATTGAAGCTTACAACCCCAAAATTTTGCAGAATTGGATTAACTGTACCAGATCTGATTTTTTTTACGGTAGAATTGTTGGCTTTCGGAGATGCTATGCCTATCAGAAAGAGCATCATCTCGAAATGTGTTATTTTTTTCAGGGTTTATTTTTTCATTATATCTGTTCAAAGCAAATTTCGTCAAAAGAAAATCTCTTCATACAAAAACTGTAAAATATACCCCGACCTTACCTCTATATGTACTAGTACGTGTGACATTATTGGCTTTGCAGACTCTGTCGAAATACGACTTGAGATTTTTCCATTTTGCTCTTACCTCTGCATAACGAAAATTTCCATTTGGGCCAAATTCTTTCCTGAGGATCTTGGAAAAGCGTTCGAAGGTGTCTTCGGTACACCTGGTATTTTTTTATTATAATTTTTTTGCTTGTGACGTGGATGATTCGGGATCCCATGTTGCCGGACATTGGCGAACTAATCCTGTAAGCCGAAGCTCTTCATTTGGCGACCATTTTTCCTTCCTTTTCCGCATTACTCTTTCCGAATAGCCAGCTGACATCGAGCAACTGTCGCTGACACTGTCTAAATCCGGATCTGTGACTTCCTCTTTTACAGCGTCCATAGCATCGTCATTCTATCGAATACAAGTAGAGAATATTTATAAGAAAATTCGAACCTGTCTACAAATAGAGAATAATTAAACATTACCTCCTGTAGAGATAGTTCACAAGCAGTACGGTTGTCTTGATAATTTATTCTGCTTTTCAAAAACAGCATGGCTTTGAAATGGTTCCAAGGAACCTTACGGATATTTTCTGAGCCTTGAAAAGACATTTTTATTGGAATCAAAGAAAATACTTTTCATTTACCTTCATTACACGTAGGGGTAACTTTATAATCTGCATTTGTTGAAGAAATAGGCTCTCATATTTCTCCACTTAGCCAAGACATCTTCGTACTCAAATTTTTCACTGTCGCTGTTCCGTGCTGGAGCACGAAAAGGTTTTCTGTATACATTTAAAGTGACTTGTGCTTTCCCCCGTTTCTGTTTATACCTTAAGTGACCTAAGCTGTAGATCTTCCCCTTCTCTTTCATTGCTTTCGAGGAATTGTAGATTACACGCAGGGCAGATAATTAAGCTAATTTGTCGGGGATCCGGGTACTAATCTGATTTTTGTTCTTTCTCCTGTTACAGTGACCTTTCTCCTATTATAAAAGGTTAGTTCACAACAAGTTCGCGAGTGTTAGTTGTTAGTTCGTTCGGAAGCAGTGGGCAGCTCGCTTTAAGTTCACAACGAGTTAGTTGTTCAGGCGAATCCCTTGAAATCTTGCTGAGGCGTCAAAAACAACGTGTACTTTTCCCGGTTTGTGGGGATTAACAACCGCACCGATGTATTCGTTAATCGTCCTCTCATATTGTTGACAAAGGTTGGCATCACGGACGAGGCGTTTCTCAAGCAATGAAAAACGTTTCAAGGCGTAATCGTGGTTGTTGGGTAGAGTTGGGGGATGATTCTTCCACAAAAGTCCAACTTCGTAACGGGTTCCAATATTCTTGGTCGTTTCTTGCAGTATTTTCATTTCTTTTTCTTCTTGAACAGGAAGAAGCGAATGTTTGACAGATCCGGAAGACTCCATTTCCCAAAAGTGTAGAAAGAATCATGTGTGGATAGATTGATCATAATTATGGTTTAAATGTATGTGAAAAAACGAGATTTAATTTTGACTATCATTGGCTTTCGCTGGATAGTCATCAACAAAGCATCATCCTAATGGCATTAAAATCGCGTTAGGACCTCGTGTCCCTGTTGGAGGTGTTAAGTTTAACTTTATTTTGATTGGTAGCGTAATGATTTATTGAGTAAATGAAGACACCTTGCATTTCGTCAAGAATTACGAAAACCTATCAGATTTTCGGTATTTAAAGACTTCGTAGGCGCCACCATGTTTTTCCCGATCAAAACCATGATCTTGCTGGGATCGAGAGGCAGTATGTGTACATCGGCAATGTGCGGCCAATGGAGCTTCTCTTTTGGCCTTCCATGATCGGAACACTGACGGCTTTAACGTTATCGAAGCTAACGCTTTGAACTCTTGACAGGATCGACAGCTTGACCAGGTGATTATCGAAGACAGGGTCCTTTCCATGGAACGTTCGGGGTCGAATTCTTCATCCTGTAAACCGAGCATGCTGGCAGCTTCACTTTTTGTCAACGTCGATTGGTTTCCTGAGTTAAGTCGGCAGGGTCTTGTCGCCATTAACAAGTATAACTGGGACAACTGCTAGAAGAATTCTCTCTTTGTTGTCTTGCGAGACGTGTCCGACGTGGGACGTTATTTCGTTCGAAAAGTTGTTGGTTTCGCTCGTAGAACCAGAAGCCGGGTTTTGGTTGTACACACGTGGAGCGCCGTGAAGCAGTGGGCTGTGGCAACTTTTTTACAGCCGTGTTGGTTGCAGAATTTGCTACCTCTACTCAGGTGATTTTGTCTTAGACATCGAAGGCAACAATTCTTTATTTTTCACTAAATCGATTCGTTGATTAACATCCATATTTCGCAACTTAGGGCAAGACGAATTGTTGTGTGACTCTGCAAAAAGAGCAAATCACGATTGGAGAGGTAGCGATGGACATGGATAACACTAACCCTCTATCGGCACTGTGAACTTTCTTGTTTTCTGCTCGTTTTCCAGTTTCGCTTTGTGACGTTTCTCGGTGAGGCTTCAATATGGGGTGACAGATATTGATCCCCATAATGTCTTCAAACCATTCGTCGAGATCGCGAAGACCAGGCTTACGGGGTTGCATACGCAAAATTCATTCCCCATTTACTTCTCAAGTCATTTAGTAATTTTGTTAGGATTTGTTCGAGCGTTGCGGAGCAATCCACGACTTCCGTATACCCTTCGTCATTTAACACTGAAATCGCGCCGTGCAATCCGTTGAAAAACGTTTTCAATGATTGGAAATTATTGGATTACGCGTGAGGTAATGCAAGTCAAGTCCTAACGTATTCTCCACAAATAAGTTGAGGATGACCGTAACGGCGCCAAAGGTCTTGAAGAGTTTTGCGATAGAGTGACGGTTTCGATTGGGCTATGCCCTTGCGGACGTCAGGAGCTAGTAGTTCTCTCAAGTACGCGATACGTTGATCATCTGTCGGCAGAACGTCGTGGACCATACTTTTGAAGTTTGCAATAAACAAGGGCCAATCCCTCGGATCTCCCGAAATTGGTTTTATGTCGATCTTTAGCAAGTTACTCCCCTTGGGTCACGACGGGTCGCATTGTTGGGGGCTCTGTTGTCTCGGCAATCAAGTCTCTTTATCCTATCTAGGATGCTTTCTAGTGCAGCCCCAATGGCATCATGCGTGGCGGCCTCATTTCTTGGAGCGTCCTGATTTGGATAAAGAGCCGAAGACATACTTGGAAGCTGACCCGGAGGAGGCGTCACCGACTGAGCCGGAGCCATAATGCCAGTCTCACATGGGTTGGGGAGGATTTTCTCAACGCGCAATGATGGACGCTGTTACGTCGGGCCTATAGAGACCCTTGACAATCCGATTAATTTGTTCACTTTCAGTTAACTGCACCGGACACCTTTTAAACAATTTTAATTTTGCATAAACATAATTATTCGTTGACTCTTGTGTAAACTGACGCCTCCGCTCTATAAGATGGCTCCACTCTTCCAAGGTGAACGCCCTCCCAAATGCCTTCACAAGACTTTCTTTCCACGAGTCCCACGTTCTAAGGCCATATCCTTGCGTTTCTTGCCAACACAATACCGCTCCAGCAATCTTCCCCAAGGCTGCACGCAAGTGTCAGTCTGACAGTCTTCCGTCCACTTCCCCCACGCGGTTAATAGTCTCCAGCTATTGCTCCACATTTTCTTGCCTCTCGCCGGAAAAAGTAGGGATTACGGCAAAACTGCTGGCACTAATTTTCTGACCAGGCTCTTGACGCACGAGTAAAGAACTTTTAGCACCTCTAACTGATTCTCTAAAATTCTTTCCATCGCCATTGTGCTAGATGGATAGAGAGGCTCGGTTTGTTGTTCCTCCGCACTGACACTTTTCCCCGCGCGATGAGACCGAGTGTACATATAGCTGCTTGCTCTACGTCACTTGACTCAGTTATTCACTAAAATCACTAAGTGGGGTATTTTCTAGGTTGATTCCACTCCTAACACCAAAATATTACGTTCTACACTTTTTCAAATTCCGTTTATTCTTTACTTTCAATTTACATTAACACAATAACGACTTCAACACAAAATCACAATATTCTTTCTCTCGCGGTCACTCTCCCTAACCAACCCCTTTGACTTTTCTTGACTAACTACTCCACTGCCTCTCCCGTTGACCTTTTATCTACCTTTCTTAACCTTGACCTGTCGCCCTCCCGCATGAGTCCCCAGAGACGACGCTTTTAGGAAAGCATCCAAGGAGCCTGGGGAGTGACAAGGCTCAAGCCGGATACGGTACGCCAAACTATTTGGAACAGTGCTTCGAACTGAACAGTGCTTTAACAGCCACCTGAACAGCGACGCTTAAGAGTCTCACTGCCCAGAGACACTTAAATAGTGTGTCTATCTAAATTTTTCCATCACCTTATAAGAACACAACACTACTCAGGTACAAAGTGAATGACAAAACAACAAACACAGAGTTCAGAAAAATTCAGTAATTCCCAAATAAAATTTCTACATTGAGTAATGATTATAAGTTTATCGTCATTAGTGATTTCACATTTTCAGCTGATTTATTATTCGCATGTTTATATAGTCTGCCATTTGTTCCAATGTATTATTCAGAACTAGAAAAATGCGTACGATCATTATTTCCAGTTGGTCCATTTCGCAGCACAAGAGCTTTAACCTATATTTGTCTGTGCGCTTATCTGTTTGTGTCTTGCTGTTTCAAGCCCTATCTTATATGGACAAAATTGGATAGCAAAGCAATATAACCGCTAGTGGCGGGTTAGAGTATTGTGACGTACACTTTCGTCAGGAGGACGAATTTCGCACGTCGAGTCCTTGGGAAAACGGTCGGCTTGTGGGGAAATGGATGTATTTGATAAAGATACAGGGGATAGCTTGACCCAATACAGGGGCCTTACAACTTTCAACACCTTTACCACCGTCTTACCACTGCAACACCACCAACCTTCACTATCTCATCACACTCAACACGTCAACTTTGCTTAGAGTCAGCTATTCTACCACTAACTCTCCACCTCTAACGTCAACTCCTACTAACTCTCCAACTTTCACCTTCACCTTTTATGTACTTACCTTAACCTTGACCTGTCACTCTCTCGCAGTCACCTTGCGTTCCACCTCGAGTCTCCAGAGACGACGCTTCGAGGAAGGCATCCAAGGAGCTTTGGGAGTGACAGTGCCCAAGACGTATACTGAACGTCACCCTACCACACTACCTCTATCAACCCTGAGCACATTTTTTGCGTTACATTGCTCCCCCCTTAGGCTCAACCGCCCTCGGTAGAGCCTACCCGTAACATTACATAAATGGATCATCTATTACACTAATGGCCGAATAAACAGGGGAAAAACATGTCAGACAAGGGCAAATCACAAAATGGGGTCACACGAAATATTCCGGAAGCCACTTACAACGGCTCCGGTGTTTTTACAAAGTTTTAATAAAACATGATAAATTTTGTGACATAACACAATTAAATGCGATCATCAGTTCGTCAGTAGCTGCATCGGTGTCTTCCAACTGGTCGTCCCAAAGCGCTGACCAGTCTTGACGACCTGATGGAAGAGCTTCCAAGTTGAGGTCACTGCGAATCGCTTCAGTGATCCTTTACTCGGGTACATCAAATTTGGGAATTCGGGGTTTGTGAGGTTGGCCAGGGGATTTGTTAGTGTGAAATTTAGTACGAGGGCATGCAACGTAACAGAGGGCACCGACGGGTGTGTACTTAAAGAATTTCGCGCCTGCATTATGCCGGAATTACCCAGTATAACGAACGAACGGAACAAACACTGGACACCTGTTGAACTCTCCGACCCTGTATGGTATGGGTCTTCGCGGTATGTCTATTTAGCTCCCCCCTTAAGCAAAGGAAAGTGATTTTAAGAGGGTCAACGCTGAAGAAACGCCAGTTTCCCCCTCCGAGAGGTTAGAACCAGTTAATCGTCGTACCCATAGAATCTGGTCGGTCTTCGGAGTCGTCCTGACCTATTGAAACCTAGTTCAGGAAGGCGCTCTTCTGGTTCCTCTGTCTGTTCTTCGGGTAGCTCGTGTCTGTTCCGATCCTGTCTTTGCGAATTTCCCTCTATCACTTCCGGGGTCTCCGCTCGAGTGTCCGAGATAGAGGGTCTTTCCTTTACCGACTCAAGTTCTACGTACTCTTCTCCGGTTAGATCCACATCCCTCGGGATATAGGGCTTAAGTCGAGAGACATGCACTATGTCTGTGGCCTTCCTACGTTTAACTCCCTTGACTTCGTAATCTACGGGCGAGGTCTTGCGCAAGATTTCATACGGCCCGTGAAATCGATGCAAAAGTTTGTCGGATTTACCGACTTTACGAATGGGTGTGTACACCCATACCTTGTCTCCAGCCTCATAGTCCCTCTCTTCATGCTCGGCGTCGTACCTCTTCTTCTGTTTTTCCCGCGCATTCTTTAGTCGCTCCCTCACGACGTGGAATGCCTCACTTAGTCTATTTCGAATTTTCTCACCTGGTCCCTCCTCACTCGGGGACGTTTGACTGATGGGCTCCGTTGTAGCCCCTAGCATTACATCGATGGGTAGGACAGGGTCCCTACCGTGGGTTAGGTAAAATGGGGTATACCCCGTGGACTCTTGCTCGCTGCTGTTGTAAGCGAACGTAATGTAGTCCAGCGCCTCATCCCAGTCCCGCTGGTTCGAGCTGACATACATTGACAGCATCGTGGCTAAGGTCTGATTCATTCGCTCGGTTAACCCATTACACTGAGGATGGTATGCAGTTGTCGTGACGTGTCTGGTGCTTAGGGCACTTACGACAGCTTCTGTGAAGGCAGCGGTCAAGCACGGTCCTCGGTCCGTCAGCAACACCTTTGGGGCTCCGTGCCTGAGAACCAGCTGCTTCACGAAGAATTTAGCGGCTTCCTCGGCAGTAGCTGCCGGGACGGCTCGAGTTTCCGCCCACTTAGTGACATAATCTACTGCAACGATAATGTGGCGATTGCCCGCCACGGTTGCGTTAAATGGGCCCAGAAAGTCCAACCCGACCTTCTCGAATGGGGCGTCGGCCTGGATGGGTACCATAAGTCCCTTCGCCTTTGTCTTCTCGCCCTTCCGCGTCTGGCAATCCTCACATGAGGCCACGTAGTTACGTACGTCCCCTAACATTTTCTTCCAATAATACCGGGAAGAGATTCTTCCCCACGTCCTCTTAAACCCGAGGTGTCCCGCAGTCACCTCGTCATGGCAGTGGTAGAGTACCTCCCGTTTCAAACTTTTGGGCACACACAGTCGTAAGTACAACTGACCATCTCTGAGGGCAACTCGGTAGAGGCGTCCCTCGCGCAAGGTATACTGTGCGACCTTCCTCTTCTCACCACTACTAGGGTTCGGTTTCGATAAAAACTCAATGATCTTCCCCCAGCAGGGGTCTTTACGTTGACATTCCGCGACATTGCTGAATTCTTTCTCTGGGAGTTCTATTAAGCTAAACAGCGCGGGCCCGTACTCACCATTTTCCGGCTCTGGCACGTCAACGGGGTTTCGCGACAGAGCGTCGGCATCCTGGTGGACTCTACCGTTGCGATGAACAATCTCGAACTGGTACTCCATGAGGGCTAAATCCCACCGCGCCAGCCGGCCGTTGGGATCTTTGATGGACGTGAGCCAACACAGCGCGTGGTGGTCGGTCACGATCCTAAAGCGCCGTCCCCATAAATAATGACGAAATCTCTTTACTGCCCAGACAAGCGCCAGGCACTCCTTCTCCGTGGTGGAGTAATTCCGCTCTGGCTTGTTTAAGAGCCTACTCGCAAAAGCTACCACCTTTTCTACCCCCTGAGGGCGTTGAACTAGAACGGCACCGATGCCATAGTAGCAGGCATCAGGGTGTACTTCAAACTCTATTCGAAGTCGGGGTGTACCAGGACAGGTGCGCTGATAAGGGCCTGTTTCAGGTCCTGGAAAGCTTGTTCCTGTTCCTGACCCCAGAGGAATTTCATGTCCTTCTTGGTAAGGCGAGACAGGGGTTCTGCCCGCAACGACATTCCTTGGATAAAACGCCTATAGTACGAGCATAGACTGGTAAAGCTCCGGACGTCCGTTAGATTTTTGGGACGAGGAAACTGGGCAACGGCCTTAATTTTATTCTCGTCCGGACGTATTCCTTGTCGGTCGACGATGTGCCCCAAAACCTGTACCTCGCCGCAACCGAACTTGCACTTACTTGGCTTCAACCTAAGGTTGGCGGCCGCCAATGCGGAAAGGACCGCCTCAATGTCCCGTAAATGGGCGTCAAACGTACGAGAATAGATGACAATGTCGTCCAGGTAGACTAAACATACTTGCCATTTTAGCCCTCCCAGCACAACATCCATCATGCGCTGGAACGTGGCCGGGGCATTACATAAGCCAAACGGCATAACTTTGAACTGGTAAAGACCATCTGGGGTTACAAAAGCCGTCTTCTCTCGGTCTTCCTCTTTCACTGAAACTTGCCAATACCCTGACATCAAATCCAACGCACTAAAATACTGCGACCCTCGTAAGGAATCTAAGGCGTCGTCTATGCGAGGTAATGGGTATACGTCCTTGACGGTAACTGCATTTAGCCGGCGGTAGTCCACGCAGAAGCGCCAACTACCGTCTTTCTTCTTCACTAGGACTACAGGAGATGCCCAAGGACTAAAGGACGGCTCCACGACGTCGGCGTCCAGCATTTCTTGTACCTGTTGCTGTATAAGCTCTCGTTCTCTGAAACTACTGCGGTACGGGGCCTGAGCAATGGGCCTCGATTCGCCTGTATCTATCGCATGCTCACTAGCTCTACTGTGACCGAGGTCCTGATTTTCGCTAGCGAAGCACTGACGGTGCTTCCTCAGCAACTTCCGGAGGGCCTCCACTTGATGGTCTTCTAAGTTTGGAGCGATTGACTGCTCCAAAACTTCAAAGCTAACTGGGGTACGGGGAGCCTCGGGTCCCACTACTGTCGGGCTGTCCGCGTCGTAGGTAGTGGCTATCCCTAGTACCATCCCCTTGAACACCCACTGGGGCTGCGGACTGAAATTCACAAGAAAGACCTTCGCAACTTCACCGTTACGGTCAACGATAGATCTCCCGAAGCTGATGCCCTTTTCGCTAAACACTTTTAAACTGGGTTCTAACAGAACCTCCTTACTTACAATTGATCGGCCTCGCAGCTGCAACTCTACGCATCGGGCCGATTTGCCCGGTATCCTAAATCCCTCAGGGCAGACTACTTCCGTCTGGCCTTCCTTTGCTGCTTCTCCTGCCGACTTCTCACTAATTGTGCTACTTATACAGCGTTCCTCTGGGCACATTTCACTAACTTGGGAAGATCCTACTTCTTCAGTCTTACACTCGACATTTTCTCTTTCAGGGTCCACCCTATCATTGGCCCTCTCCCCCGTAACCTTGGTCAACTCGCTTACCTCCTCTTTGAGGTCTAATCTGTCACATTCCCTTAACTCTGGTCTAACCACTAGCCTGCAATGCAGATCGGCCTGTCTTGGTAGGTCCGTCAAACTCAACTCCTCGCCTTTCATCGGCGGCAAACTTTCTTTCTCCTCGCCTTTTCTAGGCGCTAAAATCTCCTCACCTTTTCTAGGCGCCAAAATCTCCTCGCCTTCCGTAGGCGCTTTTAAAATTTTCTGTTCGCCTTCTATAGGCGGTAACCTCTTTTCCTCGCCTTCTATAAGCGGTACACTCCTCTCCCTGCCTATCGTAGGCATTAAACTCTTCTCCTCGCTTGCGCTAGATACTAGCCTCCACTTTTTGCCCTCTGGCGACGTTAAACTCAGCGGGGCTACTGTCACCCCGGTACTCGGACTGACTCGTTGGGCGGGATTTTCCTTCACCCCCCGTCAACTGACCTATCTTCAAAACTCGCGAGACGATGACCGGCCTTGCCGTACTCTATCGTTACTCGCCCTAACTGCTTAAGGAGATCGTTACCGATGATGACGTCGGCAACACCTATGTCGTTCCCTAAGACGACCGCTGTAGTGGTCAGCTTGCGTCCGTGAAGGACAACTGCCACCTCGGCCCCGCCGAACGTCTCGGCGACTTGGCCATTCGCTACAATGATGGTGGGCCCTTGCCATGGTACACATGGCACTCCATGTTGTTGCACCCAACCCCGGGATACCGCACTTACAAAAGCACCTGTATCGATAAGTCCTAACGCTGGTATCCCGTTGCAAAGAATGTCCTCCGTAATTAGGTTGGGGCAACTAAAGCAAAGTACGGGGATGGTAACGGCCCACAAGCTACCCTCCTCGTACCCGCTGGTACTTAGTCAATTTCTAGATTGTTCCATCCCGCCCTCGGGAGGGAACTGAACTCTTAAGCTTTCTCTAGCGTTACCTCGAGGGCTAAAACCTCTTGGTCCCTCGCTTCCCCTTGAGAGCCTAAATGAATTTGCACCGTCCGTGGCGGTGTCCAGGCCTGCTTGTCCGTTCCTTCGCCCATTTGGGCACCTACGGGCTATGTGCCCCCTTTTACCACATGCAAAACAGAGAGGTTCTCCCTCATGCGTACGGGAGTGATAAAAAGGGTGGCCAACCTTACCTTGTGGGGGTGGTGTACTACTCCTCGGCTCTCTTCCAAGGACGCCAGCTAGCTGCTTCGATAACACGGCACCAAACTTCTCCGCGAGGGCTGTGGCGATGGTCTCAATGTCCGACACCGGCGTAGTCACTGCGGCTACGGTGGCTCTGGCTTGCCTAGGTACTGCGGGGCCTCCGTTCCGCGAAGATACGTGTAGGTCTTCCTCTTCACTTTCCCATTCGGCCCTTCGGCGGCTGGGTAACACATTTCGGGCCCACTTTGACTTTCTCGCACGGTCTTGACCTTCCACTACACTGATCACTTCCTCCAGGAACTGTTCACATGTCCTCAGGCGGGTAACCCGGATCTGTTCGAGAAGTGACGGGCGCAGGCCGTGTAGCAGGTGCTCCAATCGATCTTCTTCAGCCATATCCCGGTCAATTTCGTCGCAGAGGTCCAACACGTCGTGGTAATACTCTTCGGGGCTTTCCTCAGGATACTGGTATCGGTTCAGCAGTTGTTCCCTGAGGTAGCGACGGTGGCTCTGTCGCAAAAACCTTTGTCGGAAGCCGTCGGCGAAGTCTTCCCATGAAGCCGCTGGGTGGGTACCGTGGTGATAAGTTCGGTCGAACCATGACCGGGCAGGTCCACCGAGGTAAACATCTACGAAGGCCAACTTGTCTTCTTCGGACCATGCGTTATAGTTGGCGATGGCTTCGTAGTCTCTTAGCCATCGCAGGGGATCGTCGCCTACCTT
>JAGQDJ010000084.1:0-213623 GCA_022885665.1 Triops longicaudatus | reverse complement strand
GACTGAGCTTATGATACAGGATCTGTATTGTTTGATAGCCGTACTACCGAAGAAGGAAATAAGTCACAAACGTGACGTCGAGCGTCTCTGTAAACCTTAACTTGAGATGCTTGGTAGACAGAAGTTTTTACTGAAATGTAATTTTTACGTAACTTTATGTGAGTTATTTCAGTTATGGATGTACGAAGGAGCACTTTATCACTGTAATTTTCATACGTGATATACTGGCGCGGTGGATTACTGGACTCGGGGGTGTTTCTTCAGTCGTACCTGGTGTATTCTCATCCGTATGGTCCTCGTAGCTCGAAGGTTCAGCGGTGTGCTTTTGAGGTTCGGTTGAATACGAATGCGATTCACTACTAACTGCTATAAATAAATGCTCTTCGGTTCCATTTTCAGAAAAGCTCGGGGCTTGATCAATGTCTACGTCTGACAACGGATTGAAACCAGCGTCCAGTGTATGGCTCGGGACATTTGCGGTATGATGAACTCTTTCGTATGCGTGCGTTTCGCTGCTGCTCGATTGTGAGCTGTGTCTTCCACTAGTTTTAAAGCTACTGGGTGAAGTGTAGTAGACCTTTAAAGTCGCTAGGTATTTTGCTGAGAACTCACTTGTGTCGTTGTCCAAAGTTAAAGGAGAACCACCCGTTGGTGATTCGGAAGAGACAGTATCATCAGCACTGTCAGCACTAGTCTCGCTTTTGTACAACGTATAAGTCTGTTCCGTGTTTGCCTCCGTAATTGCAGTTCTTTGGTCTGCTATAGAGGACTCTTCTTCGCTCTTCGATGCAGAGTCCTCTTCTTCGGATGAGAATTTGTTGAGCTGTAACCAAGGAACTTGCCGGAGGTCTTTCGACCTGTTCTTCGCTGTACGTCCGTTCAATGTTAGATGAATGCAGTGTTTCAGGTGAACACTTTCGTAAAAGTTACTACGCACTTTCTAAAAGTTACTACACAATGTGTGTGTTATTACACACTATTTTAGGCCCTGAGTCTACTAGACAGTTTCTTAACTTCTATTGTCGTTCTGGTTCCATTTTCCCTAAACCTAATACATTGTCCATGTTAAAGATTGTTAAATCCATTCTACTTTACTCCTCCATTTTTCTCTTTCGGATCCATATGGTGAGCAATACAGCAACCTGTGTTTCACTGTGTCTCTTTGTTTTCTACAGTTTTCGCAAATATTTGTCTTTAAGCTTGAATCTCTTCATTCACCAACCTACCTTTGCATGTTTGCTTGTTATTCTTAAGAGCGCTACGGCTACTCTTCTGTTCGGGTGTTCTAGCCATGGTTGCGGTTTGAGAGACCTAGCCGCTTGTACCGATTCTTGTTCAGTTTGGACTGTTAGTGTTCTTAAAATTCTCTTTTCGTTCTTTTCTTTAAACAATGACATTATTTCTTCAGTTGTTAGTCGTCTAGTTATAACATTTTCTGATCCTTTTCCAAGCTTTGCTACTAAATCTGCCTTTTCATTGCCCTTAAAACTCTCGTGTCCTGGTACCCATTGTATAGCTACGTATTTCGCTTGAGTTTTTAAAGCCATAATTGACATTTGAATTTCCTGAATGACTCGGCTGTATTTCTTATTATCATATTTCTTATGGCCAAAACTGCCGCCTTTGAGTCTGTAAAAATTATGTATTTGTTTTCCTGTGCTTTTCTTACACATTGTAAAGCTTCCAAAATTGCATATAGTTCGGCTGCCATTACTGATGAAAATTTCGGTAGCGCGAGAGCCACCATCTTGTCTTCGTACCCCACATATAAACCTGCCCCTACGTTTCCTTCGTCGTCTTTTGAACCATATGTAAATATTCTTTTCCTATCTTTCTAACGCTTCTCAAAGAAGTCTAAAGTTGTTGTGTGTCTTCCTGCCTGGTAAACTGATTTCGGGGCTAGTCCTAGTATTGAATCCTTAATGCCTGTTACATCAAAATCCCACTTGGCGCTTTTTTTTCACGTAGATATTTCCTGCTTCTATTTCCAGTAGTTGATAGGCCTCTATCCATGTTCTAATTTGTGCATATATTCTTTTTTCCCTGTGATCGAAGACCCTGAGTACTACCTCGTCTTCATAATGACATTCCATAATTCTGCTATGGTACCTTAAAGTTAGTTCTTCCCACCTATCTCTGAGTGGTGCCTGTTGAGCACAGTAAAACAGGTATGGGCGTGGTTTTCATTGCCCCGAGGATTATCCGTAATGCTCTGTTTTGTATGGTTTCCATGCGTTTAATCATGTTCTTATTGGCGTCTTTAAAAACTATTGGAGCATATTCTAATTTTGCTCTTACTAGTCCCTTATAAAGCGTTAGCATTGTTTTTATATTTGCTCCCCAGCTTGTCCCTGCCAATTTTTGAAATATTAAAGTAGCTTTCATTCCCCTTTCTCTCATCTTTGCCATGTGCTTTTTAAATTGTAGTTCCTTGTCAAAAATGATCTCCAAAATTATCCCTTCTTTTATCTTTCCTATTTCGGTTCCTCTGATTTTGACTTAAACTTTTGTTTCTGTCTTTCTTTTCTTTGTTATGACTAGGCATTTCGTTTTTTCGGCTGATATTTCAAAACCGTTCCTATCACACCATGTTTCTGCCTCTTTCGCTTTGTTAGCTGTTCTTCTCATGGCATTATCAAAATTTTTGTACCTTGTCCAGATAGCAATATCATCTACACAGATCGAGGTGTTTATTCTAAATAAATCTGTCGGGAAGTCGCTAATCATAATATTCAAGAGCTTATGGACTCAAAACTGATCCCTGCGGTATACCTTTACATAAACGGACTTTTTTTTTATGCCGTCTCACCTATTCTGACTTCCATTGTCATGTTAATAAGCAAATCCTGCACAATCTGTAATATTTTTCCTTCAAATCCTACTTCTCCTAATTTTGCTAATAATTTGTTTGTCCAAACCGAGTCATATGCCTGTTTAAGATCTAACAGGAATATAGCTGTGCAATCTCCCGCCTGAAGAGATTCATAAGCGTCTTCCTTCAGTCTGACTAGTTGATCTATTGTACTTCTTCCTGGTCTAGACCCCCTTTGATATATTGTCAGGTTGATTTTTAACACTTGTACTTCTTTCGCTTACAACTCTGAGGGAAGGCCTCCGTTACTTCACTTTTTTATTACTTTCGTCGGCGTGTACAGGAGTACAGTTCATGTGTCGACTGAATTTGGAAGTGGAATGTGTTTGGTTTTTGAAGCATACAACCCCTTTGTATTCTGACGGTGGCATGATTAGGTCATAACCTTGTTGAGCTTGATGCGATAGCTTTAATGGTTGCTTCAGGATGAACGTTGCTATCTCTTCCTGGGCAATTTACTCTTTCAGGATGTCCGAGAGTTGGAAAAAGCTTTTCCTTGTGTTGTGGAAGGTAGTGTTAATTCCTGTGTTGTTGTTGAGTTGCTCAGATTGGTTTACGATGGTTATTTGTTCGGTATCTCTCCTATACGTGCGTTTCATTTTTGTGACGTTGTCACTGTCGGGTTCCTTGTTAGTTTCGCGAGGGCAGTGGTCCTCGCCGGACATGTGCGGTCGAAAGCTTCGTGTTTGCCGTGGCAGTTCGCACATTTTAGATCTTTATTGTAGCAGGCATTTGTCGCGTGTTCTACTGGAGCGCATTTAGCGCAAGTTGGGATTTGACGTTTGCACGCGCGAGCGATGTTGTGAAATTGTGACGCGCATTTTCGTCGTGGGGACGATTTTAGCACGTCGGGTCCTTAAAGGAAACGGTTTGCTTGCGGGATTTACGCATGTATTCGTGTTCAACTGTTGAAGGAGTACAGCTCTGCCCTGTGCAGCCCAACTTAGCAACTCATACTCAACTCTTCTTCAACTCCGGCTCTACCACTACTCTTCTTCTCCTCTCCAACTCCTATGCTACCCCCAACGCCACTAACTGTTCAACTCTCCTTTCTCTTCTCTCAACTTCTCTTCCTTACTCACTAACTCCAACGCAACTACCCCTTCTACTTATAGCAGAGCACGGGCCCACCAGGTCAACTTTGTTCTTTCTCCAGGTTCTGGATCCCGACCCCTTGTGTCTGGATCATCTCCATGAGCTTGGTCATTTGCTCTATTAGTACAGTTTGATTTTCTTTCAAGGTTCGAAGTGTGCTTGTAACATATTCGAACTTATCGGCATTTGTCTCCTCCAAGGAGGATGACCGAGTTCGCTTAACCTTACTATTCCTCCTGGTGAGTGTGTTCTTGCTCTCCTGGCTACGGTCTCGTTCCTGCATGGTGAGCAGAACTTAGCTCTCGAATGGTCTTTTTCAAAAGGTTCATTGCAGCTTCTGCAGATTATAACGTTAGGGTTCGGCGTGTCCATGGTTTGAGGCATTTTCATGATCGGTATTTCCGTGTTGGTTCATCGCGCAACTTGGGTCAGTGAGTGCTCGTAGGTCGTGTGTTTCCATTGTGATGTGATGACGTCACTGTGGTTGGTCGGGTAAGGCGAGAGGGCAATTCAAACAATAACACTTAACGCGCTCAACGATAACGAATGTAATTACACTTTAACAGTTTATAAAAATTCTGAGCTGGCTTGAGGCCAGCTAATAATGTCACTTCGAACAAAAGTTTAGCCTAGATGGCTCGTAACTTTTCACATTTCGGTCTACTGATCTGAAACTGTGTAGATATTATAGTTCATAAATTTTATCGTCAACTTAACAGAAGGGACTTGACACTGCGGTTGTCAAAATGATTAGACACTAGAATTTGCAGCTTTGAAGCACAGATGTCTAGGATAATAAGTTATTTTCGACGGACAAAAATTTGACTCGACCGCTAAGGTTGGCGACAGCAGCGTCATCATCCCGTTACTTGACTTCTCTAGCTCAAAACCCCGACTCCCCCTCTGTGTCGTTCCCACCCCTTTTATAACCTTCGGCATCGCTACCCCCAACTGGTGCAACGTCGCACCGTTCAAGTCAGCGACGCCGAGGTGCACAACTTCAACCACAAGAACTGGGAAAAGGGCCCCATTTGTGTGTGCTATTTTTAGCTTTAGTGATCTCGTAGCGTCACAATATAGACAAAATGTTATGCTTTTCAGTTATCCAATTTAATTCTTCTACTATTAACCGTTCATAAATTTTTACTAAACACGGGATCAAAGAAATGGGTCTGTATGATTAAACTTTTTCTGCGCTTTTCCCTTGTTTTAAAATTGGAATTTCCGTTGCGTTTTTCCACTCTTTGGGTACTTGGCTTACTCTTATTATCAGGTTATAGATGTTATGCAAAGCTACTCTGACGTTGTTTGGCAAGTTACTGATTATTTTGTAGTGAACTAAGTCTCTCCCCATGCTAGTGTTGGGTAATCTTGTTTATCTTAATCTTGTTTATCTTGGTAATCTTGTTAATCTTAATTTCATTAAACTCCCATTTAGTGAAAGGCCTTTTCATGCTCTCCTTTTGATGTTACGGAAGGTCTTTTTGCATTGCGCTTGTGCTTTTTTATAGTTCTCTAAGTTAGTTGTTGAAGGGTTTCTCTTGAATTCTCTGTAGCATTTCTCATTAAACACATTCGCCTATTGCATTCCTCATTCCACCGCATTTCCTATTACTAATCTCTTTTTAATGACCTTTTTTGGTCCTCCTTTAAGCGGTATATGTCTTTGGCACACTTCTATGAGCTTCTCTACATACTTATTATATTTTTCTTCTAACGATCCGTTTTCTATTATGCATTGTATGTTTGTTCCCTTCAACTCTTCTACTAAACTTTGCTAATTTGTCTTTTTGAAAAATCGATTTATGTCTATAGGTTTCGTATGTTTTGACCAATTTTTCCTAAATCTGAACTAATTGCGGTAAGTGGTTGCTGAGTAAAGGTGCCCCGTTTCTGGCCGTTGTTTTTGTTACTAAATCTGTTATCGCAAAAATTAGATCTAATGTGGAGTTTCTCCCGTTCCTCCAATATATGTCTCACTTCCTTTTTCTGTGACTGATTTGAGCTCCTCCCATTCCTCTAGAAAATCAAAAAGGATTCTTCTTCTCCTATCCGATATTCGACTACCCCACATGGTATGGTGCGAATTGAATTCACCCATTAACAATTTCCCAATTTGTCCCATAAAATGTTGATATTCTGCTATTGTGCTTCGGTGTTCTTTATCTTTTTCCTGTAAGTATAACCAGAGCCGGATTATCTTTTTGTGGGCCCTGGCGCAAGTTATATTAATAGGCCCCTTCCGTACTTCTAAATTTGACTCAAAACTGGAGGACACGTAGTCGTTTTTTATTTCCACAATTTCATTATTTACAAGTTTCTTCGCCGCGCTTTCGCAGAGGCAAATACATTAATAATATCATCAAAATCGAGTGAAGAAACAATGTCAATTTCAATGCTCAGCAGCGTGAGGGTTACAAAACGATCTTGGGTCGTCGAGGAACGTAATACACTCTTGATTCGCTTCGTGTGGCTGAACGATCTTTCCCCTGTGCAGTTTGGTACTGGATGTCAGGAATTGCAGAAACGAGATATCAGAAGACGGGTTTGCTGTCGGGAAACGGAGTTGTATTGAGAATATATTGTGTCCACACTTAGCAGAGTAGTTAACAAGAGCTAAGTGAATAACACTCTGGTTAGTGAACCAGAGTGCACAGCTATATATACGAGAGAGGAGTTTGTGAAAGAGGTAATGGAATTTGTGAAAGGAGTTTGTGAAAGAGGTAATCTGTTATTGCGCAATTGCGCAATAACAGATTACCGACCTCGCAACTGTTGTGGGACCAGGTTGACCTGATCCCACAAGGGCCGCAACACGTTTATAAAGCAAGTTACAACACTATGGGTCAAGATCATGACACTGGAAGTGTCAGGTAGATGCGCAGAATGACGAAGACATTTGGGAACGCCGTTTGCAAAGCATGATCTCGGATGATATTAAGCATTTGTGTCTGACTACACGGGGAATCGGGCATTAGCAAAAATGACCGAAGAAATAATCGCCAGTGCTCCCATTCTTCCTTCAAATCGGCAGAAATATCGTTAGGATACATTTCAATGGCCTTCTGCAGTGAGGACGCAATACCGTCAGCATCAGTCTCAATGTAATTGAGGAAGCGAAAGCTGGAATCGACATTGGCATATGTCGCAATTCTCTTTTGTAAGTCTCCAATGAACAAGTCAATAATCACGACAAACGTTTGGATGCGGAATTGATTTTTGCTGTTGAAAATGACAGTCGATGCATTGCCGTCATCCGCATATGTTGTGGGGAATCGCTGGCGGTTTTCTTTGAAGTCAGAGGTGCCACACAAGGATGCTGCAGCGACGCAGAACTCCTCAAAATTTCTTTGCTCTGCCACATAGCCTGCCAGTGACTTTAACAATGCGACCGCCAAGCATAAATCAATCGATTGTGACTGAAGACGCTTGCTGGCTTGATTTGTCCTCTGGAGTACAACATTCCAAAATACTGCCATAAGAGCCGTCTCCAACGTTTCCATCGCCTGATATAAGGACCTGGCTGTGACCTGGCATTAAATTTATTTGCACGCATGGCCCCTGAAGCCTGTGGGCCCGGCGCACTTGCGCCGTTGTTAATATGGCCCTGAGTATAACCCAGCTAAATGAAGCTTCTATCTTCTTCCCATTACTTTTATTCCTATGAATTATAAGGCCCCTTTATTATATCTTTTGATATTTGTTTGCTCCCACTGAATACCTTCTTTAACCCAGAATAGTACTCCTCCCCCTCTGTCTCCTTTTCTGTCTACTCTGTATTCATTGTAACCTCTTAAATTAATTTTCAACCCTTCTTTTAGCCATGTTTCACAAATAAAATTTATATCTATTCTCTTTTTTAAATCACTTAAATAAGCTGTTAAAGAATCTACGTTGGCCTTAATGCTCCTGGCGTTCCAGAATAAAATGTTTATGTCCTCGCAATCCATGTTAATATTTGTTGTATGAAGTTTCCATTCCTAATTGCAATTTTACATCCTTGCAGATTTCTTCCCATTTCCCTCCTGTCAAAACTAATGAAATTATTTTTGTGACCAGTCCTCCTACCCAGTTCCCCAGATCAGTTCTCTTTTTCATCTTCTACTACCTCCGTCTTGTTGTCTTTCCTCTCGATTTGTTTTTGCCTCTCTTTTTCTTTTTCTCTTACATTGTAATACCTCACTGTAGCTTTGTTTCGCTACTGCTAAGGTTTTCTTCGCTTTTTCCGTTATCTCTTGAACTGTTCTGTCTTTGTGGGAAAATGTGATGCAAAAATAAAGGCACAGGTTTTTAGGATAACTGGATCACAAACTTTATTAACCAAACATAAAACACACGCCGATTGGTGCACACAGAAAATAAAGGATAACTACGGTACGGGTTGCAGGACTGGTTCCTTCACGCTTGGGTGTTCGCCTTCTTGAGCCTTCGGTTACGGTAGTGCTAAATGCGCCGATTGTGCTAGGTTCCCCTTTTGCGACTCTCAACTCCGCTCTAGGTTACTGATGTGCTTCTGATCTTGTATTAAGATGAACTCCAACCTTCGCTAGATCAAAGGATTGGCAACGTTGCATCGAGTCAACTTCGTCGTTTAGAAATTCTAGTAGCTGATCGACGTTGTTAGAGTTGGCTTTCGCCCACCTCGTCCATAACAGGCGGGTCTCTTCAGGGATCTTTGAAAGCAAAACAGGACAAAGGAGTGCGCCGTAGTGCTCTGATGTTACTCCCATTGAGTTTAAAGTACGTACGTGGACACTACAGGAGTCAACCAGGTTCCGAAAGGCGGCAAGGCTGGGTTTCTTAACTTCAGGTAACGCAAGTAGGCCNGGACACTACAGGAGTCAACCAGGTTCCGAAAGGCGGCAAGGCTGGGTTTCTTAACTTCAGGTAACGCAAGTAGGCCTTGCATGCAGGCTGAAATTAAGATGTCGGGTTTGCCGAAACGGTCCTTAAGGAGCTTAATTGCGTCGTCGTAGGTCTCGTCGGTGACTGGTAGTCCTTCAATAACTTTCGCCGCGACTCCTTGAAGCAAAGATTCTAGGTAGTTGAAACGGTCAATCTTGGCGAGTGTAGAATTCTGGTGGATCGTTGACTCGAACCGCTGCCAGAAGGTTCGCCATTGAAATATATCTCCGTCAAAGTGTTTCAGATTCATCTTCCGAAGTTTCGCGTGGGAGATAGTTTCATGGGGCTGTTCGACAGTCGATGTATGCTTCAGAAGGGTTTCAGCGACTTCTTCAAGCTCATAAGACGATCTCGCATGGCGTCAACAGTTTGCGATTCGTTGGAGACTTCATCGACTGTATCCAACAGTTGCAGAATCTCGTCGGTGATATCGCTAATCTTGTCGAGCTTCGTTGTCAGTTGCTTAATGAGAGCTTTCAGTTGTCTGGTTCCTAGTTTCGGCGTTTCGATGAGCGTCTGAAGGGATTCACATTTCACGTTGAAAGTTGAAATCAAAGGTGCTCGGGTAGCGCGTAGTTTCTCGATCGGAGTAAGTCCCATGATGGTAAATAAATCAGTTTGTCTTACCAGATTCGGCTCGGAGGACCGAAATGTGGGAAAATGTGATGCAAAAATAAAGGCACAGGTTTTTCGGATTACTGGATCACAAACTTTATTAACCAAACTTAAAACACTCCGATTGGTGTACACAATAAAGAAGATAAAGGATAACTACGGTACAGTTTGCAGGACTGGTTCCTTCACGCTTGGTGAAAGTCCAAACATCCGTATCCGGGAAGGCTATAGTAACCGGATAGGCTTGCGCACCATCCTACCCTTTCGACTTACGTAGGATTTCTTAACAGTCTTCTTCTTTTTCTGCTCTTTCTGCTGTCCTTGTGTTTTTTTTATTACTTTCGTCGGCGTGAACTTTGCTCGTTGCCGTACATCGTTTCACTTCAAAAGTTGTTGATGTAACAGTTTTTTTATTGACTGACCGCGTAGGCTTTTGCCTGTTGCGGTAAAACTGTTATATACAGTCAAGGGAAGTATAAAAATAACTTAAAATAACAAGCATATTGTCACGTCAATTTTCCACACTTGTATTGCTTTCACATACAACTCCAGGAACAGGTAGTCAGTACTCCACTTCTCTAGCTCAAAAGCCCCACTGACCTAACTCAAAACCCCAACTGACTCTCTGTGTAGTTTTTTTCCCCTTTTATAACCTTCGGCCTCGCTACCCCCGACCAGGTGCAATGTGGCACCGTTTGATTCAGCGACGCCGAGTTACACAACTTTACCACACGAATTGGGAGAGGGGCCCCCTTTTTGTGGTATTTTTAGCTCCAGTGATCTTATAGCGTTACAATTACCCCCAACCCACCTTAGAACGCCCCCGTTCTAACTTTCGGGCCACGGGTCCCCGGCGCTACATGGGGTATCTGCCACCCGGCAGTATTCATCTCAGTTACGCAGCGTCACAAATTAACATAGGTGGGAATTCCGTAAGGTTGGCCGTGTTAGTAGGGTACAACGAAACATTAAGGAGAAACAAACGAAAGAACGCTTCAACTGTAGCTACTGCCCAAGCGAGTTCAAACGGATAAGCGATACGATAATTTTCAACAAAAAAGGCTTTTCTTCCAATGATTACGGTATAGTTGTGACGGAATTCGTCACCTCGTCGAGCCTAGACACTTGCCCTAAAGTCAGAAAGACGCTCAGTATAGGGCTTCAATATTGAGACATGTACAATGTCTGTTTTCCGCCTTTTCATACCGGTGACTTCGAAATCTACCGGCGAAGTTTGTCGCACAATCCTATATGGGCCAAAGTATCGGTGCAGCAGCTTTTCGGACCGGCCTACCTTCCTAGGCTGGGTATAGACCCACACCAGGGTACCATCCTCGAATGTCCTGTGCTCATGACCTGCGTCGTACCTGTTCTTCTGTTTCATCTGCACCTTTTAAAGATTCTGCCTAACGACCCTTTGCGTCTGCTTCAATTTCTCAGCAGTCTGAATGCCAGGACTCTGCTGACTGCCTCTCCTATTTCGAAAAGTCGTTAAGCCACGCCCTATGCTGATTCCTTTCTCTAGGAAGAGTCTTTTTTTTTCGCTTCTATCATTGCATCTTCTCTGATTACAGGGAATTCCTTACGATTCCCTGCCTCAGCTACTCTTCATGGCTTACGAGCAAGCAGGTTAACGGCAATCGGTACCACTGAACGCGCCGGTACAGATCTACTTTCACTCGCCACGACTTTACAGGTTACTATAGCTCCTTCTTTCCCCCTCGGCTCGAGGTCTATTGTCATGGCAACCAATGGATTTTCCTCCATACCTGAGTTACCTACCCGTACAGTGTCGACACCAGAAGGATACGAAGCCCCTGTAGCCGCCAGCTGTGTTTCACCTACGGAGTTTCTGGCTGCCTCAGGGACCTTACTGGGGCTAACAAGTCGGTAACCATCAGCTCCGTACCGGATAGTGATCTCCCCTAATTGGCTAAGTACATCATTCCCTATTAACAGTTCTGCCAGACCGGTGTTGAACACCGCAGCTTCTGTCCACAATACTTTCCCTGCTAGTTCAGTAGTAAGCGCGGTAGAGCCCCGAATCTTAGCATGTTGGCCATTGGCAACCATCAGTTCTGGCCCACCCCATGCACATACTTCCACTCGGTTATTTCGGACCCAGTCCTCAGATATTACACTTACTACTGCTCCGGGGTCAATAACACCAATATTTTTAACTCCATTAAATTTAACCTCTTCTCTAACTAGCTGGTCACTGAGACTACTCAAGAGAGGGACTTGTAGCGTCACGACAGCCCCACTCCCGGAGGTTGCCTCACCTAGTTTTTCCGACTGAGGCGTAGGTGACGGTGAGTGCTGGCTCCAACGTGGTGGCGACCTGCCACTCCTCCCCGAGTATTCGCCGGTGTCGATGCCAGCTTGCCTAATACTTTGCGTATGCTTTCCCAAGTTATCTCTTGTCCCTGACTTGATGGGAAGTAGCGGGCAATATGCCCCGACCTTTTACAATTAAAACAAATCGGCGAACCTTCCTGCGTTCTAGTGTTAGGGGTAAAAGGGCGGCCAACCTTACCTTGTAAGCTTCGGAGATCGCTCTTTAACTGTTGGAATCCTCCAACCATCACCCCAGTCAATTCGGTTATCAGCTTCCGCAGATCGTCAGTACTCCCACTCCCTGCTGCCGGTGAAAGGGCGCTGGGCGCTGCACCAGCAATCGCGACCCGCTTATCCGACTTCCTCGTAACCGAAGTCCACCACGCTTGAGACGCTCTTGCTCTCTCTTGTCCCGATTCTAGCCTTCTCGCCTCTTCTAGGAACTGTTCGCAGCTCGTAATGTCACGTTGGGCCAGTATTTCCACTAAAGCGGGTCGTAGTCCCCGGAAGAGGTAGTCTAGCCTCATGTCCTCCGTCATCCTTGGGTCTGCCTCGAAACACAGCTTCACTACGTCGATGAAGTATTCATTCAGCTTCCTCTGGTCCCTGTACCCGCATCTGGAGCTTGGAGAGCGACCGGTATGTTTTCCGGCCGGAGTGAAGGCCTTCTCCACAGCCGCACGCAGATCTTCCCACGTATGGACGCCCCGCTCCTTGTGTCTGTATTCGTTCCGGTACCAATTTCGGGCCACGCCGTCAAGGCTCGAACCAAAAAATCTTGCCTTGTCTTCCTCCGTCCACTCATTATACCCCGTTGCCTCCTCATAATTTCCAAGGAAGGCTGTGACGTCAACATCCAAAGAACCATCAAAACGGGGTATAGCCACCGCCTTTCGCAGTCTGCTTGGTGACGTGCATGGAACCGCTCCGGACGCCGCCCCCGACTATGCTTGTCCTGGTTGTGCTATTTGATTTGTGGAAGTCTCGCGGGTTTTCGAGAAAACTCCTGGAGCTACGTGTTCCACGTCACCGGTTTCCGTCTCAGAATCGTTGCCCCAGGCTGACCCCGTAAATTTCACACGACTCGGTGTTAATTCTCCGGGGGTCTTCGCCAGGTCAAGAGACACCACACCTTCACGACTCAGCTCTTGCTCGGCCAGATAGTCCACGGCTGCCCTAGTTGTCTCAGGGAGTCGGGAGATTTTTCTCGTTGGTAACTGTCCGGGTGCGGGTGGGTGTATGCCCCTTACACGCAAACTTTGCCTGACAGGCACCGCACTACGGCTCTCGTCTTCCGTTGCACTGGAGCTTTCACTATTTTTCCTTTGGAATGAACGATGTTGGCAACAACACATAGCTGAGTCCACTTTTCCCACACGCAAAAGGTGGGACCTTGTTGGAAAATGGGTTGTCCGGATTTGGATCACTTTGCTGACAAGTCGTCGAGGAAGTTTGACGTCCACGATGCAGTTGCGAATAGATCTTTTAAGATAGACCGGCGTTGAGATCTTTTAAGGGGCTTTGCACTAATTGCCAGCGGCTTTCCCACTTTTTTTGCAAGCACTCCATGGTCAAGTTAAAGGCTTCGGCTTTGTCGGTCTGTCGGACCAGGTAGTAGTCAGGAGTTGTCTTGCCCTCTCATGGCAGGAGGTGTATGTCTTATGTTTTGGCTGAACTGGTGTGCTTGGCCAATTGCACCAGCTTCTGGATCCGAAGTGTTTCATTAACGTGGACTCAAGGAGTAATTCTAAGGGGAAAAGTCCTGTCTCGACTTCAAGAGCAGTGGTTGAAGTAGTGCGTAAAGTCCCTGTTATTGCTAACAGTCCTTGTCTATAGGTTTGCTGTAGTGGTCGTAGGTTGGAGCTGGAGACGTTACACCAAGCCGGAAACCCGTAGCGTATCTTTGCCACGGCTGCCGTTTGAAACAGTGTGCGTAGTTGGGAAAAGGAGATTGACTTAGAGACTTGTGCCAATTTCTTTATTCTTTGTGTGATTTAAAAGCTTTGGGTTGCCACACGGGCTACGTGTGTCTTCCATGTCAGCTTTGAATCGAAGGTCACCCCTAGGTACCGCACCGTCTCTTTTGGTTTGATTATCAATGATCCCCAGACGAGGGGATCATCTTCTGGTGACCGTCTTCGGGAAAAGTGGATGAGTTCAGTTTTGCCTTTCGAAAACTCCAGTCTCAGTCTTTTTCCCCACTTTTCAAGGGCTGCCAGGTCCTTGGTGAGGAACTCAACGTTCTTTTTGCTGGAGGGTCCTGAGGTGTCGAGCAGTAAATCGTCAGCAAAGAGTTTGGAACAAATGTGCTTCCGTTTAATAACGCTGAGCAATCCGTTGATATAAGTAAGGAAATTGGGGAAATAGGAGAGCCTTGTGGAACTCCTTTTTGGATGAAGTACGTGTCGCTCCTATCAGGCCCATGTGCCACAAAGGCTTGTTTGCCTTGCAGGAAACTCCTGGTCCATTTGATCAGATTGGTTGGGATTTTTAATTTGCGTAGCTCGTTTACCAATTTGCCGTAGTCCACATTATCGAAAGCACCTTTGATGTCCAGAAGCAGAGTGGTTTGTACTTTTTGTTTGTCAAAACTTTCGAGTACTGCGTTGCTGAGGGACGTTAAGGCATCAGTCGTGGATCTCCCTGGTCTAAAGCCCCACTGCGAATCTGACAGGATGTGATTCTCTTCAAGGAAGACTTGTAATCTTCTGGCGACATCCTTATCCGAGGATGGGCAGAAGCGCAATTGGGCGGAAGCTCTTCAATGTGGAGTAGTCTGTTTTGTCGGGCTTTGGAAGCGGAAGAACTTTTGCTGTTTTCCATGGCTGAGGAAAATATCCGAGGGAGAAGGAAGCATTGAAGATATTCAGGACAAATCTGCCAATCGTTCTCCAAATTGATTTCAGTACAATTGACTGGATGTCATTTACACCAGCAGCTTTGTTTGGACGCAAATCTCGCAGTAAGGTTGTGATTTCTTCCAGAGAGAACTCTGTCTTATGAGAATTCCGTGTGTTTGCTTGGACCCGAGGAAGGCTGTGGGACTTCTTGTCAGCTGAAGCATGTGTAGCGATGGTCGACTTGCCTTCCAGCAAGTTTTCCGCGACGTAATTCAGTTTGGAGCGAAGATCCGGGAAAACTTCACCATCTTTTTGCCGAAGGGTTTCTAGTCGGTTATTGCTGGATTCTTGTCTTAACGCGCGGTCCAGATTCCAGACTGTCCTGTTGTCGGGCTTGTTCATCTTGTCCATCCAGTTGTTGTCTCGGTGTCGTCTAGTTTCAGCTCGATATAGGTTCCGAGCTGACTTCCAAGCTTCTTCGAGGCTCTTGCTTCCAAACTGACGGTACGCACGTAACGCCTTGGCAGCTTTTCTTCGAAGGTCGTTCAACTCGCTATTCCACCACGGATTACTTTTCGCCTTTACGGAGCTTCTTGGTATGTTGGTTTCCATTGCTAGATGAATCACTGACGTCAACTTCTCTGTAGCGACATCAATGGCCTCAGCGCTCGAAAGGTTTGAGAGCATGCGGTGAGCCCTCGAGAGTTCTGTTGCGATGTCTTTGCAAAGTTTGTCCCAATTGGCTTTGTTATAACACCACTTTAACACAGGAGTGCCGGAGTTGATTCGTGTAAAAGTCAGCAAGGTGGCTCTATGATCTGATTCGTTGAAAAAAAAATTCCTCAAGGAGGCTCCATTGCACTTGCGGTACCAGCTGGGTTGAGACCCATGTGAGGTCTATAATGGATGAATGACCCCGTTCATTGGTGAAAGTGGGGAGATTCCATTCATTTAGCAGCTTTAGGTTATGGTTGGTAACGCAGTCATATAATTGACATCCTGCAGAATCTGGAACTTTTGCTTCCCATAACCAGTGGTGGGCATTGAAATCTCCCGTTAGAATGCAGCTAGAACCCACCCGCTGACTTTTATTCGGAACCTCTTCTAATAGTGAAGTAATGTTTTCATTGTGACGTCTGTAAGTTACTGTAATTGAGATCGAAGAGCCGCCCGAAGGAACAAGTTTCAAAATCGCGAAGAGTTCAGTGATTTCCATAATTTGCATTTCGCTGCTAATTTGTATAAAAGTATTATGCCTTTGTATTCATGTACAGGTCTTGATACGTTGAATCCCAGTATCTTCGTAACTTGGAGCTTTTGGGGAGGTTCTAAAATAGCAATGGTGTCGACTTGTAATAAATCTGCTTCGCTTGCCGTTTCCAAAAGTTGTTTATAGCTTTTTCTGACGTTATGGATTAGCAGCCGTTGTCTGAAACTCATTTCTTTGCAGCGGGGACCCTGTTTCTTTCCGCCTTCTTCATTTCTTCTTTGCGAATTGAACAGACATTGTCGTAAGCGCAGTGGCCACCTTTGCAGTTTGCGCACTTCTTCGTGTTACTTTGGGCAGGATCTTGAATCATGGCTTTCAGCGCACTTCGCGCAAGTCGGCGTGTTTGATCGGCACGTAGTAGCTACATGACCGTAGGCTTGGCAGTTGTAGCGCTGCATAACTGAAGGGGATTTTTTGTCTTCAACTTGAGCCAGACGATTGAAGGCGAAAAGCGAACCGATTCCCAAACAACGTGGATTTCTCTTCAGGAGATCGGCAGGTGAGCATGAGAGTCATATGCTTTACCGCTGTTGGGATTCAACCATGATGCTTGATCTTTGTCAAAATGAACTCCCAAGTCTGAGTTTCTTTCGGTGAGGTGTTGGATGATGTAATAGATAAAACAGATGTAACAGTTAAAACAATAACAAATACATACATTATATCACATAATAGTAAGCTTATGAATGGACTTCCGTTCGATAATTTTCAGCACTTACATTCATTTAACTTGAATGGGATTATAAGTGTCCTTGTGTTATTAACCGATGTTTGACTCTTTTCAATGCGTTCCACCTCGTTACGTTTTGTGGCCTGATCCCCTGATGTGTCTGCTTTCCAATTTATTTGGACTTGATTTCCTTTTGCTCGTTTAAAAAAATCGCAATTCCCATCTGCTCCCGTATGTTGCTTTTTACAGTTCGCACACGTTGGTATTTTTCCTTCTTTCTTATATTCACAAATTGTCGTAGCATGTTCTCCACCACACCTATCCCTTGCCTTACAGACAGAGCTCATGTGACCAAATCTTTGACACTTATAGCATCGAACGGGTCTTAGTTCGAAATGGTGAACTTTAAATTTTAGATATCCTAGGTTAAGATAAGAAAGCAATTTGCCGTTTTTAAAAATAAGGTGGAAACAACTAGTTTCCTCTTTAACTTTTTCCCCGTTTTCTGACCTTCGCTCTTTTTACAGGGCTCTTACTCCGACTTATCCTATAAAATTTTCATCCTCGACCTCCTTTTTTGACGCCCCATAAATGGTTACAATCCCGTGTTGCAGTAATTTAGTTTTGGTTACCCTGGCCCGAACTTGTATTTCTCCTATCTGTTCTGTTTTTAATAATCTATCCGATTCCTCGCGGTTGGTCGGGAAAACCAGCAGTTCTCCTGCACGCGTTATTTGAATATCATTTCTTTCATTTTCAGGTTATTAATTGTAAAAGAGCTTAGCTTATCAAAACTTTCCTCACTTTTTATTGCTCGGTATACTACCGGGCGTTTCTCCTCCGCTTTCTCTAATTCTTCCTCTGTTTCCGTTTCCGTAGTTGATACCTGCAGTCTTTTACGTTTGTTTCCTACGTCTACCTGAGCTTCCTCTCTTTCTCCCTTTTTTACTTTCTTTACTTTGCTTTTTCTGTACGAAACCATTTTAAAACCGCCATCTTTTTCTGTATTCTCCGTATTTAAATCCGGCTTTTCGTCGTCCATATCTGAACTTTCCGAAATCACTACTTCTTCGTCTTCTAAATCCGGTAAACGGTATCCCTGCTCCTCCCCGAGCTCTTCACTAGTCCCTCCAACTCCCATCCCCATACATTTTATAGCAATGAAAATATAGAAACGAAAATAATGTCACGCCAATATTTGTCAATTGTTTCGTTTAAGCGTAGTTTCCCTTTTTTGTTCCACCGCACCATTGGTTTCTGGACTAATGACAGTCATGTCTCCGAAAACCAAAGGGACTACGTTGATTTCGTTTGGGTGGCAAGAAGCTATAAAAAGGGAGAGTGACAGGGAAGCGGGGAGAAGAAGCTAATAAGAGAGAGAGAATGGAGTTTGTATATCGGTGGCAAATACAGATATCGTTGGCTACCTCAGTCTTAGTCTTTTGTTTCCAAGCCAGATCAGGGCCCCGTGAAAAACCACGTCATTGTAAAACTCAACTAAGTGTTGGTTAGTAACATGACAATAATAATAATAATAATAATAATAATAATAATAATAATAATAATAATAATAATAATAATAATAAACATTTTTAAATGTTTTTTTTAATGAAAAGGGATGTATATATTGAAAAATGAAAAGGATGTATAGATTAGGGCAAGGTTTTTTTAATATGTAAATGTACGAAATAAATAAATGGACCAGCAGGCTTGTGTGTGATAAATTAAAATGTCAGAATGTAGCATTTACGATAAATGGCAATAGCTTTTGTAGCTCTTCACGCTGATTGGCTGCAATCCAGAGACGCATTGACATTTAAACGCTAGCGACGACGGCGGTCTAATCTTCCTTTAAATAACCATGGGTTCACTACGCTAGAAGTCCACTTTCAACAGCTTTTACTAATCCTGACGGTTTGCCACGCCAGCGCTAGAGTGACGATTCTCTACGCAACAGATCGCCACGCCAGAAATAACCTAAAGTTAGGCTACAGTGAAGATCCAACTTAAGGAATTCCCTGCATTACTTGACGTGTTACACTCCTTTGGGATACGACAAGAAAGTGGCTTGCAATAGAGTGGGGACACTTGAAAATTTGTAGAGTACGGCTATACAATTAAGACTTACCACCTTCACATTTCAAATAAAACCAACCAACATAAATATAAAAAAATAAGTATGAACTTATACAAACCTTAAAATTAACACCAAAGAGCTTTTAAAAGCAGATGCATTACATCACGTACGCTTTCGCATGTGTAGTTCTTTTTTAGTAAACAAAATCCTTTCTTGATTTCCAATTTCTGTGCAAAGAACGGACTTTTTCTTCAGTCGTTTCTTATTTTAACCAAGTACATATTTGGTATGTTCTTAGTTTTCCTTTTCTATACACCGTTACTATGACCAGCGTTTTCGTACGAATTATCAAATGCGTCTTTTTGTTACAAGCTTCAGTCCTACATGTTTTAATTATCTATTACTTCTGTTTATAGCTTTACAGCTATTTTTCTTTACGCTTGTGGGGAAATGCGTTCAAAAATAAAGGCACAGGTTTTTCGGATAAACAGGAACACAAACTTTATTTACTTAGCTTAAAAACATACGCCGATTGGGATACACAATAGAGAAAATAAGGGGTAACTACGCTACAAGGTTGTATAAATGCTTCCTTCACGCTAGGGGTTGCGCCTTCGACTGTCGCAGGCTCTCTGCTCCCTTTTTTCGAGGTCAGCTAGGTTCGCCTTGGGAGTGACGTGGCAAAAAAGGTAGGAAAGGTCAAGGTGAAACAGAGAACGACGTGGCAAAAAACGGGTGGAAAAAAGGTGAAAGGTGGAAAGATTGAAGGTGAAGGTCCAAACATCCATATCCGGGAGGGCTATAGGAACCGGATAGGCTTGCGCACCATCTTCCCCTTTCGACTTACGTAGGAATTCTTAACAACGCTATTTTTTATTTACCTATCTTTCGGAATTCATGACGAACAGATCCTCGCGAATACAATACTTAGATTTCACATAAATCAAGACCTTGCAGCCTGTTTACTAAATTTCTGTTAGTGAATAGTGGCCCCAGTTAAAATAGTTAATCAAAACAACTTCTTGTAAACGAAGTGCCTATCCTTTATTCTCATGTTACATTTAATCGTGTATTTTTAGCCCGTTGAAAATATACTTTTACATTGAAAAATTTTGCATTTTTCAAACCAATTATGCCAAACTTCATTAAAAGCTTTTCAACACATTCATTTTTTTTTACTGTATATTATTTTATTGCTTTATATTAAATATTAGTTTTTTCTTTAATGCATTTTACTCCTTTGTTATTGCTTACTAGTTACTGTGATGGCAGTATTTGGATACTGTAGTATAGGAATGTGTTGTTTGGCAGATGACAAGGTGATGAACCTGTATTCGAATGTGACGAGTTGTTTGTAAGAAAGTATGTTGTGTGTAATTGTTTCTACTCCTACGCTGTATATTTTCACATTTATTTCCATTTTACGCATAATTAAGTTTACGGCATTATTAAATGAGAGTATGACCGGAAGGATCCCGTACGAAAAAACAGAGAACAAGTGACGCAGTTACATGAAACGCTTAAGGTGGAATTTCACTGTATAGCTTTGAATCTTTAGCGCTAACCCTGGCGTGGCAAACCGTCAGGATAAGTGAAAGCTGGTGAAAGCCGACTTTTAAGCGTGGCGAACCATCTTACCTCACAGGCACCCCACCCCTCTCAGGAATTTTGGACTTGCCGCGAAAAGTGTTGGATTGTTTCCGTTCGCCGTTTAAGGCTTAGAATTGCTCTCTAGTCTAATCGTCTTAAGGTTTTGTAAACGAATCCAAAAACCCACGTGTAGTTGAGTAATATTGAAAGCGAAAGAAAATCAACCGTTCGAAAAGTTTCGGAATAATTGTAGAGGAACTTGTTCAGGAAAATGGATGCTTCCGATCAGGAAGGTGATGGAGCCGGAATCTTCGGTGAAAAGGAAACTAACGAGGTAAAAGCATACAATTATAAACTTTCTTATATATTTTTCAGTACTAAAACGTGATATTTTGATTATGTTTCACAGTTGCGTTCGTTTATAAGCAAACTCGGCATAGGAGAACTCGGTAAGAAGTATCAAGAAAGTTCAGCTCCAAAGAAATCAAAGAAAAAAGCTCCTAAACAAGTAGTAATATTTTCACTTTATTTTTTCTCTAATTAAATTGTTTCTTAATTTTTTAGGCCGAAGCTGTTAAAAAAGCACCTCAAGCGAAGGAAGTAGCTAACAAAAAAGGTCCTAAATCTGCCGCAGATGTAAAAACTCCCCAACCTCCTCTCCGGAACGGGAAAATCGCACCCAGCAGCAAAACACACTCGACACAATGGAAAGAATCGCCACAAAATGTGTCCAAACCTCAAAACAAGAAGATTGTATTTGACACCGACGAATTGAATCGTTCCAAAGCTAATTCACAAGAAGAGGACCTGCCCCAAGCTCCCAAACCCACCAAAGCACACAATTTGCTCCTCCAACCGGGTGTGCATTGGTTTGATATCGAAGTAAATCGACAATTCTCTTTAAATTTGACCTTTAAGGAACCATATGAACACTACAGAAAAGCTCTTAAAAGAACAGTTTGTTAAGCTGTATCAGCAGATATTTCCCTTATGAAGACCAAATATCGGAAAAGAAAACAGAAAACAAAAATTAACGAAAACTATGATTTTTTATTTTGCAGACAAATTTGGATGGTTTGGTGATCAAAGACGTCAAAGTGGATAACAGCCAAGTGCAGAATTGGGAGATGAGGGGCACGACGTTGCTCCAAGAGGACGCCAAACGCTTTCAGGCCGTCCGGGAAGCTCAGAGCGATCGATCGGAAGCACGCTGGTTGCAAACCGTCATGAAAAGCGGTACTCTGGCCGATAAAATCGCTGCCCATACCGTCGTCATCCAGGAATCGGCAGTACATAGTTTGCAGTCTATCAAATACCTGGTCGGATTACTGAACGTCAAAGGCCGACGCGAATGTCTCATGGCAATGGGTAAAAAAATAAATAAATAATAAAAAAAAATATTGCCATGAATATTGCCATGATTTTTATTTACATAATATCATTTCTTGACTAGAGCAAATAGTTTTACTTTTTTATATTTATTAATTTTTGAGTGCAGGTAGCTTTTTATTGGAGTGAATACTTCCTTGAACGTCGTTACTCACTAATACGTACTTTTTCATATTGCAGACACTTTGAAGCAGCTTCTGAGCACCGCTTTACTGAATCCTAACGCCAAATTGAAGACTTTGGCACAACAACCGCTGCAGTTGCTTAACTACGACGACACACAGCTGACTCAGCGCCAGAAAGACGCATTGTTGGCCTTGTGGGTCTTTGAATCCAGTCTGAAAAAGTGCTACGCGGAGGAAATTATCCCTGCCTTAGAAATGGCGCTTAAAGACACGGTGGACGAAACTAGAAAGAAAGCCGTTGGGACTGCGACAGAATTGTTGGCCGCTTCGCCTGAACAAGAACACGTAATATACACTCAAACTGATCCTTTTCAGCGTCTTTTAATTTTGATTTTTATGTTTACGGGCTATCTTTGCCGCTTCATTATCAGAAACTAAAATATTCTTCTTGTAAGTTAATTGTATGCCTTCTTCTGATTTTTCTCTTTTCTCATCTTTGTTTACTTATGTACAATTTTTAACAACCCTTAGTTAGTCTCATAAGTTCAGGACAACTACGACGATTCTGTTTTCATTATTTAAAAAAATCACTTCATTTGAACATTATTTTCTAAAAACCTTTACAATTTCTTTAGAAAGTGATTAAAGCTTTAAAAAAATGGGAATTTTCTAGGGTGAAACCTAGCGAAAGAAGTGCTGATAGATTTGCCACGCACTGACCGTTTATTTGTTTATTTTATTTGCTATAGGTGCTTTTGCCGTTATTAGTGAACAAAGTGGGTGATCCTCAAAGAACAGTGGCCACCCGGGCCATAGCCGAGATGGAACGATTGCTGCAAAAGCATCCGAACATGAAAGGTGTGATTGCCGACGAAATTGAGCGTCTACTGTACCGGCCGAACGTGAACCCCAAGGCTCAGTACTACGGGCTGTGTTTCTTGTCCCAGTTCTTACTCAGCGACGATGACGCCCACTTGGCCGCCAAACTCATCTCCATTTATTTCGCGTTCTTCAAAGCCTGTGTTAAGAAAGTAAAAAAAAAAAAAAAATAAAAATAAAAAAGTAGAATCTTATTTTCTGAAGTACAGTCTTTTATTGTTTTCAAATTATAAATTCGGGTTTACGTAACACTTGTGTCGAATCTTTATTATTTAATTCTAATTTTCTTTACGTGTGAATTAACTATTTTTTATTTGTGTGTGCATGTTAGGGTGAAATTGATTCCAAGATGATGTCTGTCCTGTTAAGTGGGGTGAAACGCGCCTTTCCTTACGCGAAACCCGTCTGGAGTTCGGCCAACAATCCGTTGAGCACCCAGGGCGACACCTTGTTCAAAATTGTGCATTTGGCGCACTTTGGTATCGGCATCCAAGCCTTAGCGCTTTTGGATCAAGTGTTGAACACGGCCGAAGGCGCGGGTGAAGGTTTAGGCATCTCACCGGATAGGTTTTACGCCGTACTGTACCGAAAGCTGTTGGATCCCGAGTTGGCACACACCACGCGCCAATCCATGTTCCTCAACTTACTGTTCCGGGCGTTGAAACGCGAAGAGGCCATTCAGCGATTGCCGGCTTTCATCAAACGACTCCTACAAGTAAACTAAATAAAGAAACACTTGCTGAATGGAAAGTAAAAGTAAATTGAAAGACTTTTTTAAAAAATACTACTTTTTGCTAATTAAGTCAATAAATACTAGTTCATTAAGTCAGTAAATACTAGTATTGTTAAGTCTTACTCTAAATTTAAAGTAAGTATTTTTTTACAAGAACGTGGATTTTTATAAGAAATTAGAATGAAGTTAAAAAGGTTACTAACTTATGTTAGACTTAGCTCTGAATACTTGTAAGAGTAAACGTTTTGTATAAGTAATCCCCCTAGTTTATGTGAATTTGTTTGAATTCAGTATAACGCGTTTGATTAATCGTAGAACATTTGGAAAACAAACCACGTGTCAAGCGTTACTGCAATTCAGTAATAATATTCAGCAAATCGACATGTGTTGAAGCGCAAAATAGTTAACCATGTAAAATAGATGAGCGAAAAGTAAATAATAAAGGTTAGGGTTTTTTCATCTTGCGTATATTAAAGGTAGACGCATCAAAAAGCATTTTTATTATTAATAACCCTTACAGAAAACATGGATGTGCGTTGGAAAAGGATAGAAAACTATTTTAGATAGAAAAGTTTTACCTTACGAAGAGTAACTTTGCAATAATTCCGAAGGTTTTAGTTCTAAAATGTAGAAGAATTTTTGCATGTTAAGCATGGGTTAATGTATTATACAGTCATCTGGGGTTATTTCGAGCACGTGGGGCGAATTTGAACATTTTATGGGAAACTGTAAGTAAGACCTAACAACAAATCCTTTTGCTACCAGGCAATCCCTGTGTTCAAGGTTACCCAACGAACTTTGACCCTTTTGCCGTGTTATAGTTTGCGAGTTTTTTGGGGAAACGCGTCGCGTTCAGAAAAGTCACGACTTGTGATGAAAAAGAGCATGAATCCTCAACTCAGCAACCAAAACCCTCAAAGTTAAAAACACTGTACTGCCAAGACTAGAGAATCAACCACAGGAAGTGCAAAGAAGTATGAAAGTGAAAAGGAATTTAAATTTGAAGGCTCAATTTCCTCTTTTCTGGCGTCCTCTCTAGTCGTTCGTATTTTGTTCCTAAAATAAGAAAGGTAATTTTCTTTAAAGAAAATGGTCCAGCGCGTTCAAAAGCTCCCATTTGATAATGTCAAGAAGATATTTTGTGCAAAAGTGTTACTTTTAAATTTTACCTTTAAACGCATAATTTAAAACTCAAATACACAAGCCATCAGGAAAGTGTAAACTCCAAGCTTATTCGATTCTACACTGTATTGTACAGAGCCAGAACATTTTATTTACTTATTGCAAAAAAAAGTAGCCGAAATAGCCAAAAGAAGCACGAAAAAATGCGCTTAAAACGAAACTTTTCTTTCATACGAAACTGTTCTCGTTTCCTTTTTTTACATAAGCAACTAACTATAAGTAAGGGGAATACGTTAGTCGTAAGTACACTTTTCGTGAGGTTTTCTTTAAGAAATTGATTCGTGATGAGAGTACAGGGAAACTGGTAAGCCAGTAAAGCTGAAAACCGAGCTGAAATACCCAGCTGGAAAACCGCGTGACTTAAAACGCTTTCATTGACAAACTTCTACGTAGTGAACGCGTAAAAAATTTTCCAGTCTGTCTTCCACATTGCAGTTAGTTAAATTTTTCACTTCTTTTTCTTAGTTACTAAATACTGTGTAAATATACAACGATGTAGTTAATTGTCTGTTGCTATTGATGGAATTTTAGTTTTGTGCATTTAACCGAATTAGCGTAGTTCAGAACATGAGAAGCAGCGAAAATGTCTAAAATGCACCGGAGTAGATAAATACAAACCGAGTTTCATGCAATTAATTTATGTATTATATGTTTAATTTCGGTTTTTGCAGGTGTGTACTACATTGCCTCCACCATTAGCTTGCGGAATCTTGTTTCTTATCTCGGAGTTGCACAAAGCGAGACCCGAATTGAAGAAACAGTTAGAAATCATGCAACAATGTGCGCCGTCGGCCGCTTTAATGCTAGAAGATGATGACGAAGAACATTATGAAGATATTCCTGTTGACGAAGTAAGAATTTCGAGACTTTTTGCCTTATGACGAGTTTTGGTTTCAAACTGACTCGCATAATGATGAAAAAGAATCGCTCATTCGCTTTACTCTTAAAAATTGGCCCATTTTTCACATTTCGTGTTACATGATTTTCTCTACATGTCAGTTTGTCACTGGATTTTGTCTGTTTGTTAATTTTTTTGGCGAGGTCGTATTTGTTATGTCATCTAGAGTACGTATTTATATTTGGAATTTTTCCTGTTTGTTGGAGTTATTTTTGTGTGACTTTCTTCGTTTTTCTCTGTCCTTCATTTTGTTTGACTGTTTATCGATTTCTGTATACTTATTAGTCCACAATATGTCACATTCAGTATTTTTTGTATAATTATGTTTTTAGAAAATAATTTTCTTCCTTACTGTTTTCTTTTTCTTTTTTTATCTTTCCAGAGGTAGAATTATTTAATCGTGTTGTTTCGAACCAATAAGTGACGATTTAATTATTTTACTTTATCATTTGGCCTGTTTTGTGTAGTTATTGATTTGTTCTGTTTATTTTCTTTAGGATGGAAACGAAATTAAGGTGAAAGCCATAAAGGAAACTAAATCTGCCTCTTCATCTTGGATCCATCGTGCCAACTTGAATGAAAATCAGCAGAAAGCGTCCAAACCTCAGACTTATGATCCATTGGTAACTTAATTTCCAACTATAATACAAGCTCTTTTTATATTTGAAAATTAATGATTTTGTTTTCATTGCTTCTTCAAGTTCTTTAGTGGCCAGCGTTTTCAGTGATATTAAATTATGTGTGATCTTTTAAGGCCCGGAATCCGTTGTACGCCAAAGCTGAATCTGAACCGCGATACGAAGTTTTGCCCATGTCAGTCCATTTTCATCCCAGTGTGGCCCTCTTCGCGCAGACGATAATGAAAGGCCAGAATATTAGCTATCAAGGCGATCCGCTGCAAGATTTTACGTTAGTCAAGTTCTTGGACCGATTCGTGTTTCGAAATCCCAAACAGGTCGCGCAGATGGAGAGCTCACAGCCTGCGATTGCTCACAGGTAAAAAGATTTGTTATGGAATCTTTCTTGATTCCGTTAAATATGAAAGCCGAATGCTTCAGGAAATAAATTAATGGAGTACTTTTAAATAACCAAAACTAAAGTAGCAGTTAAAAACGCAAAGTTTATTTACAGATAATCGATAATCCGTATTAATTAGAGTTTACTGTTTTTTTTTAAGAAAAGAAAGGAAATAAAGAAACGAAGACAAGTGATTGTAAATAAGGAGAAACAGACCAGAATTAAAAGTAGAAAGAAGTAAAAGAAAGAATTGAAAAAAACAAAGGTCTGTAAGTAACAGTAGAGTCATATAAAATAAGGACGTATTTTTGGCTATGTTTGTCTATTTTAGCAATATATCTTCAGTAGGACACAATGTGTTAATTAAAAATAAAGGAAAACACCAATTTTTTTTTTTTTTTTTTTTTTTTTTTTTTTGTAGGCGTGTCCTAGGCAGACGGAACTTGTACAAGCCAACCGGCATGAAGTCTTTAGCCATGACAAGCAAAGATTACTTGGAACAATCCGAAGAACGTGTGCCTCCGGATGAGCTCTTCTTCCACCGCTACTTCAAACAAGTCGCTGGCAAGCCGCGTTTACACAAACCCGACCAAGAAGACGGGGATGATGACGATGTGTCATCTGTAGCGAGTGAAGAATTCGACGACTATCTGCAAAACGACGCGCAAGACGAGTTTGACTTTGCCAGTCACGTCAGCGCCACCGCAGCCAAGAGCAAAACTAAAAACGCCAAAGCCAAACGCGACGGCTCAGCCGTAGAAGAGGACAACGACGATTTGGACGACTTGGAAGACGATTCCGATTTGGATAACGCCTTTGACGAGTACGACGACTTGCTGGAAGAAGCGGAAGGAGTGGTGGTAGACGAAGAAGATGGTGAAGCAGAGCAAGAGTTTGATGAAGAGAATGTGGCTTTTTCGGACGGTGAAGAAGAAGAAGATGACTTGCCTCAAGGGGGCAAAGCTGCCAAAAAAGGACGAGATTTCGAAGATGACTTGGATTGGGCCATGGAAGACGGGCCTAAGGTAACTTGACGTTCAGAAACAATCTTTCATTTCCCTACCAATTTTGTATTATTTCCTTTCTGTTTCTTAATTCACTTGTTTTATGTCGTCATCTTTGTCGCTTGGTAATTTTTGTCATACCTCGTCGAATGCTCATATTTGGTTTTCCGCACTTTACAGGCGAAGAAGAGTAGAAAAGCCTTATTGGCTTCGACAGTGGCTGATTTTGCTGACGCAGAAGAATTTGCCGAGTTGCTGGAAGATGACACGGCATCTGGATGGAATACTGGCACTTCACAAGCGTTGTCGAATCCTGACCGTGCACGTAAGAGCGTTTTTCGATTCGTTTAATATTTGCGTGTATTTACTCTGATATCTTTTCTTACATAATTCAGTAATTTTCGTAGATCTTTATTATTCCAGAATATATTTGTACGTTAATGTCTAAAAATTTTACAGCATATATTCATTACTCATGTAAACAGGCTTTGATCTATTTTTTATGTTTTTCTAGTAGTTTTATTGTACCACTAGTTTTAGTGTATTATGCTTTTACAAGTATTGTTTATGTTTCTTTACGTGTTGTAAGTGCTATATTAATTTTCTGTTTTCTTTTTCAGACGCCAAGCAACTCAAATGGGAAATGAAACGGGACCGAGCGTTCCGAAGCGACGATAAAAGAGGCAAAGGCAAGACGAAGAGTTTCGGCAAACCTAAACGTGGCAAAGGCAGAAGATGAAGAGGAGTTATGGTGGAGAAATAAACTAAATTTACAACACAAAACGCGTCTCCTTACTATTAGCATGAATTGCTAGATGAATTTGTAATTGTAAGTACATAACGTAGTAAAAGTGTGGCATACTCCCTTCTAACCAGTAGCTGAAAATGGAAGCTAGCAACGCGTTGTTACTGTAAGAATTCAGTTGATTGTATGGGGACTACACTCCTGTGACTATTTTTTTTTTTCGAAGTAAAATGAAAAAGAAAGTATCTTTAAAAAGGACAGTTGAATGACTACTCGTGCGAAAGTTACGACGAATAAATTATTGACATTGGCGCTGACAAAAATTCCAGCTTCGCTTGACGCGATATACTACGGGTCAGGAAAGACTCACGTGTTAGGGCTAGATTTTACTTGCGAAAAGAAAGATTGAATTATGAGAAGTACTTTATATTGTCACGTAATGAAAACGTACCCTAGCACTTTCCGGCTAACGTGAACATTCCGGCGGATGATTGCGTGTGAGACATCCGCCGCCTGTGTTAGGTTTACGCGCATGTTGCAGCTTTCTGCAATGCACTTAAGGAGGCCCAAGACTTGCAGAAGGGAGATGTGTTGAGAGTCAGAGTCCTTACTTTTTAGTCGGACTTTAATAGGCCGAAGTTGGGCCTGATTGAAGCCTTTTAGGCCTATGTTAGTTGGGTCAGCTAGGCAAGTGATTATATAGGTCAATTAGTATTGAACTAAATACTTCCCCACCCCTTTGTACTAAAAGTAAACAGTTCACGATTTTTAACGTAAAAATATGAAAGGGCTTTTATGAGTCGTGTATACTGTTTTGTCCATACAGCAAAGAAATTTCGTCAATCACAGTGAAATTTACTTGAGTCTTGTCAGGTTCAGTCCGATAGCTTCTTTTGCTCGTTTTTAGTTAATTCTTAACGTAAGGGAAAAGGATAAGAGAAGAATAATTATCGTGAGGTTTTGTAACGTACCGGGTATAATATTTTCATCGACTTTCTATTACAATTTTCTTGATCCTTTTAAAATACATTTCGACGGAAGGCAATGCTCGTAACTATCGCTTTTTCTCTATTTTTGTTACAACTATTACTTATACAATTGTTAATTATACAGTTTGTACCCGTCTAACGAACCTAATCCGTTCCTAGACACCGTTCGGTGTAAGAAGCTTTCGTTATGAGAGACGCCATTTTCCATAAGATTCAATGGAAATAATTTTAATGCGTTGCTGGTCTCCGACTAAAACCTGAAAAAGTTTGTTTAAGAAATCGAAAAAAATACAAAAATTACAATGATTTGTCAAAATATACATTTCATATACGGCTTTCATATTTCATTGACGGCTCTCACTTTTAGATATTACGTATTACTGTCAGTCCAGGACATAGGTAGGCCTATATCCGGAGTTATTTCACTATTGCAAAATACTCCACTGGGCTTCATAATAAAATCTAACTACAGTGGTGTCCATTTAATTGAACAGCGGTTATTTGAATACTCCGCAAAATTAAACGAAAAATTGGCGGTCCGTTTACGTCCGTTTAATTCTATTCCACTCCGTAATTTGAACACTCCGTCTATTTGAACAATGTTCGTCTGGTTCCGAGCCCATTAAAATAAGCGGGTTTCACTGCACTTAATTACTGTTTAACATTTCAAATGTGTGATTTGCTTAACGAATAATGCACCATTTGACTACTATTGGAGGAGTACTTCTTCCCTTTCATTCTCCTTTCTCAACAGTCCGCTACAAATGCAAACTCTAATTTACCGTAAGCATCGCAGACATTTCAAGTCGCCAAGGTGAACCGGAGGCACACGTGAGTTTTTTTTCTGCAACGTTCAACTCTTGAGCAATCCGCAAAACGGGCGAAATAAGAGCAAAACCTGGGGAAAAGTACATAGACTATGTCAAATCCTAACTTTTTTTCACCCTTTGGCACAAAGATCAGGGAAGAAAGATTCGAGCTTGAAAAATACGCGAAAGAGTGATTTTTGTCTGCTTATGATGTTCTAAAAATAGCTTTCGGATGTCAAAACTGTCAAAAACTGTACATAATGAATGTATCACAGAAATTTATCTGAAAAGAACAATACAGGAGACGCCCATAAAGCCACGTAGGGGGAGGGGACAGTTGATACGACGGACAAAACATACAAAAATCACAAGACTGCAAACAATTTTGGAAATGTAAGAAAAACGTGCACTTGGTGAATGCGGCGAAAGCCACCTGGGCAAAGCTTCGTTGGAAAAGCCTGAAGCAAAAATGTGAAAATAAATAAAAATATATTTGTGGCTAATTATGTAAAAACCGGTCTTAGTTTTTCCGTTGTCACTTTTACGTTAAACATCCAAAGATTGTGCCTATATGGTTTATGTGTACGTCATAAGCCACAGAGTGACACTTTGAAGGCTCAGTCACAAGGATTTACAGGATACGTGGAAAGTCAAAAGTAGCGCTTTGGTACGGTTTGGACTGAAGCGCTTTGACAGCTAGTTTTTTGTTGTGCAAATGGCAAAATAAACAAAAACAGATTTTCGCACTAGTGGAGTACTAGAACAATTTTACCTTTCATGTACATTATATTTGTAAGTTTTCATAAATATCTTCAAATTCTACCATGTACTTTTCTTAAAAAGCTTATCTGTCAACTTTATTATGGCAAGCACTCGTCCATTTCGCAATACCCCCTAATCCAAATTCCGTTTACATGGCATCTCGTGTTGTACAACTGGAAGAGCCTCCAGTTTTCATGGCCGTTTGGTCTTATTTTTTATCTTCTTGAAGCGTTCAATATCTTATTTTGTACCCAGAACACTACTCCACCTGACAAGTATAATTTTTGGCTAAAGTTTTGTATGCGCGTTACGTGAAAAATATAAAACAGAAAAGTGTCAACATTGTCCCACCCTTCCTCTAACTTTTAATTAAATTCTCATAACATGCGTACAAAATTCACAATGAGTTAAGTCAATGATAGAACTGAATAATTAACTGGATAAGATATACATTAAAAGTACTATCTTATGACCATTCCTGGTTCTTGCAGTTTGATGAAACGAAAAATCTGCTATTAAAATGGTGAACGGCATAACACCGCTTGGTCTTTCTCGAGCTTGAAAGGTTGAGTTGGTAAAAAAAGAGAAATATATTTTAAAAAATCAGCCAAACCCTCTTACTTAACCCACAACCCTCTTGAAAGCCATGGTAAGCTTTCTAAGTAGTCATTATGAATGGAGCCGTACCTGTGTGTTTCTTCGCTAAAATAATCGATTGTTGTGCAGTACGACGAATAAAAGGCGACATACGACGTGAAAATTGAGAAAACAGATAGCCTACATCACTTCAAAAACTCTCCGTTTCCGCTACTCTTGTCGCAACCCCAACCACTAAAGAAGACAAGAACTGAAATAGTACACTTAAGGACTGCCTCTTTCTAGGTATTACTTTTACAAACAGTTTTATATCAAAACCGAGACAAAATAAACTTAGTGGAAATTACCATATCATGGCTGTTGAAACAACAGCTCAGTAGCAGCACCTCACTACACCGGTGTGCTAACTGAATGTGAGGGCTTGTATTGCGAGGACAGGGCACCAGAGGCGCAGCTAGGAATTTGTTTCGGGGTAGGCCTGTACACTCAAACGCCCTTCAATTTGTCTCAATTCAACTAATTTTTTATTTGCGGGGGCTAGCTAGTCCAGCCCTAAACAAGACATTCATGAATTCATGTGCATCAATGTAAGACCTGCTACAATTGCGAAAAGGTGGAGCCCGGGCCCCCCAAAAATTTTTGCCATCCTGAAAAGAAAGGTATTTAAAACTCATTTATAACTCATTAACTCTTTTATTAAGAGAAATGCAAAGTCGGGCCCCCCCAAATTTTTGAAGTGCACGACGCCACTGAGTATCAGCACGTCGTTAAAGAGGTTGAACAGTTGGTCTTTGTGATGGAGGATTGTGAAGAACAGAAGAAAAAGGAAGATCGAATAATAAGATCTTGTCTACCTTCTGAAATATGTTAAAACGGCAAATTACCATCGACTCGCTTTGTTCTGAACACAAGGGATGACTTCAACATTTTCTGGGGAAGATCATGGGTCATCTATGATACTCAGTGCAAAATAACAGAGCAGGTATATTTAACAAGGGCGTCGCGAGGGGGTGGTGGTTTGGGGGATATACCTTCAATAATTGGGCAAAAGCCGATTCAGAAAAGAAGTATCATACTCGAGTTGGTTAAATCATCAAGTACAGTCAGTATAATTAAGGCTCCACTTCTCCAATGAGAACAGCTCGCGACGCTTCTGATTTAGCGACGAGTAGTTTTTCCTAGCAAGAACAAAGTTTCTGACAGCAAGGACAAAGCTTTCATTTTGACTCATTTTTAGGAATCAGAAGGTAGAAAATTGTAAAATTTTTAGGAAAAGGTGACACTTTTGAAATGGACGTATGTTTGTTTCCCACTTTTTGCTTTCTAATTTGCTCGTGATGGTTGTATTGTGCAAGTATCTAACGATTAAATGAGAGAAAGATTACCTACAGCTTAAATACCTGATCATACTGATGACAATTTCCAACGCTTCTGACAGTCTATAGCTGGCCTCTAAATAGACACTTCAGCAAGCAAAAGCGAATAAAGGAAAAGGATCACTTCAGTTATCGTTCACTTAATCGTTCTTTAACTAAATTTACCGTAGACCGTAGGAAATTCTCCCATCAATGCAATAAAATAGATGTCGGTAGATCCAGCGACAAAAGGCTTTTGGATACCAAAACATCTTATTTACGAGTCTGGCTAATTCGGAATAGCGCTCATCATATCGTCTCAATTAATCTTTGAAATTAGGAGTTATTTCTGTTTACAAATCTGAATGAAAGCTTATTTCCTCTTAGGTACCAACATGTTCGTGGTATCAACTTCCTTGTTGCTGAAGTTGTTAGAGCTTTGCTTATCCTTTCGCATTCGTCAGCACCAGTGTATGGCTTACCAATGTCCCCGTTACTAACTGAGAAAGTCCTGTATTTATTTTTGCTCTTTAATGATAATTTTCGTACAGGTTACGAGTGTCTATTACTTTATCTTGAATTTCTTTGATACGTTACTGTTTTTTTTTTCTTTTCGTCTTCTACGTCGTTCCGCGGCGTAATTTGTTCATTTTCTTAAGTAATTGTGGAGTGTTTTGCTGTGCTGAGAGAATTGTTTAGCAGAAGCCTGTTTCCTGAATTCTTCTTATTTGTTAACTTATAACCCTATCAGTTGATCGTGCTCAACTGAGTTAGTAAGTTTTAAATTTTAACTTTATTTTTTAAAATGCTAATAACTAACATGTATCAGTCAGTCTTTTATGGATACCAAAAGTAAATTAAACCCTTAACTGAAAAGAAATTAATTCGATGAAAACTAAATAAAACTAGTTACGAATCTAGTTAGACGAAAACTTTCGAGAAACACTTCTTTACGTAATTTAATTCAATGAGCGAAAATTAAGCAAGTCGAGCGAAAATTTGACAAAATCACTTTGGAGGTCGGTACACGTTTAATTTAAGTGCACGTTTGTGCGACGAGGCTTTTCCCCACTTCAAATCATTTGATTTGTAGCGTAGGCGGCTTTAAGTATCCATTTTTTTTACTTAGTGCTTAGATCTCTCGCTTAGCATTATCAATCTTGAATTAACTTTTGAAAATAAACACTAATAGTTAAGAATTACGATAAAAGCGCAAACAAAAAAGGCTATCGCCATATCTTGGGTGAAACAGTTTGAATCGTACCTTCGTGGTATGCAACAATAGCTTAAGTAGACTGCATTTGAGTGGATACCCTTATTATCCAAACATATCGGAACCACGGCGTAAACTACTTCTCCAGAGCTACACACTTAATTTAACTATTATGGCTAAACAAAATCAGTTTACGAAAGCGGACTTCACTTTATACTAAATGTAGTCCAAGAAACGTTTGTTTTAACGCACAGAAGCATTTACACATAAATTGAAATACGCCATAAACAAAAAAAACGATCCGCGCTTTTTTAACCAATTAGGATTTTTCATTTTATTTTGGTTCCTGAAATCCACATGAGATTAAACACGTGTCACATGTTTGTCATTGATTACATGTCATTCCCCTTGTGATTTCAAAAGGTGTAGGCAGGTACGTCATGGCGGAATGCGGTTTCTCGCTCTTTTTCACCTTCACAAATAGTGCCTACTTCACCACAGTTTTTTCCTCAAGGACCTTTTACAAATACCCATGCATCCCAATGCTGTTGTTTTCGGTAGACTCAAATTTATAAGTCGTACATAAAAGGGAAGGGAAAAGAAAATGGGAAAAACAACATACCCTTCCGCCACATTCAAATGTCTATCACATCATCCTTGAGATTTCTCTATCCCAGAACAAAGAATACATCACTGGTCATAGTTACGTGCCACTTTCATTAGTTCGTTAATTTTCCATCCTCTCAATACAATCAATATTACCATAATTTCGATATCAAAAACATCCATGTTGGCCATTACAGCGTTGCAGATCGTGATCAAATGCAATTGCGATGATTTAGAACTGATTCACATCCAGTGTACCCCACACACAATAAAGGATTCACTCAATCAAGGACAATAAGGCCAACTTTGCTTCACAACCGTTCAAACGTTTTCTCTTCACAAATTCCTTTTTCAAAAAATTCAAAACAGACTTGAAAATGTGCAAACCCTGCCAATTTTTTTCCCAAAGAATGACAATTTTTCGTACCCTGCTTAACACCTTTTTTCTTCAAAGACTTTTTGTAGGTGATGTGTTCGTTTAAAAAGAAAATTTTCTAACGTGAAGAAAAAATGCTAAAAAATCTAAATTTAGTAAAACTCCAATTTAGCCAACCGGTCAGTAGCTTACAAAGCAAAAATCAAATGTTGGTGCACTGGAATTATTAAAAATTCCATTTTGGAATAATAATTTCCATAGGACATATTTTACTCTGAACAAAACTGTTCAACCAGGTTCTGGCTGAGTTCAACCGATGGTTTGGCGTTGATGGTTCCATCTGAGCAAGCACTTCATCATCAAAAACTTACGTTGACCTTAGAGAGCTCAACAACAACTCGCTTTTGTTTAACACTGTTCAAACAAACTTGATAGAACAGGAAATGGCTTCTAACCCCGCCTACTGCGGTTGTTTGTAAACAGTAATAAGCTTCTTTCTCTGTTCGTCCGTTTTACAGTAAAAAAAATATGCTGTTGCGCTGAACCAGAAAAGAACCTTGTTCGCAAGAAAACGCACCCACTCACAATCAGCCAAGGAGATGACCAAATCAGAGTTTTACTGCAATAAGGTCATACTAAAGTCAAATGGAATATACGTAATAAAAATAACTTAAATTCCAGCTGTGTTAATCAGAAATTCGCAAAATGAATTTTTATATTAACATCGAAGACTCTTTTTAGAAAAGAAAGGATTTTTAATTTTTTAAAAAAAGAAAATTTTGTTAAATAAAATAAATCATTCGCGACGTGTACGTTTGGGGCGCGACACGCCCGCGTGCTTTTCATCCTTTGGGGGAGGCGTGGCTGCCGCCGTGCTGGCCTCCTCCCCGGCTCCTCCCACTGAGGCCCGCCCTTTGCGTCCCAACTGCACTTGGGATTGTGCCGTCAGCTGCAGTGAGATGGCGTGCGTGTTGAGTTTTTCGGCCAGTAGCAAATCTTTGAGTCCGCGCATCTTTTGGCTCTTGAGCACCAATCTGAGTCCTTCGGATGGCGAGACTTCGTCGGCTTCCACAGAGGGCGTCAATTCACTGGTAGGCGTGGCTCCTATAAAGTCAGATTCGGGTGTTTTAGGTGATTTTTGACCTTGGTCCAGCTCCGTAGCCAGCGGAGTAGAGGGCGGGGCTAAGGCTAAGACTCCTTCCCCTACGGGCGAACAAGAGGCGGAGGAGGAGCCAGTGTCGGAGAGGAGTTTGCCGCCCATGAAATAGTTGGCGTTAAGCACCGTTTGGCCACAGAGTTCGGTTAAAGCGGCCAGCGTGGCGTGGCTGACGGACGACGGCTGCTGTGAGTCCATTTTGTCCTCGAGACGAGTCACATAGTCCCGCCAGCTCGGCACGGGGGTGGAGGACTTTGCCCATCCTCCTGGCCAAGCAGTGGAAGCGCAGGGACTCTCCACCACATTGCTGTTGGTGTCCAGCAGCAGTTTTTCGCTCTCGGGAGGATCGTGGGGCTCATCGGAAACTTTACGTAATTTATGGGATTTTTGGGGGTACGAACAATTCACACAAAGGGGAAAAAACGGAAAAAATAAGAAAAGGGACCGAAAAGGAGGGAAAAAGATGAAAACTTCTCTGTTATACACCACTTAGTATTTTTACGCGTTTTAAATGAAAACGAAGGACTAGGTAGATTAAATACAAGTAAGCTAAGCAAACAGTAATCTTATCTTTGACAAATGCCTTTAAAACTGGGTACTTATTTTTGCAAAACAAGCGGTGTGTTGGCCGGAGACGTCCAACTCCGTCAGCAGAAAGGAACCAAAAACCCAACTTTATCTTACCTAGCCTAAACCAACTTAACCTAATTTGGCGTAAATTAGCTATCCAACTAACCAAACCTTACTTAGCAAACTTAATTTAACTTACAGCACATTAAGTAAACCTTATTTTAACCTAATCCAACTCGCGACAGGCGCAAAAATGTATCGGGCATCGACATGAAAGAGTAGCCTAACCTTACCTAACCGAACCTAAATTGACGTCACCTAACATATTCTAACCTTGCCCAACCTAGCTTTATCTAAACTGACCTTACTTAGTTTACATAAGCACACCTTAACTTAACCTAATCTACCCAAATCTACACTAAAATTAAGCTTAACTTTACCTTACTAACCTAGCATAACGATTGTTTTTCAGCAAAATTTCATTTCAATTGACAGGGCGCTTCGAATAAAAAAAGAACGAATTATACCCTTCAATAGTAGGGAAGACCAGGCACCTTGGATAGGGGGGTACGTTGGACCATTCTAATTATCTCCTCAACCCCGGAGTAAAACATTGTGAAAAAATTGTCGAACACTGAAAACGTGCATGCGCTGGTATAATGAAAGTTGGAATTGAAACCGTTAACTATTTTGGAAACTGCGACACTATTTTTTTTTTGGGGGGGAGGGGGTCCAAGCTTTGGGAAAATCACTTATTTGCAGCTTTTACCAACAGTTCATAACACAGCTCTGTGATACTTTTTCAAGTAAAGCTGCAGTATTAAGCTACAATTAACCCCCGAATTGTCATAATTATTTTTGCTTGTGTATTTAATTTTATCCCATTTTGTTAGACCACGGCACCGGGCAGGTCGGACAAAATTAATTTTTAACACGTTAGATACTCTCAAATAACACGAATACCAACCGTAATTCTATCACTAAGCAGTAATAAACAGTTTAGGCGAGTTTATACGAAAGAAAATACGTTCACACCGTGTTAAGAGCCTTTTACGGAATACCGACGCAGGCTGGCAGGCATGAAAGAGGGAATACAAAAATATGCATTTGTTTCATTTTATCAGCGTTGGTTTTCTGAATGTTTAGCTCCATAGCATTAACAGTACAGTTAAAAAGATATTCACATCAATTACATAGCATAGGCACCAAAACGGAGCCCGCAGCTATGCAAAATTTAACCTACCCCGCAAGTATACCCATCCTACCCGTTGTTGAGGCAGCTTGGCCACTTTTGACTAGCTTCAGGAGAAATAAGACATGAAATATATCCCTAATCGTCATGCAATCGGAAAAAAAAATAAAGTAGAATGGCCACATAACAAATTACCTAAGAACTAATTATGAATCTTTAAAATTAAGCCCTCCAGGTCTTCTGAGGTGAAAAACTGCCCAACGTGCCCAGGTTGGGCAGTTTTTCACCCCAGTTTTTAACCTTACCTATACGCGGTTAGTCTTCTGAGGTATCCAGAGTTTTAAATTTTATTGACACTTAAATTTTTCTAGCATAAAAAATCTCTCCTTTTTCAATAAAAGAAGTTTTCATTTCTATTCCACCAAATACTTATATTTCCAGAAAGTATATTATTCTACGTTCTAAACCACCCTGATGCCCAAAACAGTGGAACTGTAACCAAAATAAATTAATAATATACTGCCACGCCATATAAACGCGTCTACTATAAAACAGCATGTGAAAAGGCCAGTCAATCTCTTTTGTGAAAGACCTGGTCAGCGCGACGCCGGTTACCGTCGCGGCCACTGTTCAAGTTGGCTAATGTCAAAGTTTACAAAAAGGGGTGGAAACCCCGAAAGAGGGTTGAATAGCATGTTAAACGAATTGAGAGACGTTTGGCTAAAAAAGTTCATACATTTTTGCGCAATTTAACGCCAGTAGAGAAATGATGTGACAATATTCTTTTCTCTTACAAATCCCACGTTTCTAATTTGACAGCAGTGCAAGCGAATTCGGTTCACAGCGTTAAATCAGAACTGAATAAAATGAGTTCCCTTTTAATTTGCTAAATGTCTTAATTTGCTTAGTTTGTTAATTTCCTTTAATTTCTGCTAAAAGCCGGAAAAATTGACTTAAAACCCGACTGAAGGTCGGGTAATTTACTGTTATACATCCCCGCGTGGGTTTGCTTATTTCACACGCGCTTTTAGCAGATAAAAACTGCTGCACGCACAAACACTCCTGAACTTAGTCTCGGCCTAACCTAACCTGAATTAACTAACCTAGACTAAGTTAACATGGCATAACTGACCTATCTTTTGCATTGACTGTCCCTGGTTTGCGTAGGCACGATTAGGTTAAATACTTTAGAATTTGTTAAAATAGGTTAGATTAGGATGTTCTGTTATCTTTAGTTAGGTTAGGTTTAGCTAAATTGGGTTAGATGTGGTTAGGTTAGGATGGGAAAACTACGAATCGATGGGGGGTATAATAGAAAGGTACTGAATTTTGTTTGTATACGCTGTACTGGCGCACGTCCCGCCTTATGAATTTGCACTCTGTTTTGTGAAGAAATTTATGTTTTTAACCCATCCTTACCATATCTTTCTGCATCTTTATTTTCATGTATCTTGTTATTATATTTTTTCATGTTAGTATCTTGGAGCTAATGAATTATTCCACCTTAGAGTCAACTGGTGTCAAAAACGTGGACATGGCATATAATAGAGAAGTGAGCATCACAACGGAAAACACCGATAGCGGGCTAGCAAGAGGGGTGAAACGGAACACTTTACGAGTTAAAGAAAAAGGTAGAATTCAATTACCAGCTTCTTGCTCTTCGATGATATGGACCTGAGCACGAACATCGGCGTCGAATTTACTGATGGTGTTGACTAAAGGTTTGGCCCAGCCGATGTGCAGCACTGGCGTGGAGCTGCCCTCTTCCCATTGGCAGATGCCGTCGTAGAAGCGCAGTAGGTGGGCGAAGCAGTGCGGGTCTTTGAGAATGCTGCGGGCGTTGTGGCCTGAGCCTTCCACCTTCATGATGTGCGGGATGAGTTCGTTGGCGATTTCCAGGAACTCTTTGTAGATTTCTTCGTCTTCACGAGAATAATTATAACTGTAAACGGGAAAAAAACAAATATTTTTAAAACATAAATATTTAATTTTTCGTAAAAGAAATTCGCTCATTCTCCATCTCTGTTCTGGTACATTAAAACGGAACAAATTAAATAATCTACAAACCACGAATGCCAATATACGACACGGCAACCGATACAAGCGGACGTCTTCATTCCGTCAATAATCGTTCGCTACAGTCGACTGTTTATTACAATGAAATTATAAGAAACCGTTGTGAATATTTCAAAATAACATATACATTATTTACTATACCGTTATACTATAAAACTGTAATAATTTCTTATAAAGTACATATATTTCTTGGCACCGATCTGAAAATTTTGAAGTTTGGTAGTATTTCCATTAAACCTGTACCACTTTATTTAACGATAAGTGTAAGTTAGTTAATTTTGCTACAATAGCGGTGTGATTTACTTCATAATTTTCAACTATATTTGTTAGTTGTGCATGAACAGAAGAAGGAAATCATCTGGGGGCATATAATCAGCTATAACTCGTAACGTAAGTTCCGTACATCCAAATAAATACAACACGCAAAAAAAGACTGATTACATGCTATTTACGTTTGATGCGCACCAATTTCCTTACAGTAATCGTAAATCTGATGATCTTCGCTAAAATTTACTCAATAGTCTTTTGACGTGGTAATAATAAATTAATGACCTCACGCACACCAGTACAAAGAAGGAAAGAAGCTTTCAGGGTAACGCTTGCCATCATACTAACTCTGCCTCCTAAAAGCTTTTTATCAATTAAAATGATTTAAAAAGTCTCTTTTCAAAATCACACAAATTCGGGTTGAGATTTTATTCTGAACTTCGAAATTCTTTGACTTTTCACAACAGCTCTGCATTTGACTTGAGTTCCTTGAACTTCGTCATTATTTTATGCGCCTCGTTTAAAACGTTTCCTTAGACATTTTTTAAGCAAGTAGTAAGAAAATCCTACAAATTCCATCAGTTATCACAAATCAATTCAAGTTTTTAAGCAACAGGTAAGTCAAATTAAAATTTAACACAAATATATATAAAAATTAAAGTCACAACAAATTTGATTTCTAACATGCTGGATTGAACATACAGTATCAGAAATAGGTGAAAGCCTACGCTGGCTCATGTAAGGTCAAATGAAAGCAGATGAGTCGATTTTGCCCAGCTTGGTGTTAGGGTAGGTTAGGTTAAGTTAGGTTAAGTTTTCACGGTAAAGGCACATGAACTAAAATAACAAACGAGACATCCAATGTATTCATACTATTTAATCAAACGATTTCAAAATTTATTTTACTGTATTTAGAAAGAATTACACGGTTATTTGCATATATTTATAAATTAAAATTCGCATATTATAATAGGATGGTTTTTAGTTCGTAGAACTTTTTCTAACCATCTGCTAATATAGAAGAAATCGACGTGGTTAATCTTGAAACTAAGTTTATAAGATAATACAAAGCGTAGAATAAAGTTTTTTCTGTTTGTTTTAGTGCTGCTTTGAAACATGGTAAATGTAGGAAAACCGATTCAACATCGTCTCGAGCTGCGTTATTATTTTTCTCGATTGTAACAAACTGCTATTAACTGAGCAACATAAAACTACAAAATTAGCGTATGTTTTATTTACTTAACTTCTCACTAACATAAAAAAAAAATTAAGCGTATTACTTTCTGACAACGTCAGCCGCGTTGGCCCAACTGTCCAAGGCTTCTTTGTACATGCGGTTCCGGTAATAGTACCCGCCTTGGTACGTATACGGGTACACGTGGCAGTTGTGGTACATGCGCCGCGCCACCTCGATGGCTTGCTGGAATAAATACTGACAAGAAAGTCGACCAGACACAGGAGAAATTTCTTCCAAATCCGCCAGATTACCTAGTTGCATTACCCGTTTTAACTTTTCTCCGTTATTTCTTTTATATTTATTTCTTCGTTTCTTTCCTACTAATTTTCAATTACTTTTTTTAGCATGCTATGTTTGTCTAATGCTCATCTTTATTTTTCTCCTGTTTACTGTCTTACATCATCAAATAAAAATAAGAAATTAGCAAATCACCTAAGGCCATGGGATAGTTGTCAAGGTAACCCAAGTCATAAAGCATCCAAAGCAAGGCCTGTTGCAGCCCTGCTACCTCCATGGAATCCACACTGAGGCTCACGCTGGGGTTGATGGCAGACACCAGCGTCGCCACTTGGGTGAACCGCCCACCTTTGGCTAGTCCAGTCACCGGATGGCCTGCCACGTACAGCCACGAATTCGCAGCCAAGCCCGCATCAATACTGGCTCCTCTTTTATCTTCGCTTCCTTTACCTGCAAAACGATAATTAAGACGATTAGAAACTAATTCCATTTTTTACAACAAATATTCAAAAATCATTTGTATTTTAAAAAAGGGAGGAATACCCCATATATTTATATCTCCGCGAAAATTCCCTCATTGTTTACTTTTTGGCGATAAAATATCTATTAAAACTGTATATTAATTTAAATGTTAGATATTTTTTAAAACAATTTTCCTACCTAATAAAAATGTTTTCTGACAAACCATTATTGTTGAGCAAATTATTCCTTTCTCAAAAATCTTACAACTTACAAAAGTAAAAAGGACACAAGTTTTTTAATAATATCATGCTTTACAATGAACATTTGCAAATATGTTTGTTAATCGTTTTAAACTGGATTTAAGTATACACAACCGATCGTAACCTAATCTAACTTATCTTATTTTAACCTAACTTAACCGAAATTGGTATAAGTTAACCCACCTCAATTTAAACTAAACTAGCTTAACCTACGTAAGTGTGCCAGACTTAAACCTAAGTGAACTAACATAGCTAAAAGTAACCCAACTGAATCTAATTTTGCACAAACTGACCTAAATAAGCTTAACTCAACTATTTGTCACTTAAGTGTATCCAATTCAACGTAAATTAACCGGATTTTACTCGAATAAAATTAATTCATTCCAGCTTAAACCTAACCTAAAAGTAAATTTGACATAACCTACCCAATTTGAGCCTAACTTAACTGATAACTTAATCCAGCTTAGCTTAACTTAACTAAATACTGACTTACCCTAATGTAATTAAAACTAACTTAACATAGACCTAACATGCTTTACCTAAACTAGTATATCTTACCCTAACTATATTGTAATAAAGTTCAGCAACTACGCTAACTTAGCTTAAAGAAACTAACCACGATTAGTTTAATTTATTTAGCCTAATCTGAACCTAATTTGAACTAAACCAATAACTAACATAAATCAAAAGGCCCAACATAACTGGAATTAAATTAATTCGACCCTAGCTTAAATTAGATTAAAAGTAACCCAACGTAACTTGACCTTAACCTAACCTAAATGCGACTTAACTAGAATTACTTAACTTAATCAACTTAACCTAACTTAAAGTAACTAAAAATGAACCAAACTGAAGCCTAACTCAACTGGAATTTTCTTGGATAAGCTTAACTTAACTACAGTAAATCAAACCTAATTTGACTTAACGTAATATAAAAGAACCTACATGCAAAACCAAACTGTAATAATTCAAATCTACTTTGCCTTAAATACAATCTAACTAACATAATATTAATGAACCTAACTAAGCTGGAACTAATTCAACCCAACCTAGCCTAGCTTAACTTAAGAAAACCGACCTTAGCGTAAGCTAATTTACTCTACACAAATGAAACAAAAATTCGGATTTTTTTCTGTAACATTTCCTGTCTTTCCTCCTACACGTAAAATCGCAAAAAATTGATTCTTTCTTATTTTCTTTAAAAACCTTACCATGCCAAGTAACTTCCACCGTTTCTTGACCGTTTTCCCCAAACACGACCCAGGCATGATCCTCCGATAATGCTAAATGTGCGTCTTTGAAGCCCAATACCTGGCAACCAGCAATGACTGCAAAAGCCACACCAAAGCAATCCAATTTGTTCCCTGCAAATATGAATAAATCACATTAAAAAAAAACATATTACATTATCTATTAAAATAAGGAAGGTTAAAAATAGTCACTGGGCAAGAAATTCAACAAGTACACTAGTATTCGAATTAAACGACCACAGCCAAATTCGCTAAGTTAACGTGCCATTTCGAACCCTATGTAGCACAAGTACAAAAAAAAAGACGTCTATTAGAAGTCTAGGTGTCGACTGACGTTTATAAGACGCACAAACTACATTCAAAAGACGTGTGTGTGTGTGCTACTAGGGATGTTTCACACTGAATTGAACGATAACAAGGATAGCGCAGTGGCAAATTTCATAATTGCCTGGTTCCGCCAGCTCCAGCAAAATTTGCTGACTCGCTACATCGACTTTGAATCCTTCTGCAACCCACCGCATAGCTTTCGCAGTAGTCGTGGCTTTCATTTGTTAGTCAGTGCCTTTTGCACAGTGCTATTTTTTAATATCTATTTTTATTTATTTACTTATTATTTCATTTTTGTATTTTAGAGTAAGTACACACAGAAAATAATTTAGATAAGTGATTACCGGTGAGATAACTGTATAAGCTTTGGAGGTGAGCTCGGTCTTTGTAGTAACTCCGGGTTAACGTGTTCCAAATGACGTCGGAAACGCGTTTGATGAGCTCTCTCGTAGCGTAATCTCCCTTCTTGTAGTTGTAGGAAGCGAGATCGACATGACTTTTGATAACAGCTCGGAACTTGGCGTGTAAGGCTTCGACGACATGAATATCCAGTGGCGGGAAATCGTCGGGTTCGTCGGCGAGACAGGTCGAAGAAATCGTCAACGTGCCTGACTCGATTTGGGTGGACTGGCTCTGGCTGGCCGGCAGCAGGCGGTTGTTGTTGCACGTGAGCGTGTTTTCGATAGCTCCGACAATGATGGACAGCAGAGCCAGATCCGGTTCATCTTGGCTATGCGTTAAATGGTGCTGGAAGAGTTTCACGACTGATTCGATTGTTTTCAGAGGGAAATACTTTTTCTCTTCTTCCGTAAACGGAGAACTAGGCATAGTTTACAACTTTAGACACACATTGAAAAATTTACGTGAAAATAAATTCCACAGCGTTTTTAAAGACACACAAGAAGACGGTTGTGAAATGTGCACAGCGTCAAGCGTCGAATGTTTTGTTTTGCTTTCAGAAGGAATTACTATCGTTTCTTACCTTTATATCGTTCTCAATTGTAATCGGTTGACACGATATCGGTAACGGGGGTATGCACCATGAGCCTTGGTTTTTGCGCTAGGCTACGCAGTGACAATCGTCGCTCCACCCATCCTTTCGGGATTTTTGTCCTCTGGAGGACAATCAGAACCTATCGAGAAATACAAAGCCGAAAGCATAGGAGAATATTGAATTGGCAGTTCAGAGTCATAACGATACTCTGTGACTGATAGCCTAGTTGTAAAGAAAAACATGGGTTGTTTATATTTATTTTTCTTTTTTAAATATGCTTGTGTCTAACATAGCTTTACGCTTATGACTGTATTTGACTGTTTTACATGGTGTCTGGCGTTCCTGTCAAGTTTGAAAATGAGCGTGCGGTGGAAAATGTGTAAATGGCTAACTTGTTAACGAATACACCACTGGTTTTCCTAGGATTAGAAAGGACTTTTTACTTTTCTAGTAAAGTACTTTACGTTTAAAAAGCGTCGCAGTCAACGAGGATAGGATATGATTCTGTGCTAAAAATCTTTCTAATTGTAGTAGTAATATATTCTAATTCTGTCAATTACAACTAACTTAACGTGGCCATAACATCTTCATTAGAGGGAAGCCTGGAGACTAAAACTGAACATTTTCGACGTAATCTTCATCAGCCCATGATGTAACACCTCTGCAGGGATTTTCCTTTGTGTAGGTGCTTAACAGCCTTTATGATGCGGCCTTATACTCACCAGAAGTTCCATTCTACCGCGCGTTTTTCGTTGCCAATAGAATATGAAATAAACACGAAGCAAAACAATGTTGTTGGTGGTTGTTAAAAATAAAACTAACAGGCTGTTAATCAACAAAAAAACATTGTATTAAAGTAAAAATACAGAAAGATTCACACATAAGAATGATTTCCCTTTCCGTATTTCCTATTATCTGAAAACTTACGAAAAGAAAGTATTAATGAAAGCAGTCGACACGAAACAAATACGCGTGTTAAATAGCAACCTGATGAGATTAAAAAGTAAATATAAAAACACCTCCGTCCCCCTAGGCAAAAAAGAGAAAATTTCGAGTAAATAGGCATGAGAAAGCACTCCTGGTATTCATCGGCATTTGCTCAGCTGATCAATTTGAAGAACATTACAGCTTTTGCTAAAATATTTAACGAGTAAGCCGACAGTATGCGAAAAAATAACATAAATTTGGCCGTGAATCCAACGTAGCTTTGTTTACATTGATATATTAGGTTCACTAACCGTGACAAAACATGATAAATACGAATGTCTTATGACAAGGCAACGTCAGTAAAAGATATTAATTCCTAGAAAAACAATTGTTTTAGCTGAATCCCGAGAGATCTTCTAATTTTTGTTTCATAGATAACTACTTAAAAAAAGATGCCCTTCGTAACTCACGAGTTTTAAGCGTGTATACCTTTAACGAGGGAAACCTCATTTACATGATTTGAGGCACAGTGGACGGAAACAAAAAAATATTGGGGAAAAAATGCGTGGTTTATTTGCTGTTGGTTGTCAGTGGCTAAACGGGTAAAACGTGTACAACGTTTAGCATGGCCATTGGTCCTCCACACTCGTTTTCCTTTCTTACGTCAACCTTCAAATTGGCTCTACGAACTGAAAGTATATTTGTTTGGAAAATTATTTTTCTAAAATATATATGGAACGGCATGGAAAGGTAGTTAAAAAAACATTATTTTTCCCTTTTATGTTGCACCTTCTCGAAAGTTTTGAAACGCCAAGGTATGTAAAATTTAGTTTGAAACTTTACTGTCAAAAGATTTTATAAGATTTTTAAACTGCTTCCGAGAAGAGAAACAATAGAAAATGCTCAAGCCATTCGCCCGCGAAGGCAGATTGTCGAGTTTATCGTTAAAATTTTTTAGCAGTAGCTTTTATTTTTCATAAAAAATGTATTTTATAACAAGAAACGCCTATCCTCGTTACTTTCTGCGAAAAGAATAATAAGACACTTTTAAAACCACGTAAGTCACCCCTTCTCCTTCGAAGCGTTTAGCGTAGAGAAATTTTAGCCCACCGCGGTCCTTTAAATGTGTTTCTATTCAGTAAGTCAAAGATTCCGAGGAAAAACTTAGAAGTTGCTTCCCTTCAAACCTGAAGTAAAATTTACCAAGATTCCTCAAAACACTTGACTTCATCAAACTTCCAGGCATAGTTCCAAATAAGAACCAAGTTGAACAAAATGCAGAAGTCAAAATAGTCTAGTGTTACTCTCTTTCTCTTTAATTTTAGTACTGTAATACCTATAATACATTTAATCCACGTACGCCCATGCAAAATATAAGAAAATCAGTTCGAAAGATAGGACAGTATGGTTAGGTTTATGTAGGTTAGGTTAGTCAGGTTATATTATTTCCAGATTATGTTCAGGAATGTTTATTAGTTTAGTTTAGTGATGTTTTCATCCAGGAAGCGCCTCTGAAACGGGCAAATTGAGGGGGAAGATAAAAGAATAGCAGTCTTCCACCAAATCTATCGGAACGAGTTCTAACTTAACAAAATTTTCCCTATCCTAGTTTAACTTAGACAAGCTTTTCATAAACTTGCCTAACTCTTTGCTATTTCTTTACATTTTCCAACGTGACTTCAATAAATTTTTTTACTTAAGTCAAGCTGAAACACGTGATGAATAGCTCCATGGGCTTCAAATAAAAATATTAACTTAAGCTAGTCTAACCTAAATCTACATGACTTATTTTAACGCAAACTAACTTAACCTACTGTATGTATGGGTACTTTTCGGTTACAATCCCCTTTCGATTCCTAATTTTCCGCCTTAACCTAAACAACCTGGCCCTTACTTAACTAACATTGACGTAACATAACTAAACCTAACTAACTTAGCGTATTTTAAATACATTTAACGCATATAGCCCCACCGCGCCTAATATGCAAACAATAGGTAAATCAATGTAACGATGTACCTTTTATTTTTTTAGACTGAAAACCAACGTATCATTTATTTTATTATTATGAACTTGAACGACTTTTTATAAAATCCCTAAAGTCGATCGAACCGTTTGGGGACACTCGGAAGTTTCTGAGTAAAGTTAAAGAAATTTTAGCAAATACTTCCGAAAGATTTTGAAAACACATAACCATTAAAGAAATTAGTGCAAAAATTCTGCAATATTTTTGAATTTTCGACACTAAATTCAGGATTCTAACGTGTAATGCGTATTATAGGTATTCTACATAGGTAGATTTGTAAACTTGCACTTTCAAGTTGTTAGGAAATGTAAAAAAAGGGTTTCTTGTGCATGGAAACACATTTTAATTATTGAATCATAGAAAACCTAATTCGGATTCGTCACTTAGTATTGGGTTAATCACCTAGAAGCTTATACTTTTTGCAGGTAGTAACTCCAAAACCAAATGTCAAATTTGAATTCTTTTTATACCGAAAAGTTACCCAAAATTGTCCGTAAAGAACATTCATGTACAATACGAAATAACTTTCCTGACCAAGACGAAGTTTGAGGCACTTGTAACAAACTTGCGATACAAACTTCCTCAGAAGTTTCTACTATGTATACATTAAATTACGATCCAAGCAAGGGTCGTTAATCTTTATCACCTAGCGAATCGGAAGAAATGCCGGCAATGTGGTTGCGTACCGGACTTATTAATTTAAAAGCTAAATAATGGTAAATGTCGAGCAGAGTGGACGTTGAAATAGAACTAGAGGAAAAAAATGACTTCCACAAGATCACGATATTCGAGCTAGTGCTCTAGGTTTTTAGAAGGGCTCCGCAAACAAGCTACAACGTAACTTAGCCCCTTTAGTGTTTTCGCACTCAAACGACTTCCACTGGTCACACATGATATAGATGCATACGGTGAAAAAAATGTTTGTTTGACTGTGATCTATTGTTTCAGTAGAAATTGGCAAAAAAGGCTGCTCTTGCGAAGCGGCGTCCATTGACACTTGGCATGCTACGTGAAATAATACATAAGACAGAAAACATAAGTAAAACTATTTTCTAAGGCATTTCGGGTGAATATTGGCTCTTACGTCCGATCGGCTACAATGTACACATTTTCTGTTCCCCCTTGGGTGTACGTTATAGCGAGATTTTACTGTACGCTCATTGCACAGTTCCGTATGCCTAGGAAATAGCCCTATACTTATAACACGTAAAACAGTGCTGCACACTCGAACAGAAAGAAAAAAAAGTCACAGGTAACCAGTGGTGGGCAGATATGATCCGAAAAGTGACCACGAAACCCGATCTCATGAACATAGTTCATGTTCTGCTACAGAATGAACCGTTGATCCGTTTCTGTTTTTCCGGAATCACTGACTTGAGGATAGGGTAGAAAAGGTATAGGCTACTGGTAAGAGGAAAGTTGTGGATAAGGACGGATAAGCGGGAACAAGCCTGTAAGAGGGAGTTGTGTGTCGGGTAAGGATTCGAGGCCGGTTAAGGGGGAGTAGAAATTTTCTCCGGCCCATTTCCTTTATCCGGCGACGACTCCCTCTTATCCGGTAACAACTCCCTTTTATCCGGCCAGCACTCCCTCCTATCCGGCCATGATTCAACTCTTGTGTGGTCTACTCACGCTTATCCGGCAGCTATTCCCGCCAATCCCGCCTTACTCGCTCCCGTTAACTGCCGTCAAACTTATCTCTAGCCTACCTCAACCCATTGCTAGGCAGAAATGGATCAACGGAATCATGATGGATCAGTGGCTCACTAGTCAACAGTTCATAGATCATGATCCGTGTTTTGACATTCTGATCACGGATCACGTGATTCTTATTCTTTAAGAATATAATACAAAGCAGTTTTTGATCTAGAACCGCCCATTACTGCATATAAGCTATTTCGTATTGTATCGTATGCCACATCTTTCGATATGATACAATTCGTTTTACTACGGTGTATAGCATGGTTGCCTGCCAGTCAGGGTACAAAAATAGCTTATTTTGCATATTTCTCTGATAGCAGATGTATTTTTTGTAGCCTATTCTCAGTAGAAAATTACGTTATTTTGAAGTGAAAATGTAATATGAATATAGAATAGTTTTATGTCTCTTCGAAGTATTCAAAGTATATCTAGCAAATTGATCGCCCCTTTCATGTTTCACTTTTCCATAGAAATTTAATAAATCATAAAAAATCACAGACGCCGCTAATTTCTTCAAATTTTTACAAAGCGATTTACTTTCACCTGATAATAAATCTGTAAAATGTTTTAGAAGGTTATGCCTTGTAATGAGTTAAAAAAAAGCTTGCCATTTAACCTGTGTTGTCTCGCGACTACAGCCAGCTGTCCCCGGCAGGAACCTCAAGTGAAAAACCACTTGATCTTACGACATCTTACGAAAAATTAGAAAAAAATTACGAAGTATAATTATGAACAATATAACTAAGTAGAGCTTTCCTGTTTAAAATATATAGATACTAAATATAGATACTAAATATGTTTAAAATATATAGATACTATATATAGATACTAATATATAGATACTTGTTTAAAATATATAGATAACTTTTCGCGCCATTTCCTAAGTCCATTTCTTATATGCCAGCGCCCTCGCCTGAGAAGGCTCGATGTTAGAAATCCAGCGACAAATTCCAAGATGGAAGCAACTGAATGAATCACTTGCGGGTAGATGACGGATGTGAGGAGAAGTGAAAATGTCCGAGTCTTACGGTAAACTTTCTAAGCTTTCCTACGTTATCTAATATTTTAAGTCCTTTACAGAGTATTTGTTCAAGTTTCTGGTGATCGGCAGTGCAGGAACCGGCAAATCATGCCTTCTATACCAATTTACAGAAAATAAATGTACGTAGTTTCCTTATCTCAGCTGTTTTACGCACCTGTTAATCAATTACGCTTTGTTTTTCCAGTCAAAGAAGACAGTAATCATACAATCGGGGTCGAATTTGGCTCCAAAATTATCAACGTCGGTGGCAAAGCGGTAAAACTCCAAATTTGGGATACAGCTGGCCAAGAACGATTTCAGTACGAATTATTATCAATTTCATCTTAATGAGTTATATTCAAGCGCTGGATTGTATTCAATTTCTTTTCAGGTCTGTCACCCGTAGCTATTACCGAGGTGCTGCAGGAGCTTTACTTGTTTATGATATAACGAATCGCGAGAGTTACAACGAAGTTTCAAGATGGTTGTCAGACGCCCGCAATTTAGCTTCGCCCAATCTGGTCATTTTACTAGTAGGAAATAAACGAGACTTAGACACTGAGAGAGAAGTCACTTTCATGGAGGCTACAAGATTTGCTCAAGAAAATGGTAACTCCAAATTAAGATTTTGGAATAATTTTCAACAAAGTGTTAACGAATGATTGTAATTGTAGATTTAATGTTTCTCGAAACTAGCGCCTTGACAGGCGAAAATGTGGAAGAAGCCTTCTTGAAGTGCGCCAAAAACATTTTAGCCAAAATCGAAACGGGTAATTTTGGAATTATTGTAGCTCAGAAACAAAGAAGTTTTCTTAAGTATGAATTTTAAAAAATATAGCTTTCCTAAGAGCTAGGATTTTTATGAGCGCTGTTAGTAAAAGACTGACTGCTTGCAAGCCTATATTTTTCCTTTTTCTATATTTTATTTTATGATTTATTTATTCTATTTTGTATTGTTTTCTCACAAATCTGATTTACTTTATTTTGTGAGTGGAATATTGTTCTGTTTAATTTAATCTTTTATTTGTGCATTTTGTTTATGTATTTAAATTTATGTTAATTTATTTCTAGGTGAATTGGATCCAGAGCGTTTAGGATCAGGAATTCAGTATGGGGAGAATGCTCGACGTCGACAGCAGCGCCCTAGGGCAACGCTTTCGCAAACGAGTTCCGGACCGGACTGCTCGGGTTGTAAATTTTGACAGAAAAAGGAAGAAATGTTGGCCTATTTGTTTCGCGTTTTTTTTTTTCCTTTAAAAGTGAAAGGAAACTCTTCGTTGACACTTTGTAACAGTATCTTGCGACAACGTTATATGTGATTCTAAATGGAGAAAGACGTTTTATTCTACGGATTATCTATTAATGTACGTTTTTATATATATAGGAATGACCTTTATTATCTTAAGAGAAAGCACCGCATATATATGCCCATGTTTATTTTCCACGCGAGACCAATTTATTATGATACTTCGAAGATAATTTTCGAAATACATGACAAAATTGCGCTTTACTTGACTATCTACAGACTTCATCTTTTTTTGAATTGATATTGCCACCTGAAGGATTGAAGGATTTTAAAGTTTTGCGGAAGGATGGGACTATATCGGTCATTGGTTATTTAATAGATGCGTTACAGGTGACCAGTGTCTCGAGATCTCGCTTTACGCGGTATGAATTCGTCAGAAAATGTATGTTGAAGTTTCGATTTACGCGGGTTAAACAATCACGTTTATTCTCAAATGTGAATAAACGAGCAAAGATTGATACAAATATTCTTCGGTTAATCAGTTACTAAGAGTTACTATTGTTTAGAAAAATAAGACTACTTGATAAGCATTTTGGAGTGTGACAATGAAAAATTTGAGGGCCACTGCCTTAAAGTGCCTTCGACATTTAAATACTTCCGTATTAAATGTTCATACTCGATAGTAGTCGTACTTCTGTAGGAATCTTACGAGAAAAATTTTCATAGTATCGCCCAGAAAATGCTTCAAAAGCAACGCAAAAACTTATTTTAACGAAGAAAAATTAAAACGAATGCCAAAACGGTTCACATAGTCGCGAGTTTCCACAATCAGAATTGACAAAGCTCAAGTTCTGTTATAACAAAGTTCCACTTTATTCACATGTTCCAAGTTTATATGTTGCTGCGTTCGATTTATTTATTCTTTTTTTTTTTTTTTTTTTTTTTTTTTTTTACAGTTAAACGCCCTTTATTAGCTAAAAACGCACCTAAGTCCTTTTAACGAGATCGGTGTGACAACTTCAAAAATCAAGATTTAATTTGCTTTCCTAATGAAAGTCAGAAAGACTAACACTGTTCCAATCAAAATCTTGGAAAAAACGATGAGATTGTATCTCTTGAGCTCCTGAGCAAGACCCCAAGCGTTCAGTGGGAAAGTACTGCAAAAACTGCAAAAATAAATAAATTAATAACAATAATAATAATAGATGAGAAAACATTTCAAAAATCGCTCTAATTTACTTAAGAAGTGTCCACAAACGATATTTACCTCTGTTATCAGATCTTGAGCAGACTCGGAAACGCGGTTTGGGAAGTCGCACGTAAAGTAGCTGGGAACACCCGAAGGATAATCATTCACCAGTGCCTAGTCAACCAACAAGAGAGTTAACTACACTCATTTTCAGCCAAATTTACATTTTTCCGAATTAGGGTTAAGACTGTTTTTACCAGATTCCGAAATCCGGAGTCCAACATTCTTAAGATATATCAGTCTTTCCGTAAATTGACTCATTAACAAATAGGCTTGTTTCATTCTATTTTTATTTTCTTTGTCAATTACTATTAAACTTTTACTCATTACATTATTTGCTTATTAATAACTTACTTACTATAGTACAATCTATAATAAATACTTATCCATCTTTAAATAAATTTACTTATGTATTTTTTTTAAGTGAACGGTACGACCAAATCACGACATAATTTATTTCCTAAACATTCACTTATTCAATGGTACTTAGTTATCCTGATCGACTAGCTATTCTTAAATCGTAGTAACGCTAATTTCCTTATGCACGAAAATGCTTTAAAAACGAATAAGTTGCTCACTTTTCCTGTAAAAAGCTCAAAAAGCAAGGCGCCCACTGACCACCAATCACAAGACGGCGCCAGCTCCCCAACGCCACCTACTTCCGGAGCGCAATACAACCCGTCGACGGCTTTCGGATTAATGTACCGATCCACTGCCGACCATTGACTTTGGTATGAAAGCCTTAAATGACCAGTGTCGGTTAATAGCAGACTCTCTGGGTTTAAGTCACTACAGAAAAGAATAGAAAACAATTAAGGGAAATGTACGTAATGTAACCAATAAAACATTAAGTAAGTAAAAGGAAGGAGTAGCTGACCAGCAAATAACTCCCCATTTATGAAGATGCTCTACCGCAGAAATAAGCTCTGCGGCCCAGACGCGGAGTATTCGCTCAGGAATGTAAGAAGCCGAGTTGGACCGCTGTAATAATGGCAGGAAGGTGGCATCCAGTCGCAAGTGGCCAGTAAAGGGCTGCTGCACCTCAGAGTAGGCGTTGGCTTGGCTGCGGTTAAGCGTGGCGTCGACGGATTTAAGTAGCTGCCGCGCATTGGTGATGAGTTCTTCGCTCGTAAGTTCATTTGGTCCTTTCATGTCGGTATCGGACGCTGCAAAATATGGCGACACTAGATCCCACAATTTCCCACCCCTAACGAGTATAAAGTAAACAAGAAGATATAACCTGTATACTCTATAAGCGCCTCTGGTAATGTAATTAAGCACTATACTTAACGACAACTTTTACATATAAAAGAAACCTTGTATATGCGTACTTGGCGTACTGGAGGACGAGCAAAATGGCGTCTTCCGTGTCGACGTACTTAACCAAATTAACCATGTTAGGTACTTTTGTTGGTACTATTGTTCGTTGATTAGAAGGCTCGGGAGCTTTAAGTAAAGCTTTGATAACGTAGCACTCTTGCGAATTTTCGTCCAATACTAGCACATTGCGCTTGCCCACCACGCCCAGTACTTTATAAAACCTTAGCTCCTCCTTCACACCACGAAAATCAGCCTCCTCGCTACTTGGTCGTTGCCGTAGCGTGTCTGCTGGTGCCACTTGCGCTAAATGTTTCCGGAAAATCGCCTCTGCACGTTGCAAATACGCAGCAGTTTTACGCTTCACGGCTTCGCGTCGGGCCTCGTTCGGATCATCTAACCGTAGGTTTATTTGTTATTTTACGTTAACTTGACAAATTTAGCTACATTAGCTACTGGTATTCACTTTGTACACCGCTGACTAGAGTGCTGATGCCCGTTTTGTAGCACGAAAATGCCCATTCGTACCGCCCCTGCGCTTCATGTTGCTGAGCCAAGCCGATCTGCGCCGCGGCATGGAAAACGTACTGGCACGACGAGGCTTGCAGCGCATCAGGCTTGACGGTATTGGTAAACGGCGACAACGGGACCAACTGTGGCGAGGGGAGGGGGATCGTTTCTGTGTTAACGGTAATAGGCGTTTCCATGCTTAAGCTCTGTAACGGCGTGGAGTGGACTAGAAGGTTGGCAGCATCACTGAGCGAGTCACTTTCACTCACGAGCGGGCTTTCGGAACTTGACGATGATTCTTGGATTGAAAGAGGGCAGCTGCTAGGCGGCGCCTCAGCTGGAAGAGGCGGAGGCTCGGATTCCAGCCGATGCGGATCCAAGTCTTGCAAATCAGGCGATAGAGAACGAAATGAAGAAGGCGGAGTTTGATCTTTGGCTACCTTAGGCAAATGAAGTGACGGCGTTGGTAGAGGAAGAGACGTCGGTTTTAATGTGACAGGGAGTGGGGCTTCCATCTCAGGCGTAACGCTCTCACTTGACTAAAGAAAATGGATTTTATTATTGAAAATAATCACCCATGGCTTTTGTTATATATTATCTTTAACTTTTCATTATATATATGTTTTTTTTATTTTATTTGAGTTTCTGGATGTCTTTCGGCTTTATAGGTTGCATTAGTTTTTCTTTCCGTTCTCTTGTGTTATAGTACCAAACAGTGTTTTTGAGCTTGTGATTGTTTCCAGCTATGTTAGATGTAGTTCAATTACGTTAAGCTACTGTTCAGTTTTAAATAAACGTAAGTTTGGTTAGATTAAGTTTATTTTGCTCTAGGCTCAGTTAGATGTAAGAACATAGGGAAATTCTAAGAGAAATATTCAGTAAATTCTGAAGTAATTATGTAGAAAGCTCAAAGTGCTCTGAAACAATAGATCTGATTTCTATGTTTTTTTTTCTAAAAAAAATAATAAAAGGTAAATTAAGTTCATTTCTAGACGTTTTTGAGGAAGTGGGCAATTATTGGAACAAACTCCATTTCCACTACAGTAAAAAAGTACCAGTATTTAAGAATTTGACTTGGTTAGGTAAATTTCAGTTAGAACACGTTAGTTAAGATTAATTAAAGTTAAGTCATGTAAGAAAAACAAGACTAGATTAGGCTTAAGTTTTAAAAGAAACAAGATACCTAATGTAAAAAGGTTTAAGGCAAAGGAATGGTCAAGACTTTACTTGTCTGTAAAGTGACGTAAGTTCCGTTAGGTTGGGTTAATTTACGTTACTTTAGGTTAGATTTCACTTTCTTTGCATCAAGTTCGCTTTAAAACGGCGAAAAACTTTAAAAAAACACTTGGGAATGTATACGTAACACAGGCAAGATTAGACTAATTTTTGTGAGGTTAGGTTACGTTTAGGCTTGTTTTACATAAAAAGCACTGTAAAATGGTCCAAATTGGAAGAAAGGTGCCCAGGTCAATAACACAGGTGTAAGTTTCTTGTGACTTTAATTAATAATTTTATAGGTTTACATTTTATTATGCTTTTTGCTCTTAAAATGTTTCGCTAAACTATTAATCTTTGTTCGTTTGTAAATAATTTAACTTGTTGAGTGTTGTTTCATAACGAAATTTACAGCAAATGTGATACGTTACCTTCTTTATTTTCAGAAAAAATATCACTGCTTTGATACTGCTATCTATTCAGCTTTAAAATCTTTTACTGTTTTGATCAATTTATTAGCATTTTTGTTTTTTTTGTAAGTCAGAAGACTTTAACTAATTCTTTATTTTCTCAATTCATACTTCTAAGAAACGTTGAACGATTTGGCTAGTAAAGATTGGAGCATGTTCAGCAGCAAACTGGAGAAGTTTCAAGGCGCTTTGTCTTCTTTCTTCGATGACTTCTGGGTCAAACCTGGAAAAAGAAATCCTGGGTCATAGTATTTTCCTAGAGAATTTAACAGCTTTTTTGTTATTTAAATAACATTGCTGCTTACCGATGGAATATCTGAGCCTTAGGGAAGGAGGGGCAATCGCCAGGTAGCTGTAAATTTCTGTGTAATTTCTCAACTTCTTTATGCAATTGACTTATACTGCGAAATCGCTTCCAAAGCACAATTTTGGTGACGGCTTCAGGTGAACTTTTTGGAAAAACCTACGTAGTTAAAATCTATTCAGTTAATTGAATAAAAGTGACTCGCTTTCAAGTTTTTGGTTTCGTAGTAAGAGATTTTTAAAATAAATAGAAAAATTTACAATGGATGTGATTTTGTAGACAGTAAAGCCTTTTTCGTGTAACCTGGTCTCTGATACGTCGAATAATCGAATCCATTTATTGCCTTGACCACCAGAATTAGCGAACATGCTTCTAAAATATTATATATATTTTTCTACTTTATAATAACTAAAAAACACGAAAACTTGTACTGTTTATTTACTTTTGAAACCCTTCGGTACGTAATGGGATATTTTTTCCCAACTATAACTTTTCTTTTCTTTGCCAACTTCAGTCTGAATTGTGTTTGATTCCTACGATAATGGACCGAAATTGGCAAAGAAGGAGGAAGAATACTGGTCTAGAAAAGTGACTCCTTTTCGAACATGGGACGATACCAAGGACCTTGTCAAAATATCGATATAGTCGAAGAAGCAGCCACAGTTGTTTTCTTACTCCGCAGATGGCGACAGAATTCAGAGAAAACAAGATGGCTAACACTTGTTAGCGTACAAATGTTTCTGCGTGGGATTGAACAAAAAAGCTGTTAGGTAAGTTTTCTATACATGTGGATTTTTTTAATCCAACGTGTGTATATTGATAGTTTATAATTAATTTCACGAATGGATATCGCGTCACATACACCACACGGGAAAAGACCCATCGTTTGCCGTTACTTTGCAGCGTCCGGGACCTGTTTTTACGGCTCCGATTGCCAGTTTCTCCATGCGACGAACGGTCACTCCAATCATGTCTCCCAAAGTACTGGCCAGTCCTCCTCGTCACCCTTCATCCTACCCAGTGTCGATGGAAGCGCGGAGTTTTACCCCGCGAGCGAGAAAAAAACATCTGGCTTTTCGGTGATTTATTTTCGTATAATGTTTTGCATTATCTTGTTCATCTTTTTTTAAGCGAATTATGCTTTGACGCATCTCCGGAGATCAATGTCTACAAGAAATAGCCTCAACAGTTATTCCTAAATTGGCATCGTGCTTAATTATCGAGGTTACTTTGATTAGGTTAAATTATTTAAGTCAGTTAGTTTAGGCCAGACTAAGTACTTAAAGTTACGTTAGGATAGGTAAGTTAATTTGATATGACAAGTTTGGAAAGATTATTTTAGGTTAGATTACGAGAGTTAATCAGTAAAAGAGTTAAATGTTAGCTGTGTCAAGTTATTTGCATTATAGTAGGTTAATTTAGCATAAAGTTAGGACAGTTACGTTAAGTGTGTCAGATTAGAATTGTTAGGATACTTAGGCTTCTTCAGTGTCTTTTGCTGTGGCTATTTAATTTGGGTTAGTTACTTTAAGTTATGTTAGCTGGGTAGATCAAGTTAAGATAGGTCAGTTTGGATTGACCTTCTTTTATCATTCCTGCACTAGGTGTCTGCGCATTATCCAAGGCTGGTTCTTGGATTTCCGCCAGAAAGTTATTTTTGACTTGAATTTCCTAATGACTGATACCGTTTTATATATGAAAAAAGTATTAATTTGTTTTTGTTGTTTTTAAGACCTCCTTCGCTCCACCTTTTCCACCCCCGTCAGTCGAGTCCTTAACCCAAAAAGCTCAACATTTGAATCTCAGTGGTCGAACTTTGGGCCCAAACGCGGTCGACAAGTAATTTGAAACACTTTTACATCATACGCTACTTAAAACGAGATTTAACTTTGTGTATTTAACAGAGTTACGACCGGAGAGACTCTACCTACGTTTCAAGTATTACATTTCAGTCTTTTCAACTGCAAACTAAAAAAAAAAAGTTAAAAAATGAAACGTCGTTTAAAAATTTAAAAAAATAAGTAAATATAAACACATGGATAATTTCTATTACTTTCATTAGGACATGGGCACTACTTACTATTATAATGAAGAAGAGACGACCAAAGAGGAAGGCGAAGGGGTGGAAGTAAAAAGTGAAGAAACCGAAGCTGTATCACACGCATACAACGTGTACACGGGTCCTTCCGTGGCGACGCAAGATTTATACCAACGGCTCGGCAAACTCCACCCGCCCGATCCTCTGAGCTATTTCGTGAGCGAGGATATCCGCATGGAAATTCTGCATCGCAACAGCTTAACGCTGGCTTTTGCCGATCCCAGTATTTACCCCGGTATATCTTGAGCAATAAAACTTTTCACAGTGACTTGTATTTTGATGAAGAATCTAGTCTTCAACTGCGTTTTATGTATTGGTTAACTAATATTTTTTGCTTTTTGTGAAACATAAGTTCGTGTTATATTTTAAAACCTGAAATGGAATGCGTACGTTACAGTAAGTTAGCTTAGGTTACGTAAGTTAAGTTAGGCTCGTTTAGTTTGCTTAGGCTAAGTTCATATTAGCTTTTCGTTGTTTGTGCTAGAAATACTTGATTAGGTTTAACTTACGATAGATTAATTTAGATTTCGGATTCTATTCGTTTTTGTATACCATTGCAAGGCAAGTTTGTCGTTTCTGTTTGTTGAGTCAACCTTCTCCGGCTTTAATAGAAATTTTCGAAGGCTAGTTTCACATTTTCTTGCGAAATCTGTGTGCACTCTTTTAGTTTCTGAAAAAACGATATCTTCTGTGAACTCGTGTGTTACATTTGTCGTGAATATGCATGTAACTAGGGTATATTTTTATTTGCTTTCCATTTTGGTTTAAAAGGAACAAAATCTACGCTTAATTTTGCAAACTTTGAAAGGGCTGTTTGGAAAAAAGTTTTTCGACAACACGCTAGATTTTTCACAGAATTTTTTTACGTTAAAACTTCCCAAGAATTCTGCATGTTATATGCCATAAGCTTTAGGTCCCCGTGGTCTTAAAGAGCTAGTATATGTAGGGACTAGTATAGTATATTGGACGGCAGTTTCAAGTAACGAAAGTCTAACAAATCTAACACGGTCTAACGAGTAGATTTCTTTACAAACTACAAGTAACTAGTATACAACAGATGTCTTTTTTTTATTATTGAAATAAGCGCTTTTTGTGTTTATAAATCAGACCTTCCGTCCGAAGTTGATCAATTTCACGAGCTGGTACCTTTGGAGCCGATGTCGTCGCTGCACGCGGTCAAGTCTTCCACTTTCGGTTTCGTGACGTCCACCTACAAAGCGCGGCACATGCGCACGGGTAACCACTACTGTCTCAAACGGGTCCACGGCTTCCGATTGAGTAGCACAAAGTGTCTCACCCTGGTGGAAACCTGGAAAAAAATCAATAGTAGTTTCGTCGTACGACTGCGAGAAGTTTTCACGACCAAAGCCTTCGGCGACCATTGTAATTTATTTTTTATTTTATTTTTATTTTTTTTTTATATTTTTCCATACCATAATTAATGTAACGTACTTTAACTGAGCAAATCGACGTAACTGATTGAAAAATATCTTTAAATATTTTTCGTACTTTTACGTATTTTTATATATTCTGTAGAAGTACTTAGGCGTTTTTTACTTTATTAATCTTAGAATTTTGTTACTATCATGCTTAATATTTTCTGTATCATTAGCCATCGTCTTTGTGTACGATTACCACGCCGGAGCCGAAACGCTCATGAGCCGCCATTTTGGCAGTGGGCGAGACCTGACCAAAGGTCCTGATGTGTTCAGCGACGATCCTTCGGTGCCCAAACCCTATACGCATCAAAAGAATCGCTTATTACAGCAGCAAGCCGAAAAAGGTTTTAATCATAATTATGAAAAAAATTCAAGTGTTGTTTTTCTTTAACTATATCCTTTAACTAATATTGGTAGGATTCTTGCCCGAGGCGTTGCTCTGGCATTACGTGTGCCAACTGACGGGATCTTTACAAAGTATACACGGGGCGGGGCTAGCCGCTCGTATCCTTGATCCTACCAAAATTTTAATCACTTCTCAAAATCGCATTAAATTGGGCGCGGTGGGCGTGTTCGACGTGCTCACCTTTGATGCCTCCGCCTCCAATCCTGTGCCCTTGTTGCCTCATTACCAAGTAAAGCTTACCCTTTAAATTCTAAATATTTTTGGAAGAGTTGCACTATATAACGAATCGTCGACATTTGCTTAGTTAAACATTTGAACAACCCGAAGGTTTTAACCAATTCCTTGTCATGATAGAGAACACTGAAACAGTGTGTCCCCGTGTTAACTTTTATTTTTGTATATATTTATTTATTTGTTTTCTTTTTTCTTCCTTAATTTTCGTCCATTGCAGTTAGTTTAGGTCGTTTTAGGTGGTAAGTCTACATTGACTACGTTGTCAGTTATGTTAGTCTAGGTTAGTCAGATTAGTTTAATTAATAAATGTTAGGTAAGGTTAACACGGAATGTTGTGTGAGGTTAGTTACGCTTCTTTTTGTTTTACTTTTGCAGGGGTACGCGTAACTGATGTTCTCGAGTTTTGTATATAGGTTGGCTTTCTTCGAGGGTATCACGTATAAAAGCTTCCACTTTAGATTAACATTTCAGATTATTTTTTTATTCAGCTAGTATATGAACCTATTCGCAATAATCATGAATTGATTTGTTAGGTTAGGTTAGGTTAGTTGAAATAGGTTAGGTTAAATCGGAATTGGTTAGGTACGTTACCTTATGCTTTATTATATTAATTAGGTTAGTAATGTTAAGTTGGTTTTGTTAGGCTAGGCGATGTTTTTTTTAGGCTTGTTTAGCTTATGTTAGGTCAGACAAGTAAAGTTTTCGTTAATATTTTGTTTTACTTTCAAATAATATTTCTTCTCCAGTCTTTGCTTTTGATTCGCTTAGTTGTTGGCTCTGATTACATAATTTTATTTTAACTTTCACAAACTACCTACTGATATATTGGTTGTTTTATTTGTTCAATATTTTTTTATATATATATATATATATATATATATATATATATATATATATATATATTTCGTCGGCGTTAGCTTTGCTCGTTGCCGTAATCGTTTCACTTCAGTAGTTGTTGATGTAACAGTAAAACATTAACAAATGTATACATTAGTTCGTTGTTGTTTTTACTTAACTAGTTTTGTAGCACTTTGCTAATTTGTGTATTCTGAACAAGTAAATGGAAATAACAGATTTTTGTTTTTGCTGCAAAAATGATTTCATGGCCCTGGCACAATAAACATAACCTAATATAAAGGGTTAGTAACGGAACCTATTTTAACCTTGTCTGTGTTTACCAATTAAATCCAGACATCTTATGTAGACCGTGTTAATCTGCTGGGAGTTAGTTTTATTACTTAAGTTACTTAAAATAGGCTAGATCAGTGGAGCTTACTTGGGTTAAGCCAAGAAATTAGCTAAATCGGTTATTTTAATATACTAAGTTAGATGAATTCGATTAGGTTAACTAAGAAATGTTATGTTAGTTAACTTAGCTGAAATAATACCACATTCTAAAGTTTACATTTGTTAAGTTAGGTAAGTTAGATTCTTTTTATTTTATCTTGTTCGTATATTTAGTAACTTTGTTTTATCCCTTGACTTGTTAGGTTAGGTTAGTTAGAAGTTTATGCTAGTTTAGGTTGTTTTTTTTGGTTTGATATATTCTGCGCAAACTAACTGGAATTATATTTTCGTTTCGTTCGCAGCAAGAAGATTTAATGGCCCTGGGCAAATTGTTATTAGCGTTAGCGTGCAATTCCCTGCTCGCGTTACAGCGCGAAAACTTCCAAGTTTCCTTAGATTTGGTAGCCAGAAACTATTCGCAGGATTTCCGTAACCTTGTTTTGTAAGTCATGGCCATTAAATTTTTCTTAAAAATTTATTTTGAAAGAAGCACCTGGAGCAATTATTTTTCTCTTTGTTCTAGATATTTATTAGCCAATCCCCAGCAACGCACCAAATCTGTGAGCGAACTATTGCCTTTCGTTGGTCCGCGGTTGTTAACCGAGTTTGATGCGGCGTCAGCAACCCAAGATATCTTCTTGGACCAGTTATCCAGAGAAATCGACAACAGCAGGTTGTTCCGACTTTTGGCCAAACTGGGCGCCGTTGTCGACCGGCCAGAGTAAAGAAATTCTTACTACATATTTTAAGTCTTTGTAGCGTTCATCTTGTGTTCCGTATCTTTTTTTTACACAAGAAACATCGGTTATTTTAATTTACGCGGATTTGTTCGGTGTTATTTTCCTTGCTTTAGCCAGGAGTTAAAATGATTTAAAACAACGAGAACGGAACGTAACTATGGTAATTACACAAGCGAGCGTAACATTATCAACTTATATAACTACTGATATATGTGATTCTTAACGTTGAATTACTGTGCAAATTGATCTCTTTGTTATATTTCTTTGACCAAAGCTTTATATATTTGGCAACAGATTAATACTGGAATTTGTTCATTTAAAGGTTGAACCTGGACGGTTCGTGGTCCGAAACGGGTGATCGCTACCTTTTGAAACTCTTCAGGGATTATCTCCTCCACGCGGTGACGGAAGATGGCAGGCCGTGGCTTGATTTAGGACACATCATTCATACCTTGAATAAACTCGATGCGGGATCGCAAGAAAAAGTAAGAGGCTATTTTCAGCATTCATTGACTTATTTTTTCAATGCTTTAAGTTTATTATTTTCAGTACTGATTTTTTGTTCCGTTTTGAATTTTCATTACTTTAGTCTTGACCGTTATTATCGTTGTTTTTAAAATTTACTTGTTACTTTTTTGTTGTAGTTTTTTTTTTCAGATTTTTTTTCAATGTTACATGTTGTTAATGACGTATTGTGGCTTATGATCACCCCCGTACCCAGGGTGGGTGGTTGGGGTGTTACACCACCATCACCCGGAAACAAAATCCTGGGTACGGCCGCGTTTATTATATATTATGTGTAACCTGTGTATTATATATATGTATAATTATATAATTTACAATTTAACTTTTTTTTATTTTGTTTCGAACAGATTTGCCTAATGAGTCGAGATGAACAGAACGTTTTAGTCGTTTCATACGCGGAACTGCAACATTGTCTAGATAGCGCGTTTGGAGAACTGCAAGCGGCTGCCATCACTAAACCGCCTGCGACAACAGTCCAACTTACGTGAAGTTAGAAAAACTCTCGGATAGTGAATAAGTAAAAAAAAAAAAAAAAAGAAAGGGTGGGAGATTCGAGATTTTACTAGAACCTTAATCTTTTGTTAAGGTTCCTTGTTTCTATTCCCGGAAACGACAAGAATAAATTAAAGGAAAAAAAATCTACAAAGGCTTAGGGATATGGAATGGTTTCTTAAAAAATATTTGAAACTCTTAAAAAGTGTCATTTATTGCTTAGGAAAAAATAAAATAAAAAAAATTGGTAATAAAAAGTTACAAAATTCGAAATTTCCTTGTTTTCTTAGTATAGGAGTTCACTGTATTCAAGTTAGTATTCAAAAATAGGAGACGGGTTTACTGAACAGTCAGTGCATTCAAGGCAAAATTTCGTCAAAACGGAAAGTGTCGGACACGACTTTCCATTTGTCGCCTTGGGCAGTGACGACGAAGTTCTGCGTGAAGTTCTTGGAAGGTTGGTTGCCGAAAGCTACGGAGCCGAAGCAGGAAATTAGCACTGTGGACTGATTCTGGACCGCATCGTCTGAAATAAATAAAAACTCTAAAACTTCCTCAAATATACAGTAGAGAACACAGAAATGAAAAATACGCATGTACGGGAGAGAAAAAAAAAAATGACACAAAAACTGAACTTCACAAACAAGAAGAAGTTGCAGACGGCGAAGAAACAAACCTAGGACCGGTTGTGCATCCAATGTAATAATGTCGTGAACGCTGGCAGGGAGTGTTTCAATAAATTTCTGGATTTCGGTGTTGCCAGTTGACACATGGCCGTTCCAAACTAAGATGCCACTTTCTAGGTAAAGCTTAGCCAAAAGCTGAAGAAATAAACAGTACGAAATGTATTAACGAAAAAGCGAGTTTTTGTTAAAAAAGGTCTTAAATAATTGTATCTGAATAATGCCTACGTTTCTTCGTTTATCAAGGCACTCGTAATACAATTTGGTAAATTCTTCGCCCGTGCTGCAGGCCTGGTCAATGCGAGCTTTCTTATCCTGAGAACAAATTTTAAGTTAACAATATTTATTTTAATGTATTTCCTTACATTGAGCAAAGCCATGTTTTGATTTGAAAGCGTGGCTGTAAACAAAAGCTACAGGCTAGTAGATGCTTTTGCCAAGCAGATGTTGTGCGCATTTCCTTTCTGGATCATAGGTGGCGTCTACAGTTATTAAAGTTGCAGCACAGCCAAATGTCCTTATTTCTGGTTGCGTATATTCGCGATTTGTGTACTCGCGGTCGAAATTTTTGAGACCAAAATCTCTTAGCGGCAAAAAAATCTATTTTTTTGCTATTCGCTGAATTCCCTGTCATCCTAGTTTAAAGACTAGGTTTATATTGTTATACATTTTTAAGAAGCATACAGAGACTTAATAGAGCAAAGGTACACCTGCACCCAACGGTTGCTTAAGTTCGTGTTGCGAGAAAAAAAAACTGACAAAGCTCGAAATGTTACTATTGTGTCAACCCTCCTCCACCGTTCATGGGAAAAGAAAGACTCCGCTGTACTTTTAACGCTGGACCTAAAATAGTCATGCCAATTCACTACCGATAAACAAGCTGCTACTTAAACTAGGAGAGTTGGATTTCATGGGGAAATAGTACAAGTAATACTTAAAGGTTCGGATACTGTTAACTGTTGGATAGACGCGGTCAGATTGCTGGTCAAAAACTGAAATAGTTTATTTTTCGTTTTCCACTGATTGTAGCGAAGTCGAAATCTTGTGATAGGACTTTTGTCCCGCTTTGTCCCATATTGTACGAATGAATAATCCAGGAATGGATTAGGTTCCTTGTGCATGGTGATTGTTAGTCAGTGAAGTTCGAGGTTCTCGTATCGTAACGCGGTTCGCTACTTGAGTCCCGCCTCCGAAGCGCGTGTAAAGCTACCCACGTGTAGTTTGTGTTGCAGAGAAATTACTCACTAAAATGGGTCGTCTAAAGAAAGGATATAATTGGAAAGCCCGACAAGTGGTTAAAACAGAAGTAGACAATACTGCCATTAAGAACGTGAGCCTTTTGCATTCTTTCGTTTTCTTTAAACAATTGAAAAAGTCTTAAACTATTACTTTCCCATTGAAAAACAATAGGTACAGTTGGAATTGCCCGAAACAAAGACTACTAAATACGACGAGAGCAATGCATTGTTGTTACCTAGCAAAAAGAGGAAAGCTAAGATTATTAAAGATAAGCCCGATGGTCATGGCCGCATTTTGTCCAAGAAACAGCGCAAAAAGCTGGAAAAGATCGTGGAACTCAAAGATAAGAAAGCGAATGTAAGTATGAAATTAAATTTAAATTGTCCGTAAATTAAACAAGGTCGTCTCTAAACATCAAGTTATCAAATTCTGTAGTGTATTACAGAAAATTAAATATGTTGCAATTTATGAAACCCTACTTTTATATTAAGCCTAGATTAAATTATCAGCTTAATTACCAATAAATATGTAATTACCAATATATGTATATATATACATAATTAAGCTGACTATAACGTATAACATTTAAAGTATAACTTTTAAATAATTTTCGCGTGTCATCTTTTCCACTTTGTCGTGAGTATATTTAGAGTCATTTTCTTTCTGAATTTATCTAGAGAGCTGATCTGCTGGAATCACTAGCGCAAGTCCAGGCGTCTGAATCCGAGATGGCGTTACTCACCTCTTTGGCTTCTATGCAAACCAAAGGACTGAAGAGACATTTCATTGAAGAATCTACTACTCAGTTATCTTCAGAAAGCTTACATGAGCCAGGCGCTTACGTTCGCGTTAGCAGTGTGGCTGGTTTTGCCCGTAAACGCAGAAAAGCCCAACTCGAAGACGACGAAGCGCTCGGAGAGCAAGACAAGCAAAAGGACCCTAATGTTATCGGCTTTGATGTAATGAATTCCTCGTTAAAGCTCTTACGTTTTCTTTACACTCATTAACGTATTTTATTTATTGTCAATTCATTTTACTGATTAATTTGATCAAATAATGTCTGCTAGACTTTTGGCACTTAAAGATTTTTTAAATTTCTTTATTTAGTTATATATGACTCCAAACATGGCTTGAGATTACTTTAGAAAGAAAGAAAAACAATTAAATGAGCTTAGTTATGAGGTATTTTTCTATTTTTTCCTTCTGTTGTGGGTAGTTTTGTATTTTCTAGTAAAACATAGACTTCCTCGTGATTCATGTCTTGTATTTAAGATTGCAGTTCAGAAATTTTCTGTTAAGTGCTGTACTGACTGCAGTATTCAGATTCTGAATCGGAAAATGACAGCGAAAAAGAACAAGGTAGAAAAACGAGATAATTAAGTTAGGTTATTAGGTTAGGTTAGTTTAACTAAGGCTAGATTGCGTCGTGTTAAGTTAGTAAGGAATATAAAGTTAACTAAAATAAGTGTATTAAGGTTATGAAATATTTAAGTCAGTTATACAGTTTATACGGTGGAACCAACTTAATTACGTGAGCTCTGGACCGGGTAACGAGTAGGATTTTAGGCTTAGCATGAAATAACACGAAGTTGGAGGTACTGAATGGTACTACAACAGGACCGTAAGCTCAGTATGCAATAAAATGGGTTATGCAATTATGGTTTATGCAATTAAGTAGGTTCCACTGCATTCAAACCTTTAAGTTGGTCGGATTTCCATCTAATAATTCGGGTTTGGTTTGATTCGTTAAGTTAGGTTTAATACGTTAAGTAAACTAAAGTTAGAATTAGTGTGTGGCTGGAATAGATAATGTAGATTGTACAAGCTTAGTTAATTGATGTTAAACTGGTGAGTTAAGTTTGTTAGCATAAATCAGTTAAGTTGGGGTTAAGCTTACCAAGCTAGGTTAAATGAAGTTAATAACTCTTAGTTTAGTTTAGTTAGGCAAGGTTATGATAAAGCAGTTAAGTTAGGTAAAGTTAGTTGAATTAATTAAGGTCACTTTAGCTACTAATTTAGGTTATGTTAGTTAAATTTAATGTAGCTCAACTAGGCTAGATAACGTAGGTTAAGCTTAGGTAGATAACTTAGTTTAGTTTACTTAGGCTAGGTTGACCAAGTTATGCTAGGAAAGTTGGGTTCAGTTAAGGTAGATTTTAGTTTTCTTGTCTTTTCCTCTTATATAAACAAACCCAGTAATTAAGGTTTGCAACCCTGACTTTATATTAAACATTTTTTTAAAAAAAAAAACTTCACACAGGATTCAGATTCAGAATCGGAAAGTGATGCTGAAGAAGAAGTGGAAGACGAACAAGATAGCCCAGAAATAGTAAAAGAAGAAGCCAAAACCTTGGAACTAGAAGAAAAAACAGATCCAGAAGCCGAAAATCAGTCACCAGAAGCTTGTAAAAGCAAACAGTCATCAAAAGCAACCGAAGATAATGCAAAAACGGCAAAAACAATTAGCAAAGAAGCTCCGAAGGATCCTAAACCAGCTGTCTTCGTGCCTGTGAATCGTAAACCTGAAATTCAGGCTGCTCGTTTGAAACTTCCGATCTTGGCAGAAGAGCAAGTGATCATGGAAACCATTCGCGCGAATTCGATTGTCATTTTGGCTGGTGAAACCGGTAGCGGCAAAACGACCCAAGTTCCGCAGTTCTTATACGAAGCTGGCTACGCTGAGTAATTCTTCTTGTTTCTGTTTATTATTATTATTATTATTATTATTATTATTATTATTATTATTATTATTATTACCTCTACCATATTTCTTGTTTAACTATTCAAGCTTCTGCCAGTCGTCGTATTTTATATTGCCGCAGTCCTTGATTACAAACTCATAGGCTCATCATGCTTATTGTCCCTGTTATTATCTTTCAGTTCTATCATATATATCTCGGGAAATTTTTTTATTTGAGAAACGGCGTAGGCTTTCGCCGTTTGCCGTGTTATTTTCTTGTTATTTGTTTGCCGTGTATCGCTTTGTTTTTATAACATAAAATAGTCCATTTTTGAGTTAGCATTTGTGTAAGGCAATGAGCTGTACTCATGCAATCAAACTTTTTTATAAAATATTTTTTTGGCTATTGTTTAACGTTGTTGGCATTAATTTTTAACCGTTTTATTTTCTTGCGTACTTTTAGCATAGATTGCTTCGGCTTAGCGTAACAGAGCGGAAAATATTATCGTGATTGTATTGAATTTTAAAGCAAAAGTTGAGCTGTAGCGTTAAAAAGAAGGTAATTTTTGTGTTGTTTGAAAGGAACGGCAAGATGATTGGCATTACGGAACCCCGTCGAGTGGCTGCAACGTCCATGGCTCAGCGTGTGGCCGAAGAAATGAACCTGAACGACTCAGAAGTGGCCTATCAAATTAGGTTTGAAGGCAATACCACGGACAAAACGCGAATCAAGTTCATGACGGATGGTGTGCTGCTTAAAGAAGTTCAAAAAGTAATTCCTAATGCATTGTTTTAGACTTTACTTAATCTTAGCACTTTCTTCACTCTGCACCAAATAAGGGCATATTAAAGAAGTCAAGTTTATATCCAGCCCAAAGCAATTTTATGAGTCAGCAAACTCCGTTCTTAAAAATCGAAGTCAGTTCAAAGCATTCTTAAAAACTTCAGCACAGTTGAACTCGTTTCTAGGTTCAAGAAATCAATTCAATAAAGCCTTGAACCGTTCAGTTTGATTTCACATTGGACTAGAAGGCTAGAATTTTTATTTTCACTAGAATTTGACTAGATTTCAGATCTAACAATCATTTAATTTGAATTGCAGGCGGTAATGAATTGCTGGTGCTCATTCACTAGATGTCAATTCGTAATAAAAATCAGCGAGATTGAAATTGTAAAGAGTGCACTTGCACAAGGGCTTGAACTTGATCGTTTCCTAATTAAATTCATTAAGTTTTCTAATTCTATCACCTGAGCCTTTTAGGTTTCGCAATAGCTTTGGTAAAACATTTTTCTTCGAGCAAATGTGTGCTCGTGAGAATTGCAAACTTGTTGTTTAAACGCCATGTCAAACAAATTGAAAAGAAGTTTCAACTCAGGTTTTTCATTGTTTGGTTTTAAAAGGAAAATAAATTGCATTAGCGCAGTGCTTCTCGATAGTTTTCGCCCATTTCCCAGAATCCTCTGTCAGAAAGCCTTCATTACCCAACACAAATTGTGTTCGGAATTAAAATAGTAAAACGAGAATCATGGTTAAGAATATTGCGTACCTAATTGAACGATAAAGGAATCATACGCCAAGTGACTCAGGCGCTTTCGAAAAAATACTAAACATTTTAAGTTTTCAGAAGTAGAATTTTGGACCTTAACATCTTGTGCAGAACGTCAAGAATTTTGAAGATAATTCGTTGAGTGAAAATATTAGAAAAACCTCACATTTCAGCTTATTTGGGAAGCGAGTCATTCGATAATTTGACTTGAAGGTTCGTTAGAGCCGTTCTAAAGGTATTTTTTTAACAAGAACAAAAGGCGGAATTTTTTAATTAATTATAGTTACAGCCTGTGGAAATTGTCTAAACTTCTCAGATGATTATTCCAGTACTAACTGGAAGGTATAACTTACGTTTTGATCAAGACATTAGTTAAAATCTGTCTAAATATACACTTAAAATTAAGTTTCAAAAAATCTTTCGCTAAAAACATCGAACTCGTTTGTTTCAGATTTGCTAAGAACGTTCTTTAACGTGTATTGTTGGTGCGCTATAATGACTACTATAGGTAACTTTACTGTCAGAAATTGATATAAAAATTTTGAGTAGTTTGGGTAAAAGAGCCTGAACCGTTTGAATACATAATTCCCTCTTACCTTGCTTAGGTAACACGTAGCCCTCAAACGGGAATACTTAAAGGGCAAGCACAACTAAATTGCTTGGTAGACTAAAAACTTATTTTAACGTTCAGTTCGTTCTGGAAAAAGATCTTCTCATAAACGAATATTAAGAAATTTTAATTTCAGTTTTCTTCAGGTGGACTCCGTTAGCCAAATACAACCGGCTTTTACCCTATTTTGGGTAATTTACCCACTGTTGAGAAGCACTGCATTAGCGCTATGTTTTCTTCCATGACTCTTTTATAATTTTTTTCTGAATCAGTTCTTAGTTAGGTGGTTAGATTAGTTAAGAAAGGCTAGCTAAGTTATTTAGGCTATTTTAGGTTGGCAAAGTTAGGTTAAGTTAGGCTTGGTAGGTTAGGTCGATTAAGCTCGTTTGATTTAGATTAGTCTGGATAGATTAAGTGAATCAATGTAAGTTTAATTAGGGTAAGATAGTGTAGATGAATTAATTTGGGTTAGTTATGTTCATTAAGTTCAGTAGTCTTGTTGAGCTTAGCCCAGTTATTTAGATTATTTAGTTTAATTATTTTATTCCAATTTGATTAAGATGTGATACATTTAGGTTAATAAGATAAGGTTTGTTATAGTAAGCGGATTTAATTTAGGTTAATTTAGTTATATTAAGTTAGAGTTATTTAAATTGGGTTTCTAAGTTAATTTATGTTTGATTGGGTTATGCTTACTAAAGCGGCATTCCCGTTTGTCGAATTGGAATGTCATTATAGTATAAAAGCTTGTTGATCACTAAGTTTTATCTTGTATTTAAAATTTCTAGACAGACGTTCATTAAAAGGAGATATCTGCCAATTCACTGGTTTCTGAAGTCCATTCATTTGACCGCTTTTAATAATTTATTGTATTATTATAAAAAAAATTGAAAATGAATAGATTACGAGTAAAATACAGGTAAACTAATTAAAATTAGCCCAACTTTTACTCTTTTGTCTCGCTTTTTGTTCAAAAACTTACTTAAAGTATTTAGAAAGTAACCACTGTAATGCTGTGTAAGAAATGTTCTGAAAATTAGTTTTCCCTTTTTTGTGTTTCCACAGGATTTCTTGTTAACAAAATACTCGGTGATCATCATAGACGAAGCGCACGAAAGGAGTGTCTTTACGGACATTTTGATCGGCTTGCTCTCCAGGATTGTTCCGTTAAGAAATAAGCGCCGAAATCCGTTGAAACTAATAATCATGTCTGCTACGTTACGTGTAGAAGACTTTACGGAAAATACCCGTCTTTTCAAATTCAAACCTCCCGTCATTCAAGTAAGCAACTTATCTGAATAGTGTATGCGTTAGTACAAAATGTGTTAAACATTAATGATTCTTACATGTATCTCCATCTGCTGAAAAATAATTCTTGATGTGAGTTTCGTTCGTTGCAGTATTTGTTTTGCCAAAAGACTGTTCGAATTGGCAATAAATGGCTAAATCAACATTCATTCATCAGCGCAGCATTTGTACGTGCTCTAATATAACTGTTACGTTAATAGTTCTTTATTCAACTACATTTCAATCATCCAGAAGTTAGCTCCCGTAATGGCTTAATAAAATCAAAATTTTAACTAATTGATTATTGTTCTTCATAGGTGGAAAGCAGACAATTTCCAGTCACAGTTCATTTTAATAAACGAACAGCTCTGGAAGATTACGTCGACGAAGCGTATCGCAAAGTGTGCAAAATTCATCGAACGCTACCTGACGGAGGAATACTCGTCTTCTTAACCGGTAATATTTCTCGTCACCTTAATAATTGCTGTGCAATTTTTAGTACCAAAAAGTCAATACGTAAATAAAATAAACGGAGAAAATAAATAAATATTAGTTTACGAAAGAAAATACCTGGAAAAAATGACGTAAAATCTATCTCAATGTTTTGCCTTTTTTAACGTCTTGTAGGTCAACAAGAGGTGAATACCTTGGTGAGAAAACTTCAGCGCACGTTTCCTTTCAACGCTGGGTTCAAGTCGTATCCCAAAGCTGAGGAAACGGAGGCGAAAGAGAAGGAAGATGGCGAGGAAGTCATAAACGACGAACTTGAAGTTGGCGGGTCTAAAACTAAAACGAAGAAAAAGAAAAAAGCTGTCAAGCAACAGCAGGACGTCCCTTTACCCAATATTAACCTAGACAAGTAAAACATTTCGATACATTTCATTTTTTATGCGTTGTATTATTTTTGCAGTTTTATACAGCTAAACTATGTGAATATATACGTATTATACATGTGATGTAATTTTATACAGGCCGCGCAAGACTTACACAGAATTGAATTTAGGAAAAGAGTAACTGACCATTTTTCTGAATCCTTTTTCTTTTAATGAAAATTTTACCGCATTTGAACTCAATTACAGCGCCGTTTAGTTGCTCATGAATTTCAAATTTGTCAACTTTTATCGTTTTGCTATGTTTGCATGACATGATCGTTTCTCTTTACCATTATCTCCTACGTTTTATGGTCGCTTAAGCGGCCAGGTTGTGGCATTACAACCGTGCGTATTTCTCGTTAAGATTTTCTTAAAATTACAAGCTTTTCTGTAAAAAGTATATTTTTCTTGTCTTAGTTACGCTGTTTTGCCCCCTGAAGAAGACGTTGAATACGAGATCGACGACGAAGAACTTGACAACGGTGACTTGGGCGTGGTTCCTAGTGACGAAGAACTCGAAACGGGAGGAGGAGTGGCCTCTGGTCAGCCTTTGTACGTTCTTCCGTTGTATTCCTTGCTCCCGTCACACAAGCAACGGCGAGTAAGAAATATTGACCTCGAATTCAATTTGCATTGTGTCCGATTAATTTACTGATATTTGTTATTCTAATTTTTTAATTAATCATTCAATTTATCGCTGTTAGATGGGTAAAAATCATACTAATCAATTCACTAACGTTACAACTATTTAATTTATATTTAATTTATCTCGAGACATTGTATTCAGTTTCTCTTGTTTTGCTACAATTTTTTTTTTAATTTTGTTATGTATCTTATTTTTTTTCGTAAAGGTGTTTGAGCCGGTACCGGAAGGAAGTCGTTTGTGCGTCGTGGCCACCAATGTGGCGGAAACTTCATTGACTATTCCGTCCATTCGCTACGTCGTAGACGCTGGACGGGCCAAAACTAAATTGTACGACAAAGTGACCGGCGTCTCGGCCTTCCAGGTCATGTGGACGTCGCAAGCGTCAGCTGATCAAAGAGCAGGACGAGCTGGGCGAACGGGACCCGGCCACTGTTACCGGTAAGAGCACTATACCGTTTCGAAGGAAATTTAAATAAGCTAGAACAAAAGCTAGCCTGTGACTATAATGAACCATACATACAATTTCTTAATACTATAGCTAGGCTTTTTGAGCTTCTTTTCGTATTGCATTGTTAGTTTTCCTGTCTCTCGTGTTTACTTTTATTTATCACCTTATTTATAACATATCTTTCGCGTTTTAAAGTAATATAAACTGAACTCGTTACCGTTTCTGTATTGACCTAAATGAATCTTCGTCTTAGGTTTGGATATTCATTTTTGTACAGTTTGACTGAAAAATTTTAACAATTATCAGTAAATTAACCGACGTTGTTTGTATGGTTCCTTATTCCCTTGTTTTATTTTACTAATATTCTTATGACCTTACTTATCTATAATCGTTTATTTTTTAAATGTGGATTTATTTGTCTTTTTTAACCATCTTTGAAGATTGTACTCGTCGGCAGTTTTCACGGACGAATTTCAGAAGTTTTCACCGCCTGATATCGCACGTCGGCCGATCGATGATCTAGTGCTGCAAATGAAAGCAATGGATATCCAGAAAGTTGTCAATTTCCCGTTTCCATCGCCACCCGAGTTGGCACAATTACAAGCTGCCGAAGAGCGTTTGATCCTTTTAGGCGCTTTGGAAGAACCGGCGAAGAACCTGCGTTTGAAAGAGGCGAAAAAACGTGAGATTTCTATCAAAACAAAACAAAAAACGGAATGTCGCATAAAATTAAACATAATACGAACTTTAACACAAAATATTTTTTTATAATAGTTTTTCAGAATTTTTCACAGAATTTTTCAGAAAAAGGACAAAATTAACATAGCATAACGTAGTGTGAACATAAATGTATTCAAACAGTAACATAAACATAATATCTTAAAAATGGACACCATTGTAGCATGGCCTATTGATGGCTACTTTGATTGCATATATTCGTTGATTCATTTCGCGAAAGAAAAAATGCTATAGCCAAGAAATGAATCGTTACCTATTGTTCTTTAGACGAATGGTCATCGAAGATTACACCGTTGGGTAAAGCTATGGCAGCGTTTCCCGTGGCGCCTAGATTTGCGAAAATGTTGGCGTTGAGTCATCAACAGAATCTGTTGCCTTTTACCATTAGTATGGTAGCAGCATTGTCGATTCCGGAGCTGTTACTGGAGACGCCTTTAGATGGAGCTGGGCATAAAGGAGAACTCCAGGCAAAGTAATTCGTATTTAATTCTTATGTTGTTAATTTACGCCAGCATTTGCCTTGGCGTATTGAAGCTACACTGTGTTATATTCGTGGCTTTTGGCAATTTCTTTCACTGTTACATATCTCGAGACATTAAAATCCGTCTAGTGTAACTGAGTGTTTATTATAGAAGGGTGTGTTGTAACGATATTCTTGGTGTTAAATAGTTATTGTTCATAATAGCCGTTTTGCTTGCCAGTCCGACCAAACAAATATTTTAACAGCAACCAAAGGCACAGGGGATTTTGGTTCGTGGGGACGGGGTTGAGAATTTGAGAGGGGTTTTACCATACGCATTTTTTCGACATTTGGCTTCATTTGACATTTTCCCATTTCGGGGTCAAGCCCTATTGTTTTCATGCCGTTTAATTCTTGTCGTTTGCTTTTATAAGTGTAAACTTGATTGCATCCGGTTTAAATGTTGACCAACTAAAGCAAATAATAATTGAGAATCAGTCAAAAATAGCTAGAGTTCTTTTTGTTTAGTAGGTGGCGCTGGATAACAAGGAGATTAAAATTTTTGAGCATTCTTTGCGTTTGTTCTGCAAAATTGCTCAATATCTAGTCTTCTCATTGCACGCTTCATCGCTTGCTTTTGTAGCAATAGCGAGATTACAGTGTAAATTGTTATGTAATTTATTCCTTCAGGCCTGGGCTACGATCCTGGATACCATTTACACTCACTTTTAACATTCTTGCACTTTGTCCATGTTTCTGTTCTTAAATTTTCAGCATTGTTCCAATTTTTATTGTTCGGTTGATAGGACTGGTCATCGCATTTATTTTCTGATAGGAATACGGCTTACGTGATTCCTGGAGTAGCTTTTACTTATGTGCGTGTTTTTTTATTGAATCTAATCGGAATTTAATGTTCTAAAAATCGTACAGTTTTAAACGAATCATAAATTGAACACTAGTTATGACATTTTAAGTTATAGGCGGAAAATCATTTAGTTTTGTGTCGTAATGCTCTTTTGTTCACTAGGTGGCAGGCGACGAGGAGAGCGTGGGCGGGGACGGGGCACAGTTTCCTATTAGGAGATCCTATTGTTCTCCTGAAAGCCGTGGGCGCTGCGGAATTTGAAGGCGGCAGTTTGGAATTTTGCGAAACTAACGGTTTGAGGAGCAAAGCTCTGCGAGAAGTACGGAAACTTCGCGTGCAATTGACAAACGAAGTCAACGTAGCCATCCCGTCCTTGAATTTGGCCGTGGATCCTAAGATGGCGCCACCTTCCGAGATTCAGGTGCGCAGAAAGTCATTTTCAATGTCTTCTTTTTTCGTGCGTGAGAATCTCGTTATAACGAACCCTTTTTATCGAATAATCGGCTATAGTAAAAGGGTTAAAAGGTGAAAAATATATAAAAGTACTTGTTATTTCGTTTCCTTTTTTTTTTCTTTTCTTCATGTTACTTGTCATAGTTTTTATTTACTTACTTAATTTTGGCTTTCCTTTCCAAATATAGGCAAAAATGCTGCGCCAGATTCTATTATGTGGTATGCCGGACCGTGTAGCACGCAAAGTGGGTTTCGAAGAGGTGAAAGAAATGGAAGACAAAGCCAAATGGAAGTACGCTTATCGCACCTCAGACTTGGAAGAACCCGTTTTCCTCCACCAGAATTCGCTGCTGCGCTCCAAAATCCCCGAATGGGTCGTTTACCAAGAAGTCTTCGAAACCAATAAAATGTACATCCGTGGTGTCACTGCCATCGAACCTGAATGGCTTCCGATCTACTGTCCGAGCTTGTGTACCTTCTCGGAACCCTTAGACACGCCTCCACCCCATTACGATGCTGCTAAAGGCAAAGTCGTTTGCCATCGCAACGTCACTTTCGGTATTTTAAAACATTTTTTTTAAATTTTCATCATTTTTGAGCAAATTAGCGTTATTTGTGTTTATTAGTGTATATTTTTCGTTATTTCTTAATATTTGTATTTAGTACTATGTAAATGTTATTTGTGCTGGCATATAATATGAAAAAAAAATGTAGCACAGATTATTTATTACTGTTTTGGTGTGTTATTTGTATTACCAGTAACTATATAAGTAATTTATTACCATTTATTCGCCCACATTATCCATCGTTGACGTTACGTTTCATGATTTGCTAAGTTGTCTTGTTTTTCCGTAAACATAGGCCGCCGGAATTGGCAGTTACCAGTCACTGAAACGGAATACCCCGCGGGCTTAGATCGTTACAAATGGTTTGCCCGGTACTTCCTAGATGGCAGTGTATGTCATAAACTGACCGCATACGTCAATGTGTTATTGTCTCCGCCTGCGACGATGATTAAAACCTGGGCCAAGTACATAAACTCTTGAGTGTTCTCTGTGATTATCTATAAAAATTATCTTATATAAATTATAATGTTTACGTTTTTTAGAAATTCTTCATGTTTGCGATCAGCTGCAGTGTTAGCAAACCTGCTAGTTCTGCAAGTTGTTAGTTTTCTTGAAGATAGATGGCAGGACGTACTTTTTATTGAACTTCTTCATATTTTTTTTTCTGCTGTTTTTAGAGTTACTGAAGAGTAAAATTATGTCAAGGGCGTATTTTACCATGCTTTTATAAACCCAATAATAGCGTAATGATAAAATATATGAATATACGTTTATTTATTATACATTGTTAATAGCAGAAATCTGATATTTATTTTCAACTGTAATTTATACTCTAAAATACGCAAACTCCGTATGATTTACGAATCATTGCTGCTTTTTTAAGCTTGAAAAGCAATTTTTGTGAACTCTTGATAATATTGAGAGTTGCTCGTTAACTTAGTTAGTAAACGATACCATCTGTCGGTCATTAATATAACAAATCTGGTATTTTTGCACAACGTCGTTCGCTGTGAAATGAGGACATGTCTGTTACAATTTTGTTTCTTTATTTTTCGATCGCACCATAAAATTTCGTTATAGAGAACCTTTTTTTTAACAAACTTTAGCTATAGTAGACACACTTTAAGATTCCGAGATGTATAAACTTATAAGAAAAACGCCTGATGTAACGAACTTAGGAAATGCGAAATCAGAATATTTTTTTTTCTGTTTCCGTTGGATTCGTTGCAGTAAGATTCTACTGCATTAGTAAATATTGCAACTAAAAATGATAAAAGTAGTTTTTCAATTAAAAAAAAATTCACATTAATTGTTTATTTTAAAGGTTGCAGCCCCGGACGGAATCGATGTTAAAGGCTTTAGCTGGACACTGTGTAGATAACAAAGAAAGATTGAACCGGATATGGACTGAAAACAAATCATGTAAGATATTTCCAACAATATAAACGATATTTTAAGTTATTCACTAATTTCTTTTTCTCTATTTCAAGATTTGTTGGCCGAGTATAAGGAATGGTTACCGCAGTCTTTGCACACTGAAGTAGAACTCATGTGGCCCCCTGTATAACTAACGTGTTTTTCAATACAAATCGATTAAAATAACATGTGACAGTCTTTCACAAAAACAGCAAGAATGGTATCTGATTTCGAAATATAAACCTGGAAAATAAACAGAACCGTCAACAGTAAAAACAATTTTTGGACAGTTTAGGTGCAAAACTCACACAGAAAAATCAGGAAATGAGATTAAATAATATAAAGGTAACAAATTAGATTTCGAATGATGTGCTTTTTCAATAAAGGGATTGTTCGTTTATGAGCTAGTGCTATTTGACTGAAAAAGGAGTTTTAACCACCAAAACGTACCAATTCCAAGAGAAATGGGCGGCATTATCTTTTTTTTTTATTTTTCTGTTTCTACCATTGTTTTATAATGATTTCAGGTAGTATTAATTTTTAATACCAAATACTTTTCTTGGAGGAATTGTAATGTACTCGTTACATCTTTCGCTGTGTAGTAATGTAATGTACTCAGTGCAATTTCTATTGTTTAAAATTGTAACGTAATCTACTAGTAAATCAAAAATAGCCATATAACATTTAAATTCCTTTAGTTTCCCATAGTAAAGAAGAAGTCCCATAAAGAACAGAGGGGGAGGAAGTTGTGCTTCGGAACTCCCCTGCATGAGATCGGCAATTGGCGTTTTCCTTCACTGCTTCGGAGCATGTTTTCCTTCCCCGGAGTAGCATCAGCCCAGCTATTTGCCGTGTTGAGGCTACCTCGAGTAAGAAAAATCATGCTCCAGAGCAGCCAAAGGAAAACTGCATTAACCGATCTCATGCAGGGGAGTTTCGAAGGTCAACTTCCCCCCTTCTTTCATTATTTAAACCGGGATTCAAGAGTGAATCCTGGTTTTGTATGTTGTAACTGTCAAAGGAATTTGCCCCTTTCTTTTCGATGCTTTATCTAGTTTCTTAAGTAGACCTATTCCTCTTTCTATTTTTGATCTCGAAAATTAGAAGAAATCTCAATTTAGAAAAGAGCATTTTATTAAAAGTAATGCCAAAATAACGCATTACTTTATAAATGTAATTTTGAAAACAAGTGTGATTGTAATTTAACTTAAACAGTAGAACTTAAATAAAAACTAATTTTAGTGTAATAGTAATTATTTTCCACTAAATGTCCCAACATTGCTATCTAGGAGCACTGATCTAAAACATTTTTGATAAAAATGAACTAACCTTCATTTTCTTATTTTTAGCGACCAATAGGCTTAAAATTAATTTATTAGACATTAATAAAACCTAGTAGTTACAACGGTCTAATGATTTGCTTCGACTCGGGTTTGTTCCGTGGTCATAAGTCGTTTGACGCGTACCAAGTCCTATCCTTTGCAAGGGTTCTGTCTTCGACTTACGCGGTAAGCTAGTATCGAGTGCTTTAATTTCTTTCGACATTTGGACTAATAATCCTCAAAGTTCTAAGACCGGAAAATTAGTTTTTAGCACTTCTACTGTTTTTCTTCATTTAGCAATGCTACCACGTGCGTATTCTGTGGAATTATGTAGTTTAAAACAATTAAGTTAACAAAAGAAGATATCTTTGAAGTTTGTTTCCACTCACAGGCACAATGAAAGCAAAATCAGGGTTATTACCCCGCATCTCCACCAAAATGTCACGTCACTAACTAATAGTTGGTTGGGTTTTGCAATGACGTGGTATTCCACGGGGACCTGATCTTGCTAGGAAACATAAGGACTAAGGTTGAGGTAGCCAATGGAATCTGTATTCACCACTGGCATACAATCTCCACTCGCTCTGTAGCTTTTTTTCCCCAGTTTCTCTGTCGCCGCCCGGATCTACCTCCCTATCGTCCTTTTCATGGCTTCTTTTTAACACAAACGAAATCAACGTAATCCCTTTGGTTTCGGAGAAGTGACTTTCTCTAGACCAGCACCAATGGTGCGGGAGACAAAAAGGGAAACTACGCTGAAACGAAACAATTAACAAAAATTGGCGTGACAATATTGTTTTCCCCAAGTAGTCGGAGTTTGGACCACATTTTCAAAATGTCGATTTTGAAGAGATTTGGAAGAATGTAAATAAATAAAGTTTTCGACTACTTTCGAAGTTACTTTTACGTACGTAATGTAGATAACATACTTGAGTATCTACTGCGGAGGATTTTTTTTATCTCGTTTCCAAGACCGTTTTTTTTAATTGACTATGGTAGTCAAAATTTAAACCATTTCACTTACCTTCTAGATGTACAACCGTTTAGATGCAGGTCTATTTCTGCTCTCTGTTGACATATTGTGTGCTACTTTAAAACGTACAATAAGAGAAAATTAGCTTTCAAAGTAGGAGGCCCTCGTTTGTGATAACCGTGTAATCCGTGGAAACAAAAGTAACATCGCGTTTAACGTGCATTTTCTCTCAAGAAACTTTACCAATCCAATTTCTCATTATACACCAAACGTATCGTAATGAAAATATGAAATTACAGTTATAAGCAAAACTGGAAGATTTTACCTTTATCTACCTCAAGAAATAGCATACTACAATAAAGTTGTATAAATTAAAAAAAAAATCGGTCCATCCATATTGAACGCAACGGACGTAAAATTATTACCCATTTCTTCTTTTAAAAAAAGCTAGGAAAATAGACATTATTGAATATCTCAATTAGTTCTCAATCATTCCACCTGCAACTTTGTATAATGCTACTTAGCGGTATGTGACATGACTGATTTTTTACAGTCATAAGAAGCCTCTCGTTCAAGCGTTGTAGCGTTTATTACTTTCGTGTAACGTTAGTTTTGTCCATACCCTCCTCTACCGCTGACCACGGCCAGCGGATTTAATGCCCATACATATGGGTAACCGCAAGCAACTTTGCGAAATATACAGGAAGGTGTTGGAAAAAGTCACACTATCTTTGATGAATGTTCCTGCTCGCCATGTCTTCCTGCATTAGACTCGCCGTCTCCGGGAACCCGACTGCTTTGTCTCTCATTTTCAAAAGTAAAGTCTTTTCTTTCCTCAAAGAAAAGGAAACTTAAAACTTAATTTTTAAGTAACCAAAAATAACTAATAGCCACATTAGAGGGAAGACTGATGGCCAGTAACATGGGAAACTTGTGAAGACAATTTCTCAAGACACAAGTACCTTGCACAACTATAGCGTCAGTAATGTTCTGTCGAGTTTTTGAATGTGACAATGCATACTTTTTTACGTAGTGATGAGTTAAATTGAAGTATTACTTTTTTGGCAAACGTAAACAATTAGGGAAGTTTAGTTTTTCATAGCAGTGTAGATTGGGTATATTTTCCATGGTTAGATCATTCGGAGACATAAGCTTGGGATACCCGACGCCTTCGCAGTTATACTGATCATGTAAAACATTTCCAATTATATGCATTATATTTTCAGTATAATGCATATAATTGGAATATTTATTCACTAATTTTTTTCTTATTTTTTAAGATTTGTTAGTCAAGCACAAGGAATGATTGCCGCAGTTTTCACGTAGTGACGTGGAACTCAAGTGGTCTCCTGTATATTTAACATTGTTCTAAAAGAAGGCAATAAAATTAATACATAACGATATTATACTGAAGTAGTAATCGTCACTCAAGATATCGAAACATTAACGTCGAAAATAAACACAAATATTAGTAGGTGAAAACACACGTGACCAGAAAATAATTAAAAAAACAAGTTTGGTTTTGAATCATGTATTTTTTAAATTAAAGAGATTTTCGTGTTTGAGCTAGGGCTATTTGACTAAAAGGGGATATAGACCACTCACAACAAACCAATTCATGGACAAATGGGCGGCTGTTTCGTTTTTTGTGTGTTTTATTCCACTTTGGCGTGATTCGTTTCCTTCTCTTTTTTCTTCTTCAAGGGATTGTTCTTCTTCTCTGCGTACAAGTTGTTCAGATCAAATGCAGCGACGACATTTTCCTATTAAAAGCGTAAAAAACACCGAAATAATTAGAAATACTCTCTTGCGATATTCTTTACTTTTTCATATTCTCTTTTTCGATAATTTATCACTTTATTCACAAAAATATTTAAGACACGGTTCAACCGATTCTTAATTTGATACCCGTAACATTTGCAACCATTTATTTTACTTATGATATATATACCTTATTTCTTTAGTGATTTACTTACTTATTTCTTTTCCTATTGACTTATTACTGCGATTTTACTAACAATTTACCTGGAATTTACTAAAAAAAATTTATTTCTTTGAATATATTTCGTTATAAATGTTCCAATTTACCTTGCTTCGTTTAAAAGTTTCACGAATATTTACTGTACGATTTATTCTTCTTTTAGCGACTGTTTTGCCCCAAGTGATTTACGTTATTTTATTGTTATTATTATTATTTTATTGTATCCGTATTTTACAAAGAAATTTACCTCGTTGAAGATAAACTTCTGAATTTTTCCCTTGGAGTCCACGAACGGCCTGCGCCCGGCTTCTTTGCCTTCTTTGAACAAGACGACGGTCGGTAGTTGCCGGCTATAGGACGAATCATCCACGTAATACTTTTTGGCCACTTCAGGGTACCTTCCTACGTCAATTTTGCCAAATTTTAAATTTTCCAGTCCATACCTAACCGAAAAAAAAATTAATAAACAAATACAGAAACTGAATTAATCTGCAACATATACTATGACATAATCATACGCCAGTACGTTAAGAGTAAAAAGATTAATACGATTCACACAATTTGATGCTGCAATAGTCTCTACATGTTTTTTTTTTAAATACTTACTTAAAATTGTGTTTTTTAATAAATAAAAAACATTTTTAATAAATTTTTTAAATTTAAAATGGCAAATTAATTTTATATAATCTAACTTTAAACTAGATTTTCTGAACAGCAGGTAAATTATTCACAATCTGGTAAACCTCCTTCAAACATGGGTACCGGAGCCATCCAGGAGAAAAATCAGAATTAAAAGTATTTTTATCTCTTTCTGTGAAGAATTTCGTTCATGCTTTAGTCGAAACATTAATTGCGTTTAATAACGGGGAATTTCTGGTAGAGGATTTTGTGTGATGGAGGGAGACTATAGACACTGCATATGCTAACTTATTAACTGCACGCTCCTTGCGTGACGGACTAAATTCCAAGGCTAATCTTAAGACAAGAGTAATATAGTTGGTTATGGCAATGGATGTTTAGCAACAACTATCAACAAAATTATAAATTTTTATTTCCTCAGGGTTTAACGTTTTATCTACATTAATGCTGTTGGAAAACAATATCTAAATTAACTTTCTGGCTAGGCTATCAGCCCTGAGGATTTCCTTGTTGCCTGTAATTAGCGTAAGTTCATGCCTTTTACGACGAACAATGCGACTGAAAAGTACCGTTGTACATAAGTATCAGAAAAAATAATTTACTCGGCAGAGAGTTTGGAGAAGGTGGATGCGAAATTAACGCAAGACGGGCTCCAGACTGTGTAAAAGGCCACGAGCCAAGTGATTCTTTTATCCCGTTCCAACTCCTCTTCCAAAGTATTGGCTCTGAAGTACGTGATGTTCTCCGGACCAGTGTAAGATGGCTCTGGCAGCAGCATGGCTTGCACTTTGAAGTAAATGACATGAATTAAAATTTCCTTTCATCAAACAGAGTTTAGCTTACGAATAAAGATCATGCCGTAGAGTAACCCCAATCGAGGATCGTTGTAAAACCACAGAGCTAAATTGGCTACTTTTGCGTACATAAACCCGGATGTTAAGTACGAGATCATGTTTGTCGACCCAGTTTTGCGAGCACGTATCATAACGATGAACAACAAGAAAAATAAGATCTCGGACTCTCTCTAAAAAGAACACAGAAAACCATACATTAAAAAGCACTCTTTCATCATTTAATAACAATTTAAGGTGCCTTACAATCATCAATTAAGGCAATATGTTAAAAGAAGTGAAAAATAAACAAAAAATAAATTAGACGCAATTTCCAGAAAATTCTTACCATATCCAGTTCACAAGGCTCTTCTGAGGTAGGAAAAACGAAGTAGCATACAGGTTTAAGGTTTTTTAATGTCACGAAAGACAAACTTAAGATTACATTAATTAAATAGTATGGTCGGAAAAGCTGCCGGATTTGGCTTTTGATCGATTCTGCACTGATACGAGCCATTTTTGCAGTAAAGTTAAGAAGTTTAGCAGGCGCTGAAAGCCTCCACGCCTTTCACTGTGCGCTTGTTACAAGACTGAATTAAATAAAGTTAATTTTATGCGCAATGGAAGAAGCTGGTTCACCTTCCGGGCGTGTTTTCATTTTACTGTTGGAAAGGCGAATGCGGGGACAGCGAGCGAAGATTCTGGACACGGTTCGCGGAACGCTATTCGTCTGGCTTCGCTTTCGACTTCGTGACACTGACTTCGTGACATTTTTAAAATATTTTTTTCTTTATTTATTTAACATTCGCGACTAAGATATGGTTGCTATACATTCAGGAATAGAAAAAAACAGTTATCTGTAACAAAATTGGTTAGTAACAGCCATACGAATGTAAGAAGTAATAAAAACTTAAATAAATTAGATCCCACAAAACGAAATCCTAAATTGTTGGTCCGAAAAAAACTACACATTGATACGAAACTTAAATGAACAAAAATTCTTGAAATAAAGCAATCTATTTCTTTCGAGTTCTTGGAAATTTTAGCGTTTCGTCCGTTTGCTTAATGCATTTAATTTAGATCCTTTTGTCGACTTATTGGTACTTCACGCGGCGAAAGCGTGTTTTAGTATCATTGCATATTCTAACTGTAGACACGATTGCAACACATTGTCACGAGTAAAATTCAGTAAGTTTTTATTCCATGAAATGCACTGTTATCCAACTCGGGGTGAGTTTCCTATTCCCAGGTTCAAGAAGCACGGATTGAATGCCGGCTTACCGCTCAACTGGAAGGAAGAGCACTAACTAGTATTATAAAGAATAGGACATAACACGCGCAAAGCGAGGTAAGACTGAAAAAGAATTTAATTGCTTTAATTAGGTGTCTCCATGTTGAAATGTTTTGAAACCTTGAAGTTTTCTCCGTTAAACTTAAAGAAATAGAAAATTAAACTAGAATGTCGTGTTCTGTCTTGTTTCACTCTTAACGTACATTATTTTTTCTTCCATTTTTGTTTTCTTTTTTTTGTGTATTATTTTATGATTAAGTCACGCTGAAATAAGTCAGAGAAAATACGATAGAAGAACAAAAATATAAATTTCCTGTCACACGGATCGATTTAACACGTGACAGACGATCTAAAATCAAAGACTTACTCAACTTTTTTTCAATATTTTTTGATGACAAGTAATGAGTGATAAGTAATTGTGATAAATGATTAAGAAAAGTGATAAATAATTGAATAATTAGTACTTGATTTTCAGTGATTTACACGTTTTTTAATAAGTTTAGATGCATAAATGTTTAATTTTTCTATATGTACTGATTTGATTTAATCCTTTCGATAATCATAAAACTATTTTAACGTAAGAGTGTGCGTTACTCAAGCTTAAAACCATTCTTTCGTACCTAATGAACGAACGCGTGCTAGGTTCTTAATTTTGCCCAAACTGTTAACTTATGTTATGTTGATTTGGTTAGGTTAAGTTAGATTACATTTATTATGTTACGTTTCTTAACCTAAGCTTATTAAGTTAGGTTCATTTAGGTTAGATAAGTTTAGTTGGTCTAGCTGCCTTATGCTCCCAAATGTTCAAAACAAACAAAACGAAAATAACTGGAAAATAACACCAAAGTCCTGCAAACGCTTTTTGCATTACAAAGCGTTTAATTCAAAAGGAATTTAGCCGTCACCACTTCATTTTAATCGCCGCAAGAATCACAAGACCATTCTCCATTTCATCCGGAATTTCCCGTTTCGGCAAAACAGCACTTGACTCTTCCGGCTTTAATACCCTAAAACTGGATCTCACTAACGAGCTTTAAACCACAGAAGCTTAAGCGATCTTTTTACAAGATAACTCTTAAAATGCATGAAAAGATTAAAACACGCATTAAAACATGCCCCCTGACTTTTAATCTCCAAAACATCTGTATCTCTTATTTTTTTGTAATTTTCCTATTCCAAAACATCTTTGTTTGCGAGTCTCAGGTGTTTTTGTGCCGTGACAAACGGGGTTTCTAGTCCAGTCTTACGACCTTGTGTTGTGAACAAGTGCAAGCAAGCATAAACCGCTTAGCGAAAAAGTGTGCCCTCGCGACATTTGAACCGTTGCTAACACTTTCACTGCCCTTAGAGCGCGTTACGGCTGTAACAATGAGAAATGCCTCCAAGTTTTCATTGTTTATACCACGGGCTAGCATGCTCCTGTGCTTCCAGTGGCCTTCTCAAAAGCCGTTACACTTGACTCCCTCGCCTTCAGTTGATGGTGAGCATTCGGTCAAGCAAGTTAGCCACTCCGTCCCTTTTGTATTACTGGTGAAAATCGTGCCTTATGTCTTGCAAGCCTCAACAGTGAAAATTTTTACTAATGAATAACACAACACCGACTTTTGATTTAAATTTTGTATGAAGTGATTCGTTAAGTTTGTGATTCATTGCAATTTCAGAGGAAAACCTTCACTTCTTTTTACTTTCACTCAGCTTCGGGAGAGAAACGGAAAACTCGGGGGAGTTTTGTACTAGTTTGAGGCAGTAGTAGTTCGGTTTGAGGGGTTTTCCACATATTGGTGACCTAAAGCAGTGAATAACTGTTTGGCAAGAGAAGCGAAAAAACAAGGTCGTGAAAACTCTTGGGAGAAAACATTGTATTCCAAGGTATTGCCCCGTGCCTGGTACCAGCCAGTTGTCAGTTTGTCCACGTCGTCGCTTCGCAGTGTCAAGCTTGCAAAGCAACTTTAAAAGAGCTGACTTGATTTTGTATTATGTAAAGAGAAGAACTAGGATTGCTTAAGCTTTTCACGTGATTGCAACCCAAAGAAAGCGCAGGTGACAAACGTTGTGGCTTGGTGAAATTTGGGAAAAGTTGGGAAGAGAAATTTAGTGGAACAACACTTGGAAAACAGCTGCTAACATGGCCGGTATTATGCGATGCTCGATTTTAGTGCTTCTGGCCTCAGGTAAAACAAATTTCTGTTTAGAAATTTCTGTTTTATTCGATTTCTTATTAACTTGATTTTGTTTGGTTTGAGTTACTTTTCTTCCACCTCCTCGATTCCCAGATTAGCCATCCTAACTTAGTTAAAACGAATTAAAAAATAACGCATTTATTCCCGGCTTGCCTAAGCAGACCACGAAAAAGTCAACGCAAAATGTAGGTCAGTTATGGTAAGTTAAATTAGGTTAAGTTGTTGCCAGATTAAGTTCAGGAATGTGTATTTCTAAGTTTAAGTACATTTTCTACCCACCGGAAGCACTTCTGAAACGAGCAGTCGAGGTGGGGGAGAGGTATGGAAGAAAAGTACCTGGTTTGATTAAACTGATGGTGCTCAATACGATCTCAGTTATTTAGTAATTGAAAAAGTCTGAAAACTTTTTGTATTTTTTGAACACGTCTTTTAAGTAAGACAATGTAAACTATCTGAAAAGTAACTTCATCTTCCCTAATCTTAGTTAATTAAATTAAAATGGACTTACTTAACTAATCTAAGCCTGATTGGGCTTAACCTGGATCGACCTGACCCAGTTGACCTACGTTAGCGTATACTAGCCTAAGTTAACTTAACTTAATGTCTAATTAACCAAAATAGCCCTGACTTCACTTAAATTAAACCTATTTCACGTAAATCAAGCTTTAGCTTAACTGAATAAACCTAAACTAAGTTAATAGTTATTTAACCTAAGTTAACCTTAACTGACCTAATTTAAAGCGGAAATAACCCAAATTCTTCTAACCATAATTAAGCTTAAAAACTTACCTAAGGTAACTTATCTACATTGTAAATCTCTCTTACCTAAACTTTAAATAATTCGAATTTACGTAACCTAAGCTAACCTCCCTTAATATTAGCTTAGCCTAACCTAAATTAGGCTATCCTAACTTAGGGTGAACCTATTTCACGCAAGTCATGCTGAAACTAACGTACAAAAGCCTAACATGAGCTAAATTAAACGTCATTTGATATAGAAGGATCTTTACCCTAACCTATACGAAAGCCTAGGTTAACCTGACCTAACTCAGGTTAACCTTACGGAGGTTACCGTGTCATACTTAAGCTTGCAAATAATACAATGAGGAACATATATTTGACTCTTAGTTGTTATGCAGCGGGTTTCAAAAGAAACAAATTGAACTTAATTTAATGCAACCTAACCTAATTTTCTTGTTATACTTAACCTCCGACGATATCTCGAGCACTTTGTTTTGTTTCAGCCGCTTTAGAATACTAATTAGAAACAACAAGCTTAACTTGACCTAACTAATTCTTAACGAATATCTTACTGAACGACGTGGTTGAGCAGAGACGTTCATGGCCGAATTAAATGAGAGTGCGCGTTTAGGTTTTCGTGAATATTCCTAACGTTTCACCCCAAAAAAACTTATGTCAATTAACTTGGGAAACTTATTTTAATCGTTCTGGGTATCAGGATTTTCTAAGATTTTGATTTGTAAACCAACTACGGGGAATTAAAGTTTGAACAATGCTGAGTAATTAAATTACATTCCGCTTCGATTACGCGAAGCCTTTTTCCAAAAAGTGATGATAAAAAAATCTGTAAATTGTTGTCCAAGTTTTGCGACCTAATTTGAACTTTGAAGATAGCTCTAAAACAGCTTATTCACTTGCTGAGATTTTTACCATATAACTTTCCCTTAAAAAGGTTAAGTGTAACGATGCGCGAAGATCCCCACTTTTCAAATTTTGCCATGAAAATTAGCTCAGTATTTTAATTTAGGTAATTTATAATCTTAAAAAATTACATTAATTTAATTAATTTATAAAACACTTGATTTGTAACTCGGCACAAATAAAAGCTCCGTTTAGATTTTTGTGTCGCGATGTTTTGCGAATTGTTTATCTGCTTTGGTAATCGCGTCTTCGCAAGTTCCCCAACTTACTCATGATAAGAATCTTAACTGAACCTTACATTGCTTAAACAAACTTGAACTAACGTAAATTAACCCAGTCAAAACCTAAAATTAACCTTGATTAAACTTAGATTTACCCAAATTAATGAAACCTAACCAAATTTACCCTATCGTCAGGAACACGCATTCAGTTCCAATAACGTTGGGAGTTTATAAGCCTTTTTAAAAGGGATTTCGACACAAACTTTTATTTAGTTAACGTGATTTAACCTAAGCCAATGGAATTATAACTTATTTTGTACGAGCAATGTTTCGACATTTTTCAGTCTGAAGCGTTCTGCAGCATCTCTTCATGTAATATATAGATTTTTCCATTGCGTGAAAAATATAAATTTCGATGTAATGAAACTTGATAACTAATATGACATGTAAATATGATAAAAAATTAATGTAAATAAACTGACACCTTTTTATTTAAAAAGATGTCTTATGGTATGAAGGATTACTTAACATGCGGGTTTAAACCTAACCTTTTCTAATGCATCCTAAGCTCACGTAATCTAACGCAAGTAAGACTAACGTGTCGTTCCGCAAATTAGCTTTTGACTTCAACTATTTTGATCTGATGCATCCAATCTAACCCAATTTATTCTCAACTAACCAACATCTTTCCTTTCATGAGAATCTCATAGATTTTTTAAAATTAATATTCTGGTAAACGTGTACGAAGTTCCTGGATAATTTTATCATAGTGGTGATTTCTTGAGTTTTGATGTAATTTTCAATCACAGTGGTGCTTTCTTTGAATTATTCATATTTTTTTTTATTGAAAACTGTGCTTAGACAAAAAAGAGTAGTAGAAAGTGCTTGTGTAATAAAATGCAATTTGTAATGGACTAGTTTCAATTAATCACGGGTTTCTGCGAAAACATTCAAGTCTACGGTTGACCTATTTTGGCATTCTTTTCTACAAAGTGATCAGAGGATTGCCATGGCGACCTTTGAAACACCGAATTCAGCACCGTGACACGTGTTTGTTTGTATTGGGAAAAATTTTGATGGATGATTCCGTAGACTAAAACGAATGTTCAGCTTTGATGTGCTGTAGTTTGATCAATTGCTAAACAAATGGTTTGTTGGTGTTTATTTTAGTTTTGGGGTCGGTGTACTTGGTCCCTTTGACGAACGAACATCCCGAAATCCTCGAGATACCAGACGGGCATATGGCTACTAGTACCCCTTCGACGTCGTTAGATACTACAACGGTGGAAGATTCTGGTACAGAGGTTAGTAGAAGCATTTGTTTTTGAAGGACAATTGAAACGTGATTTTTTTCATAACTTGAATTATTTTAGCACGTGTTGTACAGTGAATTTAATTGTTGTCGTGTTTTATGCAACGTTGTAAATGTTTTACGTTCTATGAAAGGTATTGAAATGATGAACAAAACCTGCTCCCGGTACTGACGTTAGTTTAGACTGGATTGTTTGGTTAGGTTTTTAGTTAGTTTCGTTGGGACATTTTTTGAGGACGAAAAGTAGGTTTGCAAACAGGAAAGCTACATATCTCTATTTAACATATTACGAGTTTTTAGAGGTTTTTATTTTGTAAACATATTTTTTAAATATTCTTTATAATTCTCTTAGGAGATATAATTGACTTCTTATTAGCAAAGTATTTTCTGACCCGGTAATCTGAATGACGAGTGCTTTCTAATGGATAAAACAGTAAGTATGTATTGAACGCTTATTTTAACCTAAGCTAGGTCAAATTTATACTGACTTACTTAATTTAACATTCTAACCTAATTAAGCTGACACAAGTAATCTAACTTAACAAACCTATTCAAAGGTATCGGAAATAACCACAGCTTACCTAGCGAAACTTAATGTAACTAATTCATTACGACTAAACGAACTTAATCTCTTAAGAAAGTTAACCTAATTGACGTTATTAAATAGACGTAAACAAGCTTTCTGTACCCTAAATTTACGTGTCAATGTTTACTTCTCAATGTTTTCAATGTTACTAAGTGAAACTAGATAAAAATAAGTTAAACGTTAAACGAAGCTGCGTTCAGTAAGGTTTCCTTGAGAAGTCAGATTTTATAATTCGGACTTGAAGTGGCAACAGAAAACTTTTTTTTCCTTTAATATATGTTCATGTTCTTTTTTGTTTTTCCGTATTTTAGATTATTTTAAATTACCATCTTTTTGCGAATTCTTTGTGTTTCCGCAAAGAGTTTTCGTTTAGTACTTTATTAAAGTATTTTTTTTCCTGTAGATTTTGACCACTGCTACGGAAAGTGACCCTACTACCACCATGGAAGGCTCTGCACCACTTAGTCCAAGTGCAAGCCACCCAGTAAGTGTTAATCTTGTTATTCTCTTTTATTAACTTTTTTTTTGCGCATGATTTTCGACGTCTCTTTCTTTTATGGTTTCCTTAAATCATCTCACTGTATTTTTTCTTCTTCAAAACAAAAACAAACATATTCTAACTTAGTCGTCCAAATTGAGCCTAAATAGTAAAAACTAGCCCAATATATTAACGGAACCTGAGCTAACACTGTATGTCTGGTTTGTGTTTGACCTAGCCAGGTTTGAGTAAACCTAAGTAAACTGATTTTAAATAAACGTAACCTAAACATAACTTAATTTAAGCTAATTTTAACAGAGATAAACTAAATTAGCTTTGCTTAAACCAACTTGGCCTAACCTAAAACTCGCGTAAATTAGCTTAAGTTTACTAACCTAAGCTAATTTTGCGAACCTAACGACCACCATACTCAACCCATCCTTACTTAATTTAACTCAACATAAACCTAGCCTAATCTAACCTACCTAGTCTATACTTGACTTAACCGAATGTAACCTAATCTAAGATTAAATTAGCCTAACCTAAAGCGTTCAAGCACTATGTACCGAGCAGGCAGTAAGCTTGAATCCTCGCGAGTATTGCTTCACTAGCTTTTAATTAATTTCGTCTGAAGTCTGAAGATGGTTTCCCAGGTCATCTCACTGTCATTCTTCTCTTTCCCCCAGTCTGCGTCCACTGTGGCTGCTGATAACCCGGTTACATTTGAAAGTGTGTTAACTTCCGATACTCCGACTACTGGCCGTCCAGTGAGTATAGCGTTATAATCTTGTACACAGTAATTAAATAAATTGTCATTATGTGTTTCAAGGTTATGGAAACTTCTCCGTCAATTATCGAAGAAAAAAGGGCCGTAACCCAAACAGGTTTTCCTAATACAACGGCCAGTACCGCTGCAGCTATGTCTACTACCACAACTGTCCGAGTTTCTACATCTGCCGAAACCACGAGTTCAGACGCTGGTACTTCTGCTGTCGGTATCACTAATGGTCCCGGTACAAGTACTACAGCAGACACAATTGTTGCTGATGATACAACCACTGCTGCGAGTACAATTGCTGCGGCCGATACAGTTACTTCTGCCAGCAAGACTGTTGCTGTCGACGAAATTACTTCTGCTGGGGCAGTTACTTCTACTGATACCGTGTCTACGGCCAGCGTAGCTGCTTCTACAACTACCGAAATGACTAGTGTTGCCAGTACGACTGAAAAGAGTGGTACAGAAGGAATTAAAGTATCGGCCGAGCGCCAAGGCAAATCTTTTAGCACTGAAGAAAGAACTATGACCAGTACTGCACGCACAACGCCAAGTGTACCAACCACCGTTACCGTCACTAGCGGTTTGGCTGCTGCTGAGCACTTAACGAAAGAAGAAGTCGATCCACGGAAACCCTTGGAGACATTGGTAGCTCAGCGACAAGAAGAAGCAACCAGTCCTGCCGATACTGAGTCATCTGAGAGTCATTCCGCAGAAACTACCCTGCCTCTGACAGTCGCCAGCACTTCTCTGTCTTCGACCAGTACCGAGACTACCGTGGGTAGTACCTCCGTGACGACAGCTACTGAAACGCGAGCTGGCAAAGCTTTCAATATGACGATCCCGCCTCCCCAGTGTGCTATCATTCTGAATGTAAGTTAAACTTGCTCCAAAGTAGAATTTTATTAGCTAAGAGTTGGAATCCCACTTCCTGACTTTTTAAAATACTCTTACTATTTTTTTTTATTTTTAACATGTTAAGTTTTTTTTTTTTACGGTGATTCTTATTTCTGCGGTTTTGACGACTATCTTTTCGATTCCTTACATGTATGACATCGTCAGTTCAATTAATTTGCTAGTTAGTTAATTAGAAATTAAAGAGTTAATTAGATGTGGGTTGATTATATTCCTTGTTCTAATTTATTGTTTCGTTGTGAGTTTAGTCGACGTTGGTTCAGCGCCGAGAGCTCTTTGTACCTGAAGAATTGCTGTCCGATACTCAGAGCTTGCCGAAAGCTTTCGCAACAGGCCGTGTACCACAGTGGGCGCAGGAGCAATGCGTGTAAGCGTCATGCATGATCAATATGCATTTTCATATTCTCTTATTTGCGTATTTTTCATTGCTTAGACTATTGTATGAAATTTGTTGTGTACTTTCGTTTTCATCGACTAATTGAAAAATTGGTTTATACGCCCCCTAGGACCATTCTCACGATGCTACACCCTTTGAATACAACTTGTGAAGGAGAGATCGCGGATCGCGTCTCCAAATTCCGATCTATAGCCTTAACAGCCATCTGGAACTATCTCTGCGATCGCAACGCCACCAACCTTATAGGTATTTCCTATTTACCACTGCAGTAATAATTTACTCTTTTATTTAGTTTTTCATTTACAAAGTAAGGCCATATTTATTCTAAAGTTTAATTCTCAGACTAAATTAAGTAACTGATAAATAAGATAGCATACTCAAAGAAATTCAATGAATATTTTTCAAATTTAATTTTTTGTTATTTGTGTTTCAGCCATGGCAAATCATACTGCCACTTGCTTTGAAGGAATGCCGACCTCATCCAAGAAATGTAGCATGGTCAGTGAGCTGGGTTTTAACTTCCATTACCCGTCTGAATTAGTACTGACTCCGCGCGTGTTGAAAGAAGGCGACTGCCGGTAATTCTTGCGCTATTTTTGCTGCATCTTTCTGAAATCATAGAAAATATTCAATCAATGAATTTTATTCGAAAATAATCACAATTACACTATAAATAGAAAAAATTCTTCACAATTAATATGGGTAAAAGTAATGAGAAATGAATTTGGCAAAAACAAATAAAGATGTCAAAAGTAAATAAACTTAAATTAATTACATTTAAGAAGTTAGGTAGTTAACAAACGAATTAATTTTAAAATAGTTACTAATAATAATTGTTTCTCGCTTTGCAGCAATGTGAATAGCACGAACACATGTCTGAAGGAACAAATCTCCGGAATGCGATCTTCATGCGCAGCTGTTCAAATGGACCACATGGTGGCGGTATTGGACCTGCTGCTCAAGAGCGTCAAATGCGATCAAGTGTCACCAACGCCTGCTCCGCCCAAGAGTGCAGCTACTCACACGTTTTATTCTCTTTGGTCGCTAGCACTGGCCGTAGTACTGGCTGGATTTTACTGGTAGAATGTGTGTAAAGTCCGAATTTTAGTATTAAGTACCGCCCTCTGAAATCTCATGTAAAGATTTATAATAAGAAATTTTAGCATTTTTTTTTTACTTGAGATGGAGAGATTTGCTCGTAAAACTAATGAAGAAAGCAAATTCTGGTAAATGTGCGTGTATAGTTTCCATAGCAAGATTTTTTTTTTTTTTAGGTTTTAGTCCCTTCCCCCAAGCCCTAGTCTCTCTGTCGTTCTTTTAAACTAGCGGTTTTGTGAAATGTAAGAAGTTTTTATAGACAAGAGAGAAATTTCCGGAATATATTGAATGGTCCTTACTCACGAAGTTCATTTTAATTTTGTTCTAATTAATTTTCACGTTTGGATACCCGAAAGATCCGACTTTTGAGGCGAGAAGCCCAACTTTTTGTACAACTAATTCATGTTCAAGTCCTGTTTCCTTCCATCTTCGACAGACACTTATATTTCCTTAATTGGTTTTCTACTTGGATTTATTTATGTCAACTAAGAAGACAAGAAGAGGAGATGTAAACTCCGACAAACATTTTTGCTGTATTACATGTTGTTATCTAATCCCGGCTACTGAAAATTGTTCTCGTAAAGTTGGTGTTCATTCCGCTTTGTGGTTGTTGAGTTATTTAATGGTTAGACTTTTCAAGAGACATATAATTAGCCGTTTTGTAAGAAAATTCGTAAGTTAATAACATTTCGTAAGTTAACTTAGAATTGTATACATATTACTAAAAATTAAATGTATCTGTGACAAAAGTCCAAACTTTCATAAAGTAGTCATGTGGTAAATTTCGGGTAGGCAGCGTGGTGCTACACAAAATGTAGATTTTGAAGAGATATTGCAGTAATTAAAATTTGCGACGACTTTCGAAGTTATTGTTACGCAGATAATGTAGATAATATACTTGAGTATTTATTGCAGAGGATTTTTTCTTTATCTCACTTCTAAGACCGTTTTTTTTCTAAAACATTAAAATGGTAGTCGAAATTTACACCACTTCCTCTATCATTACCGATTCATAACTCCCACCGAAAGACTACTCTAAGCGCTCAGATAGTACTTTTCCGAATCGTTTTCCTCGGATAGCTGGAGGCCCTACAGACCAATTGGAATGTTCTTGTGGAAGGACTGGTTTTTAAGAAAACCTATTTTCTAAACCTCGTGACTGTCAAGTTCAAATAATCGCTTCACAGCTTGTTCTATCATAGATTTTTTTTTGTCTTGGCTAAGTTTTTAATCACCTGTAAATGATCCTCAGCCCAATAGTCACTCCAAACTAGAATAGGGCGAAAAGTCGTCGACATCATGAATAAGGTCATGGGAGTTGTGCAACAAGATATCCTTTCGTAAAGCATTGAAGCTCCTAAGAATGCGTTACTCTTGTGAAGGGATGTTGTTGTCGCAGGTAAGTTTTACTAGTGATAGGTGTCTTACGATTTCGGAAACGTCTTCGTAGGAGATTTTTGGGTCATTGTTGGTTTTCCTGGGCATTTGTGAATTTTTATGGCTTTGGTTTTGTGTTTTGGCTTGGTTGGATCTTTAGACGCCGAGAAGAATATGTTTGCTAGGAGTTCTTCGGTCTGGTTTTTGAAGTTTCCTCCGCTGGGGTCAGTAATTTGGTCGATGTATTTAGAGATATTTGCGTTCTTCTTACTTTATCTGGCTTCCATAGGATTCTGTTTTCTGGATTTTGTAGTCTCTTTTCCCAGTATTGGTTTTTATGTTCCCTACACTTCATTGTGTAGAGATTACTTGCTTTTTTCCACAAAAATTCGTCTAAAATAGTCCGGGTACTTTTGAATGTTCTGAGTAGTTTAGCTGCTTCTTCACGTAGCTGAGTTAATTTAGTTGAACAACTTGAGGGGAATTATTTTGGTATGTGTTGTTCCATTTGTCTGTTAATTATAATTGTTATGTGATTCGTCGCTTCATCTAGTTTATCTGTGTTTTAAATATCTGTAAGCCGTATAGGGTCATTCTTAAGTTCGATGGAAATGTTCACTTTTATATTTTCGAATATGCTTTCTTGTAGAGCCATACTCGGAGATTCTTCGCATTGGTTGGAGCGTTTATTTCAAGTTGTATCGTTTCATGGTCTGATTCGTTTAGGAAAAAGTCGTTGTGTTTTATAGAATGGTGTATGAATATAATTGAGGCCGTAGTGGCGAAGTTAGGTCGACTGTAGAGGAACTACCTCTTTTATTAGTTAATGTGGAGATATTCCACTGACTCAATATAGATAGGTTGTGTTCTTGAATAAACGTAACCTATTTAATCCAAACTTGACCTATCCTTTCCTTCAAATTTTACACGGTGTACATGGGCGCACCGGGATTAAATGTGTTGAAATAACAGAAAATAAAAACATAAAAGAGAAGTACCAATTTCGAGCACGTAGAGTCAACATTCCTTAAAATAATAAGTACTAGCAGTGCTCATGTTTCAAATACCTTTACCTTAGAGTAATTTGAACCAAAGGGCCTCCGATGTCAAGTACGCTGTATATAAAGTCAATACAAAAAGTCGTCTCACTAGTTGATCAATAAATAATTCGCTTGAGAACGCCAGCATCGATCATTTCCTTAAATGATTGTTTCACTGCCTCACACAACTGATTACCATCCGGCATTTCCTTCAGAAGGTTCCTCATTTCTGCCGTCTCTAACCACTTGTCAGTCTTCACTAACTTCCTTAAATCGTTGACCTCGCTCGTTTCAGCATACACACTTTTCTGCGTTTCCAAAAGCTCGCCTTCTTCCTCGCCCTCCTCAGGCTCTTTTTTTATCCGCAAGTCACTCACGGAATTGTCTGTGTCCACCTCCATCTTCACTTCTACTGGCTCGTCTACGGTCTCCTCATCCTCATCTACAGTCTGGCTGCCATCGCACTGCTCACTCTTCAAAGAATTGGGCACGTAGTGCACGGCTTCCTGTAAACAGGCCTGCGAGCGCGCTACTTTGCCTAAAAGCACCAGTAAGACCATGATATCCTCCACCAAAGGGGGAAACGCTGTTGCAATGCGAACCAGAGCCGGTAACGCGGGAATGAACAAGTTCGATCGTCCATTACTGGGCAATACTACATGAAAAATACAAATACAGTCAATTATTTAGTTTTATACAATACACTAACGAAATTTTAGAAACTAACACAGGTAAAATTCGAATAAAATTAGAAACGAAATTCAAAATAAATCCAACAAACAAACAAAAAAGCTGTCTACGAAAAACAAGATAAAGTTAAATAACTAAATACAATTGAGTACATTACTTTCAATAAAAGTACGACAAGTTAAATATTACAGAAAGTAAAACAAAATTCACTGCTACGAAAGTAGCTAAGAAAAGAACGAGAAAGTATAAGGATACCACTGAGGAGGGTGTAGAGTACGTTGATGGCCAGTCTGGCCACGCCCATTGACTTGGGCAACGCGTATTGCAGTGACAAATGGGACACGAGATCGACGGCGAACAGCTGTTTCTCCAGTTCAGGTTGGGCGAGTAATTCTGGCAAGAAGTCCAAGCAAATGTGCATCGACGGAATGCCCTTGACCGTAATCGGTAGCAAACTCGAAGGATAGCCTTGGAAATGGACCAATTTGGTAAGATTCGGATCGGCGATGTACAGCTGGTGCAAAAAGGAGCAAACTACGCTTTGCACTTCTTTTAAATCTGATAGCTGCGAGGGAAATTCCTGTTAACGTACAACCAAATAAATGAAATATAAAGATTCTGTAAAATCAACTTAAGTTGTATTCATTTTAAATTCATTTAAATTAAAGTATAGACTACATAAATTAAATACATACATAGCAATAAATAAATGAAACAAGCAAAGCAAACATTATCGTTTTGTTATTTTTCGGATAAAACTTGAACAACAAAAATTATGAAAGAAATTCTTCTGGGAGTAAAATTAAGGACATTTAACTAATTTACCGAATCTTCTTTCGTAGGTAAACAGATTTCTAAGACTAGCTGGACCACTGCACTTTCTTGCGTCGCTACCAACGCAGCGCGTAATTCCTCTCGATCTGTATCGGACGCAACGTTGGCAATTTGTCCCTGCACGCCGCTACTTCCAGGTAAAACGGGCTTTTCTAGTAAGTGACGGGCCAAGTACGCTCTCGAGGCTGCCATGAGCGCTTTGAGCATGTGTAGCACTATGTGCAGAATGGGCGCACACCTACACGAAACGATTCCATTAGCGTTCTGAAACACTCTAACGTATAAGATTCTCTTTAAAAAAAAAAAAAATACAAGAAAATATGGTGTAAAACTACAGAACTAGTTCTGAATTTTGCTTATTAAACGAATTAAATATGTTTGATATTTTTGTGTTCAAACAAAAAACGAAGAACACATTTACTGAGGAACTTCGTTCATTGAATAAAAATGTTACAAGCTTGAAGTTAAGAATTCATTATTAAAGAATTTTACTTATTAATTAAACAAGGGCGAACTTATCTACAAGTAACTTTAATTGTTACACGAGTGTCTTAAAACTTTCAATGCTGTACGGTAAAGCAAGTTACAACAGGATTACTTTCACAATGTCAATTTAGACAATCAGACCTACTGTTAACAGTTTGAATTTTTACAGAAAAAGTGTTAGTTATTAGTACTAAAGCTAAAGAACATATTTCTAAATAACTTCGTTAGGTTACTCTATGCTATTTACTAAAAGATTTTGTTAAAGCTCTTGGAACTCCCCTAAACTTCTAAATCTTTGATTCCTAGACAAGTTGACTTAATTACGAACTTTCAGTTATTTAAAAAAAAACAACACGTGCAAGCTATTCTATTTTTTTTTTTACCTGAATACGTTAGTGTCACAGCGTAGTACATGAAGTGGATCTACAAGAATGTCTTCTTGCGTTAATAAATGGGAAACAATTTTGAAACTGTGGAAATTGCTCGGTCGTAGGGCATTCACAGTCATAACCCATAAATGTCTCGGTAGTATCCGGTTTAACCGCAGCCACACTTGCTTGTACAACTCTGTAAGAAGGGTGCAAACAAAATTTAAAATATGAACAAAAACTGAACGAAAATAGGATACAAGATTGACCTTAAAATTAATTTTAGCATGCTTTTTAGATTTCAGAGCCAGTTTTCACAGCTTAAGTTACGGGTTATGAACGAAGTTATGTTCAGATAAGTAATAGCTTTCATTAACGTGTTACTGAGATCCAACGAATAAAAAAAAACACGTTTCAAATCTAACTGCAGCTCAATGTTTCGAAAATCACAAAGGTTTCGTCCATTTTTTCACTTCATACTCAATCCTAACTCGTTTTACGAACGTCACGCCCCATCTATACAGTGCAATGCTTTTAGGTGCTTGAACTTCGGTTTAAGCTGTAGGCGAGCATTAGAAAATTAAAACGCTTTCAAAGTTTAACATTAATCTTAGAAATGATTTGTAAAGGTTTATTTATCAAACGATCTTTTCTTAACGCAACTGGGCGCATTTTTTTAATATTTCGCTCAATAGAGACCTTCTTTACAGCCTTGCCTCATCTTTCGCGTGTTACGCCCTATCCTTCACAAGACCATTAATGCACGGTCTTCCACTTGCGCGAATGCGTGATTTAAACCTTAATATGTTTCCAAAATTTCCGTAAATCTTCACTTTCTGCATTTAAAGATTACAATGATCGAAATATAAATTCTCAAATCGTCATTAAATCTGATTTTTCGAGCACTGGAACGATTCTTTTCCTTTTTCTGCTTCTTACACGGTTTTTTCTTATCTTGCTCGGTTTCAGGGGTCTTGAAGCTTAACATATTAGTAATATTTGCGCAGAATCTAGAGTTCTTCATCTCTAGGGTCTTCGTCTCTAAAGTTCAGAACGCTTCGTGAATTAAGGATTGTTTCGTAAAATATAATTAAAACTCGTTATTTAGAACACATAAACGGCTTTTATCCCTTTTCCCGAATATCATAAGGCTTTGCCTCGTCCTGCACGTGTTACGCCCGAACACTTACCATTCAATTCAACATACGTTCTTCGACACCCAAATTTGTGCAACATTTAGAGTTTCTTTTAATAGAGGAAAATTTGATTTTAGTAACACTTGCTAAACCGACTCCTGGTAAGTAAAAATTCTGATTACTGCGCAAACAGTTACACAGGGAAAACTATGGATAAGTACTTTTAAGGTAGAAGTCAATTTACCTTGGACTTGTCGTGGTACTTTGGCATCTAGAATGTAGCGGATATGTTGGACAAAAACTTGACCCATGGCCCATAACTGCTTCTGGGGCAAAACTAGTAACCGCCGCAGTAATAGCACGGCTGGCAATGGGAACTCTGACACGTTTATCAACACTATTCAAAGAAAAAACTTACAATTTTCTTTCGTGTAGTTTGAACCTTAATACGAAACAGCAATAAGTAAGGAAGTAATAAATCAATATAATCCAAATATTTTTGAAAAAACTATTTGGGAAGCACTAAAACGGAAGCACTAATAAAGTCGAAAATGTAAAAAAAAAATAATAACTTAAGTCAATTACTAAAACAGAATTAAACTCCTTTGAATCCTAGAAGAGGCGTGAGCCTACGTTATTGGAGAGCAAATTCCTTTGAAAAGGAAAAAAAAATCTTGTTATAACGAACCCTTTATAAAGAACTCACTTATGGCGAATTTTAAGATTTCAAAGAATGTAATGTACAGAAAAATCGTCTGACAGACCAAACTGCGGACATGAAGAACAATTGTTCCTAGTGAGTTCGTTACAACGAGATTTTTGGCTGTTTCAGAAAACAGCTCTAAGGCTTTCTTCGTATGAGTGGTTCCAATATATCTGAAAAATATCTGAAAAATACGCCAGTAAAATCACTACGTATGAAGTAAAGTAACGAAAAAGTTCAGAAATGTAACAAACACTCTGAGAAACACAATTAAATTATTTAAATACGTAAAATATAACATATTCCCAAAATTCTAGCAGTCTCAAAATGTAACACGTAAAACGCTTGGTTTACGTGCAAAATCGAAAACTACTGTGAAACTTCGAGAAACTATTTAAAGAATAGCTCTAATGATCTAAAAATATTACTGAACCTTCTGGATATTCGGAAGTAATGTTGAAACAATTTAAAAATATGAAAACAACAACCTTGTGCTAAGGTCGTTTCGTCGCAGGTCAAATTAGGCGACGGGAGGCTGATGACATCGCACGCTTGGGCTTCTTCATACATCCAATCCTCCACTAAACACAACTGGGGCATGTGTGTGGTCAAAAAGCGCAGTAAAGGTGAAAACAAACCTGTGGAAAGGCATAAAGTAAATAAAGTAATGCACAAACGCAACAAATAAACAACTACATAATCTAAAGCCCTATTGAATCCGTAAAACACCAAGTAAATAAGATAATACAATTTGCTAAAATGAGTTGCTAAAATATCACCAACACAAAACAAAATAACCTATGAACATAAATAACCTATAAACAGACAATAAAATTTCCGACCGAACAAAAAATGTAGTAAATAACAACCAATAAATCAGTAGCCAAAATGTATAAATGTATAAAAGAAACTTAATGAGAATAGGAGTATTGGTGCTAAAATGTTCAACAAGCAACAAACCTGCGTATAACTGTTGGTTTTTCTCAGCTTGGCCCAACAAATATCGTATCGGCAGCTGGTTGAGCAACTGGGGCGGATATACTTTGACGGTTATGCCAGAAATGAGGTAGGTTTTCCAGTTGGTCAAGCGGATATCCTCGTACAGCATAAGATAATACAAGAGTAACAGCTGGGCGGTGATGGAAGAATCATTAGAGGCTTGATTTTGGGACGAGTTCCACGTGTTTTGGAAAACGGAACGGATTTCTTGCTCCGACAAGGGTTCGTTTATGTGTTCTATTACTGTAGGCAACGCCCCGCCCTTCGGATTCAACGAAAGCATAGAATTGACGTACGCGTCAACCAAAGATGGCAGCAATGGATGCAAAGGCGGGCACGACTCGCAAATTTGCCTGCAAAAAAATTCACACTTTCATTATTCAGCTAATATCGTTTGCAAAAAAAAATAAAATATTTTTTTATTATAAGGACTATTTTTCGGCCAATGAGTAAAAGAATGCTTGTTTACTTTAAACACAATTACGTGCGCATAACTAACGTTTCATGTTCGAATATTTAGAAAAATAGTGACGAATACTTTTTTACCGCAATACATATATTAATTAACTATAATCAAAAACTGACCGAAACAAATGCGCAACGCTTCTAATGCATCAAATTTAAAACTAATACACAATGATTCTAAAGTACTCAACTTTAAGACTAATTACCTTCAATTGCGTAAAAAATGCTAGTTTCCGTCCAAAACCCACTACTATTATTCAAACATTTACAAAGAATTGGTTGAAAAAGAGCATCTGCTTCAAGCGCATTTTCCTTTTAGAACCCAAAATGTGAGCACAAAGTGATATTTTGTGTATAATAAGCACTATTTTTAGACATTTTTCGAGTTTCGAGTCCAAACATTGCTTTAACGTACTTGTAAATCCACGCTTTGATAGGAACTTTGTGTTTCGTGAAGGATCGGCTCTTCAGCAACTGGTAAATACAATGCACCGGCAAGTACCCAGACATTTCTGCATTTAAGCCAGACGTTACCGGTACTTTTACAGCTAGCGACGCCACAACCTGCGAAAAAGTTTGAACATTTTACTCCAGCGCCCCGAAAATCATGCTAAATTTTAATTCGAGCCTTTTTGGTCCCAAAAGTCTAGACACTGGAAGGATTATTAAAGAATATTCTTAATATACCTGTTCAGTGAAAATTTCTTGCGTGAAGACTTGCTTCATACGAGCGACGCTATGAGGTCTGATAGCTAGCTTCATTCCTAAGGTAGAACTCACCAAATCACACACGGCATTCAGCTGATTGCTGTGAAAATGCAGTGCTAAGAGCAACAAGAGCTCGCCGCATGAAGTGTTCGTCGAACTTACGCCACCAGTACTGCAAAACGTTAAAAAAAAAAGAAGTTTGCAATGATTCTGTGGTGGTGCTATAATCTACATTATTTCTTTTTTTTTATATTTTTTTAAAATTTTGGAAGTTAGCGTCCAAACAATAAGAATTTACCAGCCTTAGCTGACCACCAGTTAAGAAAGACAAGAAAGGAAGCAACACACACGCACCAAAAAAAAACTATAAAGGAAAAGCGATATACATTTTCGTGTAATATTGCGTGTACAAATATTACTTTCTACTTCGTAAAAATACAAATAAAATCTAACATTATGATCCACATCAGGCCAATTTTTCTAAATTCGTACAATGAAATCGGATGTTAAGAAGATTACACGGAAGAAAAAAAAATCCAATGTATGTCATTAAATTTCTTATCTATGAGATTTGCTTTTACATTTTAGGCTTTTAGCTTTATATTAACTTTATTTAACTTTGTTTAACTTACTGCCATCAAAAAGATAAATATAATTTTAGCACAACAATTAACTTGAAATTGATTTTTACTTTAAGTTCATTGAACTATTTACCATAAACCTTCGTATAACCGCAGGTTTGAAACAAGTTAGGCTCTTTTAAAAAAGTTTTTTAACAGACAATTCGTTGACTAACTAAAATAATGAAAAGCGAAGCGAAAAGCGTCGAGTTAATTAGGCATAAAATATCCACCTTTGCAGAAAAGCTTCTTCTTTGATCAGCCAGCGAATCCAATGAACGCTTCTCTGTTCTTGTTCAGTGGATGCCAATAAAGAAGGACAGGCCAACAACGTACACAAGCTCAAATTAATGAGTCTACAGCCTGCTGTCGTTAGTGATGGTCGACTCGTGATCAGTTGGAGCAGCAAATGTCCCTCTTCGTCGAAAAACCTTTCGCAAAATGAAATAGAACCATAAAAAATAATGACAAATTAAGTTGCTTTATTTTCATTAAAGCGTTACTTGAGATTCGCTATTCCTTTCAAGGCGCAATACAAACGCAGCAAAGCGGCTGCTTCCACCGCTTCGCCATCTGGCAAAGGTGCCTCTGAACTGCAGCGAACGAGCACTTGCAATCGAATCAGCAATTCTTCTCTCAATTTGTGCAAACCCGAATTGGTATCGTGTTTCTAAAAAATTCAAAATAATTTTTAATACCAGATATAGTTTTTTAATAATGAAAAGAAAACGAGCAGGAGTCAAAATTGTAGGAAAAAGAGGGCACTTCTTGCGGTAAAAACGGCACTAAAGCTGCAAAAAAATTACTCAACCTAAATTAGGATAACTAAACTTCATTAATGTGACTTTTACCTTAACTTTCTTATGGTCTACATATGCACACATATCGGCTATAATACACCTATGGGTTAAATAGCTTATAGTAAACTAGATAAGATAGGTTTGAGTAGATTAGGTTCAATTTTCGTAAGGTTAAGTTCAGTACGATTTTTTTACTTACATTAGTTTTACTTTAATGTACGATAGATGAGTTTATATTTGGCTTAGCTAGATTAGATTCAGAACGATTTACTTACAAGTTATTTTTCTTACATTAAAATTAGGTTAGATTTACTAGCATTTAGTTGGTTCTGAGTTAAGGTTACGTTACGCTCGGTTAGATTAAGTTATATTAGCATTTCTAATGCAAAGTTCAGTAAATTTATACCATGTTTAGTTTATTTTTACGAGTTCTGCTTAAGTTTACGCTTGTTAAGTTTAATTTAGTTACAAAATCTAGTTGGCAAAATATAATTAAAAAAATATAGGTTAAGTCCGTTTTCGCTTGGTAGATTAGATTTACTTGTCTTAAGTCAGATACAGTCACGGTTTGCTTAAATAGAGTTTAATTTGCTACTACCCTTTAGAATTTGTTAAGTTAGTTATAGTTAGGCTTCCAGTTAAAGTTTGGATTGACTTTGATTTTGACTTGATTTGAGTTTTACGTTTGATTTTCATTTCGTTACTTTAACGAAATGTAAGTTAGGTTAATTTTTGTACATAAGATTAGGTTTACTTGATTCCAGAGCTGGGCATAGTCAATCCACTGACTTGACTTTTGATTTAAGTCGAATCCTTTTTCATGGACTTAAATTGACTTTTTCTCTCGCTTAAAAACAAATGACTTGACTTTAGAAAAGAGCGGACTTGACTTTAATAATAATAATAATTATAATAATAATAATAATAATAATAATAATAATAATAATAATAATAATAATAATAATAATAATAATAATAATAATAATAATAATAATAATAATAATAATAATAATAAATAAGTTGACTTTTAAAAAATTGACTTCAACTTTTTTTTTCTTTTTTTTACAAAATACTTCTAATCCGCATAGCTGCGCCAGGGAGAACACGTGAGATTTGAACGTATCTCCCCCTTCGGACATGCACTATTGCCCTACCCTCTTCTCGTGAAATCCAAGTAATACAAATCTGAACGATTCGACCGTCTCCGCTATCGTTAAAACAGTGTAAGGTACTCAAAAGTAAAAGAAAATCGAAGTCGGTCGCTTGCAAGATATTGTAATAAGTAGACGCCAATGTTCCTTTGTGAAAAGAAGATATAGAAAAGCATACTAGGAACTCGTATTTTGTAAAAGTTACTGAAACAAGTCATCTTGAGGACTTGCAATCCAGTCCAATCCAGAAATTTACGAACATTTTGGAGTTCCTAAGCCAGTGTCTAATGGAAACTTCCAGGAAAAATGTACGCTATTTGAAATCGTAGTTGACATCGAAATCCGCTACAAGTAAAGTACTGCATCACATGAAGAAGAATCATCCATAAGAGTGTCATTTGTTTACAAGCCATTTACAAACTATGTGCTTTGTTTACAAAAGCGACTCCCCGATCATAAGTTTCAACGTAATCAAATGCTTTGTCAAAATTTGTTGGAAGTGCCAAGTATTCGCCTGATCATCCTACGCAAGTAGGGTTTGCGAAGGATCTCGTGAAAGTTGTCTTTGTAAGACCGCTACCAATAAGCTTTGTAAAGGTTCCTGAGTTTGAAAAACTAATAACACGTTAAGACAGCAAACTTTCATGTCCGTCACCTAACAAGCTATCGAAGGTGTTAATTCCTTCGACTACTGAAAAACTGCGGGTAAAAATAGAAAAATCCCGCAATGACTTAATTTTGACTTGACTTGGAAATATCCCGAAATTACTTGGCTTGAGAACATTCCGAAATGAATTAAACGTGAACCACGTAAAACTAAAAAATAACTTGAACTGAGTTGAATTTTAGGAAATCTTTTTGATTTTGACATGACTTGCACTTTCCTTGACTTTGTCCAAGTCTGCTTGATTCTTAACTAGGTTTATTTAGGTTAGGTTTAGTTTAGTCTTGTTAAATTCACTTCTGTTTATATTAGTTTAAATTGGCTTTAACATAGTTAATAAATAAAGTTAGGTCCAGTTAAGTTTGCTGTGTTTCAGGTTTGATTAGTTTTTCTTACATTAACTACAATTAAGTTACGTACACTTTGTTTTAATTTAGGTTCGGTTACATTACGGTAACTTTCGTTAGATTTACTTAAGTCAACTTACGTTTAGGTTAGGAAAGTATTTTTATATTAAATTAGGTTAATTTTACTAATGTTCAAATTAAGTTAGTTAAGATTACAAGTTTGTTTTATGCAAGATTAGTTTTGCTCATGTTTAGTTATACTCAGGGAAGCTAGGTTAGCTTCTGTTACATTAATTAGTTCTACGTAACTTTGGTTAGTTTCATTTTATTTAGGTTACGTCAGGTAAGTTTTGTTGTGTCAAACTTAGACTCAGTTAAGTTAGCTTTATTTGATCTTACATCTGCTAACTTTCTACAGGGATTTCAGCTTAGGTTAGGTAAGCTCTGCTTAAGTTTGGACTGGCTTAAGTTGGATTAGCTTTATTTACGTTAGCTTTGCTCATTTTTAAATTAGGTTCAGTGAGGCTCCTTTAAATTTAACTTAATTACGTTAGTTCTATGTGCAATCTCGCTATAACGGACACGCACGAGGACGGAAAATTTGACCGCAAAAGCTGATTGCACTTAGTGGGCAAATACATTATAGCGAGATTCTACGGCACTTTAATTTTGTTTTGATTGAGTTTGTTACGACTACGTTAGGTTAGTTAGACTCACTTTTCAGTTAGGTTAGGTTAGACTTGGTTAAGTTTACTTCGGCTTATATAGTTTATGTTGCATTCAATTAGACTTAGTTCATTATAAGGACGATGGAGATCTAAAGAAGTCATAACATAAAAACGCGCTCCAGAGCACCTACTCTTACTTTCTGTATGTTTTTTATGTAACCAGCGAACCAGTGCTTCACCGTCGGATCGGCTCCCAATAAAAGACCGCTTACGAACGGTACAAGATCCCCATCAGCTGCCGTGGCCAAATCGGGAGAATCGTGATCCTGCTGATTCTTATCCAGTGTGAGGAGAATGGTTAACGCAGGCAGCTTGCACTGGTCGACACATAATGCTCGGATGGCCGTCATCTGGGCAGGGCTCATTCTGGCAAGCATTCTTAGCGTTTCCATTCGAATTCGGCAGCCCAGAGTGTCGCCATCGCACTGCTCACCGTTGGAAATCAAGTAAGAGCAAACTGCAAAAGAAAAAAAGACCTTTTTAAAAAAAACTGAAAATAAACACTCTACAGGTTTAAAATACAGTAAGATCTAATTTACGCCGTTAATCGGTTCGGTAAAAACTGAACGATTTGAACTTTCCAAGAATCGAACATTTTTTTCTAAAATCAACCTTTTCAGACTTTTTCTTTACACTTTTCATAGGATTTAGCAATATTTCGTTCTAATTCCAACTAAAAATGCGTAAATGGCAGATTTAATTTCAACAGACCTTCTGTGAAAGTGTCAGGCATATTTGCCACGACTCGGCAAATGAGCCATGAGCCGCAAGAGACTCTTAAAAGCGCTTCAGCCACCTCGGCCACGGACAGCAACGCGGGCAACTCAGCTAAAACGACACACAACGCGTCGCAAACTTCTTCTAAGTAAACGGATTGGTCCAATAAGTCGCTGACTTTAATAGCGAAGTCGGCGTTAGCAATTTTGGCGTCCCGAACTTGCGCCATTAGGAACAAAAGCTCCGACAAGAGCAAGCGTAAGCGCCGGGTGGCGTCACTCCGTTCAAATTCCAGAGCAATGCCTTGAGGCAAAGCCTGGATTAACACGGAATCTTCGGCCTGGCTACCGATTTTTTGACGTAGTTGCTGTTCTTTGCGAATGTCGATTTCCAGGGCATGAAAATCGATCGACAGCAAGCCAACAATGGAGTTGACCAACTCGATGCCTGATAAGATCTTAAAAATGGTTTTTCTTGCCAGTGCACAATCCCGAGAAAGGTCCAAAGGTGTGATGAGACTCATTCGAACTAAACAAGGCAAAACTGGCCGGATTTGGTGCAAAGAAAGCTGCGCGAGGGCCTCCATGTCCACATTTTGCATGGCGCGAAAAACGTCTGGGTGCACGGAATTCATGGTACCGGCTTTACTTTGCTTCTTGTCCAGTTTTCTAAGCCACAAAGAGATATTTGTAGATTAATATGTTAGAAAAAAATCGAAAACTTGAACACTTGTACTTATCAAGAATTTACAAGAAAATGAGAACAATAGCGAGAAATAAAGGTAGTATTAGAGATAATGAGCAAAGTAAGTATGCTTACCCTGTACTTTTTCAGTAGTGCATTAGTGTATACTGCAAGTTCCAACTGGATTTTTATGGAGGATTTCGTCTCCAAACCACGTTTGTTTTCACTAGCAATCGGTTCCAGGCGTTGTTTACAGCACATGGGCGGTAACACAGGTTCCGGCCAATCATTATTGGGAATTCGAAAAGAAGCGCGCGAATAATAAATGCAGATGCTTTTCTTTGCAAAGTAAATGTCTTTCTTTTAGAAAGTAAACTAACTACTTTAATAATATTAGATGGCGCAAAAAATATCTGAAGACTAAATTAAAATCACGATTTTTGGGTTGAAACCTACAAGATGACTGAATACAAGTTTAGCTTACACGCTCGCGCGTGACTACATGGAAGCTGCTGGACGCTCGTTATAGACAGTACACCAACCGTGTGGCCTTTTCAAATGTCGCAGAGCTTCTTTTCATAACATGCGCGAGTTTTGAGCATCTTATGCAGAGATGAAGCATGTTATTTGTTTACATTTTTTAACAAGATACATTTAACACATAAATTAATTTGTTAAGCATTTATGCGATTTTTTCTCATTGTCTTTTTTGTCGGCCGGTAAGCGGACTTTATGGGAATTAACCCGTTATGTTAAAGATTTAATTCCAACATAGAACGGCCCTTGGGCTGAAAATTGCCTACAAGTGCTCAAACATTTTGCTAAAAGCAATAAAATTACGATTAAATAAGATAACAAAAGTTTACATGAACTTGGCAATTGTCCCGTTGAGAAACAATATCCAATTTTTTTCTCAGGAGCATGTAAGCAGACCTATGTGTCCACCAGGTTGCCAGGGTAAGCAATTTGGAAGAAGTATCCTAAGGACGCTTCGAATTGTCTCGAAAGGAGCCAAACAATGTAGTTTACATTAGTGATACTGCAATTTTTCTTACTGAGAACCTTGTGAAAAGAAACGACGGTAGAGTTTTGCAATTGGAAATTGGACCGGTATAGCAAACTGGTCTTTAACATTGCTTTCTACCAGAAGCATCTCCTTAGTTTGTCTATGATTAACGAGACTGGAATGGTTTCAACTGTTCTTACGGTGGGCTGCCGAAAAAAATCTTGCCTGAATGTGGTTCGTGGCTCCAATAAGTTTGGGGACCGCTGATCTAAACGATGCACTATTGGCGAGGCCCGACCTGTTGAACAATTTACTTGGAATCCTCTTATGCTTTGAGAAATTTCAATGGCCGTCTCCGTCGACATTAACTCTATGCTCCAACAGGTGAAGTTCATCCCTAGTGACTGTCCTGCTCGCTACTTCTTTCGGAGAACTCTAGGCGCTGAGAAGTCCCTACGAACAGAGCCGGATTAACCTTTTGTGGGCCCTGGCGCAAGTTATATTAATAGGCCCCTTCCGTACTGTATTGTATAGCGAATTGGCATATTGGCATATTGTATAGCGAATCTCTATACAATATGTATGGTTTGGTGGGCCCCTGAAGCCTGTGGGCCCGGCGCACTTGCACCATTGTTAATATGGCCCTGCCTACGAACGTACGAGATGATTTTCCAGATATTTGGGGCGGAAATCCTTTCCGACCGTCCGCAACTACATACTGAGAAAGGCTACGCAGGACAGAACAAGTGATTTCCCGAACGCTATGGCTCGAGTCGAGCAGAAATTCTACATTGGATGCTTTCCTCGACTGCAGAAATCCTTTTCCGTGTCGGTGTTAGAATATACTAGGCAAGCGGTCAAAAAAGCTTATTCGAAAAATGTCTGCTCAAAAGCCGCCTACCCTACACATCATGTATATTAAAGGGGAAAAAAGGCATGTAGGTTGCAACTGAACAAATGTGTATTGTTTACTTAATGTAGCAAACCGATACTAGCCTTCGAAACAGATGTCCAGGAATTTTAATTAAATTCACTACCTGTTCACGTATTTTCAGACGCTAGCAAAGTACAACACTGGCGACCTCTCAGGGTCTAACGTGTTAGGGGTAGACTTTAGCACCTTTTAGCACATCCTTGCTAAACGCTAGCAAGCGTGAGGTTAGTAAAATTTTGGAATTATATATTAATATCCAGAAATAGGTTTGCTACACAAATTTGGGTGTAGGTGACACAATTTAACAACAAAAAAAAAATAAAATGCTAAAGATGTAGGTGAAACGAATTGTTACTTGTAAATTAGAAGTTTTCAAAATTAACCCTCTGGATCTAAGGCACTGGCCCGTAAATTTTGGCTGCACATAGCTTGTAACAAATGAGAAAAAAGCCGCGCTTTCTTACATGTTGTACTATCGTGACACCTAGAGCGTAACAAAAAAGTTTCACTGGAGAAGACGGCTTCTGTCCCGAGATCTAGCGATTGACGGCATAGTAGAAGATTTGGATCCGAAGCCTTGGTATACAGCGTGTTACCTGCTAAGCTGACCAAAAATTTTCTGAGAATGTTCGACAGTTGTGTTTATTTCGACTGTTGCATACCTTATTCAATTTCTGGAACGTATGTAGCCAAAAACCAAACCGTCCTAGCCAGCATGGGGAAATTTTAATGGAGAAAGTTCATGCTGCGTTGCAAACTGCGAGTAAATAGAAAAGATGAAAGAAAACTTTTAACGTTGACAGTCAGCTGATCTTTTTCATTTTCTCCACTTGATCACCCAGTTGTTATTGTTGCTGTCAAATGGTCTTTACTATAATAGTGTATAATTATTAAATATTAGATGCTTGTTGGCAGATAAGAAAAAGGTTCTGGAGCCAAATACGACGAAAAGACGCGCATATAATGAACAATTATATGAAATAATAATGGGAGTTTTGTGAAAGAAAAAAGCGTGTTCACAAAATGCGCATGGTTCGCAAAAAAGCGGAAACTAACGAAAGATTAACAGAATGAGTCTAGTTATAGGTTAAGTGGAAATTCTGAAGTTTCATAAGAGGATGATCTGAATCTTTTTGGCTGTGGCCTTGTCTTACACATTTTGCCTACACGAGTCTCTTAAATTACTAATTTCTTACGTCTGCTTTAGCATAAGGCAATCGGCAATTTCTGAAACTAAAACCTAATTAAGACAAAAAACTTTTTTTCTCGTTTGTCTAGACTCGTCTATTACGTTCGTCATGTATTATGAACACAGCCTTATATTACAACGAAAACTGAAGCTATTAACGGAAGCATAAAAAACAATACATGTTTATTGCTAATCGCGAGATTACTTTCTTCAAAAGGTGAAAACATTTTTTAATATTACCGCTTTCTCAGTAGAACTCAACTAAATTTGACAAGATCCGGCTGTGGCCAGGCTTTTTTGCTGGATGCTTCCGGAACTGCACTTCGAACTGTATGTAGTAATGTGCTTGGTTTTTGTACATTTTATTATAGTTTTTACACGTGTTCTTCTTTTCCTATTAGAAAAAATCCTCCGGTGTAAATCGAGTGAATTACTCATGATCTTCTACACAATTTGAGGCACAGGACTCTTACTACAGTTAAAAAATAAAAATTTCACAAAAATAAAGAAAATTCAACTTCATACTCAATCTTGTAGACGGTCACAGCTAAAAAATAGCAGCTCTGTTAGGCTAAAGCACTACCAATCAGAAAGCATTTTTTTTCGTCAAGAGAATTAAATTTCACACTTTCTAAAACTCACATACTAAAAAAATAACGTCAGTACGGCGTAACGATATGCTTCCCTTAACATAAAGAAATACCCTACAAACTTTAAAACGGAACTACATATCTTTTTTTTCTTTTTTTTTGACAGGAAATACCTAGACGCAATTCACAAACTAGCAATAGGAAAACAACGTACACCTAACGTATAGCGAACTCCAGGGAGACCGAGATAAACTAGATCGTATTGTAGACTAGTTATAGCCGCATGTTTCGGAATCCATTTTTTTTTTTTTTAAGTTTTCAGGCTATGTCACAAGTTTCGATTTTCGCGAACACTTTTCTAGCTTCCCGCACGTCCGGTTTAATAAATTTCAGTTATAATGCACTAAGACCAATTTAGGAAAATTCGAGTACAATCAACAAAAATGGCTGCTTCACGAAAACACCGAAGTTACCTTCCAAATAAACCGGTGCGGCAGATACGTACCACAGAATAGGCATTTTACGACTTCCTTAAAACCTTGAATGAACTTGCGTCGGAGAAAAGTGAGTGAGTAAATAGATAGTAAGAAGTTTTAATAAAGCAAACTGTGAGAATTTAAGTACACTAAAACCTTGTTATAGCGAACTCTTTATATTGTGCTAATAGAAGTCCTTCAAATAAAAAATATAAATGCCTATGGATAGTGAGAAGTTTAAACAGATTGTTCTAAAAATGATTCCAGTTTATTTAAAAAGGGACATTTCCTGTTTACGTTAATGTTTTAGCTTAATGAGCAAAATCTCTGAAGGGGTAACGTGTCTGAAAATCTGTAATAACGCAATCGGCGTCAAGAATCCCAAAATAATTGCATTTGCTGTCCACTTCCGTAAATTACATGGCACATTACCGAGAAAATATTCAAAAATATTGCAGGGACCTATTCTGGATAAAATTTTTTATAAATTACACTAAAAACTCAAGCATGCGTAAAGAATGTCCAGGAAGTCACTTAACACTTCCTACAATCTATTGCCAACGTACATTCCTTTTCCAAACGAGATAAACAATGACTTAACGAGGATTACGATGGAGGTCAAAATTATTATTTATTTTTTCAATCCCGTCTCCAGAGAATGTCACTTTAACACCTGTTTACGGAAACATACATACCTCTGAAATTTAACTGATACTCTCTGTGATCAGGTGGCAAACCAACAAATTTGTCACCAATTCCACGAACATTTCTCATTTATTAAAAAAATCAAAGGTATAATAATCGATGCATTTTGACCCTTCATTGCTTTAACGCACTTACATTTGATAACACTTAAATTTAGCAATGATGTTACAGTTAAATTATCTTCTTTTCAAGCGTAGCATTAAAAACCAACTTCCGCTTATTACCATTGCAAAATGACTTAAGGGAAAAGAATGAAGAATCCTGTTTTAAGCCTTACATGTTCTGTTTTCACAAATTCTGTTTTAAGCGAGCATGCACAATCAAGGAAACAAATCTTGCTGTCTTCAAATCGTGTTTCACAGCCTACATTCATTTACCGACTGTTTCGTCCTCACTTTCACACTTTTAATTTTTCAGCTCTCCAGTAATCAGTTGTTAAAAGAGTAGCGGCGTTTTTCTTTGGCAACATTGGTGCGCAACCCTTGTAATGCATCCTATCGAAGTGTAATCCTGAGTTTTTATTATTATTATTTATTATTTAAAAAAAAAATTACGGTACAGTCTTAAACAGCACGAGCCAGTGACAGTCAATAGACTAAGGCAATTGTGTGCAACCCCACTGCTCTCGATAGACAATCTTTTAACCGAATTAAGTCACTAGATAGCAATCCGCAGCAAATCTCCATTAATGAAATTCTTTTGCATAACTTAAACGTTCAAAGTTACACACTTTATATAGTTCACTCCTGAGTTCTTTCGTGAAAGTTTTGCTGTTCAACGGTATTTACGTTATTATAAAAAATATTGACTTGATAATTGATTTCTCCTTTGTCACTCATTTACTTGCGTACCGTCAACTGGGGATATTTTGCACCACGAATATGGCGTTTTTGTTAGTTTTTCTCGTCCACATCTGGTAGTTTTTTTTTTTATTAAAAACGAAATAAGTTTGTCTATGTAAAAATTGCCGTGCAGAATCAAGAAAATTACTATTTTTGTTTTCCTTCCTAGGTAACACATGTGAAAATTTAATTATTAAAATACGCTTCAAAGCTTCTCCAAGCAGATGCATTGTTAACATGGATCAGTTGAACATACTTGACCATTTTCTTTAAAGAAAATTGGTTTCAATTTTTCAGGGACAAATAGAAATTAAAAGAGCACGACGACAGATAAAGAAAATAATGACTTAAAATATACTTCTTTTAAATTAAATTCTTACTTCTTCGCATTTCCTATGGTTTCAAATACTGCTTTAGTCTAGCCTGTCAATAATATTTTGAATTGCCAAGCGGTACTTATGTTTGATATGAATTTTCATACCCTTTTTCGCCACAAGTCGCGATTTCCTGACGACGCACTCCGCTCCAAAAACCCATAAGCTATAATAAGGGGAAAGGGTCGAAATTTGCTACATAACTTTGAACACGGAATTGGTCTACATGCAATAGGTTGTGACGTTGTTTTGTTGTAGCAGATATAAAGAAGTCTTTATGAAGTAAATAAAGCTTCTAACTGTCAAAATTACCTTATGGTAGTGAAAACTCCAAGCTACTACAAAAGTTCTCAAAAATGATCTTGCTTTCAACCGCCTGTTACCACGGAATGCGTGTGTGTGATCGTTTTTTTTTTTTTTTTTTTTTTTTTTTAAGAAAAGGACAAAATCAAGCTCGCGATCCCAAGAACAGCTGTTTATCGCAGACCCTATGCAGTGTTTCGAAATTGTGGGGAAAACTATCCAAAATCTGCTCGTTCAAATTAGGGTAAAGGAGCTGTCCATAAGGAAACCGGATTAAAAACTACCTAAAGGGCGATGGACACAAAAAACACCTATTGATGTGTTGATGTATTATTTTTGTAGACATTATTCTAAGAACACAGATTTTTTTTTCTGATGAGCTGTTCTAGAGTTACTGCCTTACGAAACTTCGCGAACATGACGTTACGACGGAGATAAAACATGCGATATCACATCACCTGGCCTCGCTGAACCAATAAAAACCGCAATTTTCGTGCCCACATGTACCCCGTTACGTCACAGCAACAAGTGACCGCGCTGAACATTTTCTTGCTTCCTGAACATCTTTGTTATTATGTCGCGCATGATAAAAAGACATTTCTGGAAACTAGACATTTTGCTGTTTTTGTAAGACAAAGTTGTTTTTTGGTGTCCATTGCTTTTTAAATCTTTGCCTCTGAAGGAATTTGGTTCAAAATCAGTCGAATTTTAATATGATTGGGTAACAGAGATTTCATGATCGACGATTTCTCAATCGTAACGTAATGAACAAAAGTAATGAACAAACACAATTCAGAGGCACTGAACTTGACTAAAATAACATATTACTTAAATTGAATCTTATATTACACTAAATTAAAAACAATTCCTTTTAAACTAATGTTAAATTAGATTAATCTAACTTAATTTAGCATAACCTTTAAATAAATTTAAACTAAAGCAACCTAGTTTAGACTTACGTAACTTAATTTTCCCCAAACTAACTTTAGATTTGGCAAAACTATATTAATCTTGCCTAATCAAACCTAACCTGAATTATCTTGCTTAACCTAAATTAAACCAAACTAGCTTTATTTATCCTATCCTCACCTAAAACTAAATTAACCTAACTTGATTTCGGCTAATCTAACATTATACCAGGCTTTCGTAACTTAATTTTGCGTAATTCGACCTTGATTTAACCAGAGCTAACTTAGTTATACAGACATACACTTTAGCCTATCCTAACCTTAGCAAAAAAAAAAAAAAAAAAAAAAAAAAAAAAAAAATACGTTGGGTAACGGGAACTTCCTGTATCGACGATCAGGAGCACTGATCTAACGACAATTACTTGTTGTTTGTGTTTAGTTGAGGAGCAGCTGTTTTTTTACGGTTTCCCCCTAAAGTGTCTAAAGTTATCTTATGCTTACAAAATACCTCTAGCTGACGGTATTCTTAAATCATTTCTATCCGCTTGTCTCTTGTGAATTTATTTCCTCTAAAGCTGATAACTGCCCGAGTCATTTAAAACCAATCAACAGCACGCAGCCGTAATTTTCATCTATGTAGTCTGCATAAACCGAACTCGGTTAGTTTTACGATTTATTCGACACAGAAAAACTGGCTCGTGAGAAAGCTGGATGCATTTACGTGCGTTTATTGTTTCACAACAGACTACCATTGAAGTGAACAAAGGTAAAAAATTCACATCCATGCACTTTAACAAAAAACATTTAGTTTGTACCGGTTTTCCTTATCTTGTATTGGAAGTTCTCTAAACACTATATGGCTTTTATATGGTTTGCACGTACATTTATTTTGTATTGTATTTACTTATCGGTGTAATTTATTTCTTACCCGTTATAATTATAAAGGAAAATAGGTAAATAATTTGAGATTTTTCGAGGACATACCTTCGAATTTTGTGCAGTTTCTTATTTTTTTTTACCGTTCTTGCTATCTGTTACACTCGCAACTTCATTCTCACAAATTTATACTCGCAATTCGTGACTATCTAGATTGTTTTGTACAGCTTTTAGTTTCTATTGTTATTGTTATGCTAACACAAAGAAAACGTCCTTGATAAATAGGCTCGAATTATTTTGTTTTACACCAAAGGTACCTAAGGCCATATAAACCCTGTGTTGTGACGTCTCGGAGGTGTCAGGGAAAGTTTCGGCTGAAGGAGTACATCCAGTGAGCCTTTCAGGGTTGTCCTTTTAGTCGGGTGCAAACATTCAAGTACAACGGTCCTCAAAACGCTTTTCCTCTACTCCAACTTTCACTTCCCCAACGATTGAAGTTTTGCCTTGTGTCAAAAGCCGCTTTGCTTGCTAAAACTCGTGTTTGTTTTACGATTGGCTGGGATTTTACTGATTGGCAGCTCCGCAAGCCTGTTTGACATCCAGACAATAAAGCTTTTTTTTTTTAACAAGATAAGGCATGTTTATCTGAAGAGAATTTGGTCAACGTGAAAGAAGCTATAAAATTATCTGGCTCCAGTTCGCTTGCGCGAAGCACTGAGGCAAGTTTGGGTAGTCGTTGACGTCATGGCCGTTATTGATGCCAAACAACAAGAAATTCTGTCAAAAGTAAGCACCAAAGCTTTTGTACATTTTTTTTAAGACCACTTGACTATGTCAGTTTTCAAAATGAATCATTTTTAAAATTTTTTTTCATTGTATTACAGTTTCGGACAGCCACTGTCGATTGTATTTTGCCTGATCAAAGAGACAGCTACTTGCTCCAGTGGCTGCAAGGTAAGAAATAAAAATACAGAAACTTACTAGAATCGAAAACACAAAATAAATCTTAAAAACCGAAAATGAAATAACGAAATAAAATGTGAAATTACATACGAACTGAAATTCAAGACGAAAGTAGAAGAAAGTAAACAAAAATTAAGCACAAAAAATAAAGATGTCTTCATCGAAAGATACAAAGTATTTTTTAAAACGTATTTTTCACGCTAAAAACTGTTACTTTCAATGGCAAGTCCAATGACTTAACTTACATGTGTATTTTCACTTTCTTTTCCAGCAAGGGATTTCGACTTAAAGAAGGCGGAGCTTATGCTACGGAAAGTAAGTTTTAGGCTGTAATTACCATAATTTGGCAGTTATTAATTAATTATGTGAGGGAATTGATTTCATTTCGTTAAAACTTTGACATAACTTTTGTAACGCTTAACTAATTTATTGACAATTTGCTTATAAAACACTACAGTTATTTTGATTATGTAACGTACAGTTTAATAAATTATAGTTTGTGACCTGAAAGAGTGTTAACATTACTGACCTAATTTTCTCCCATGCCAGTCTTTGCAATGGCGTGAAACATTTGGAACAGATTTGCTTACTGACGATTGGAAAGCGCCGGAAGTTTATACCAAATTTTATCCTGGAGGCTTATCTGGCTACGGCAAAGAACAAAACCCAGGTGATTGAATTGTTAGCTACTAAAAACGTAATTTATTAGCTTGTACAGATCCTTACACGTCGTTTCACTGATTGTTTACATTCACATGGTGGGGACGGGGTTGGTAGTGACGCGCGCTCAGGGCGGGATTTCCATTTGGACACGGATTTTAAACGTTTCACAAGCTTATCCGCACCTGGATGATTACTTTAAGTGCGCAGAAGGTTACGTTACTTAAAGTTGTCATTCATGTATGTTGTACACAGCTCTTGAACAGAATTTCAGTGAAGAAAGTTGAAACACAGCTACCTTGGTTTCAGCGATGTTGTTTTCCCGCCGTTACCCTAGCGACTAGCAATTGGCGGGAAAAGCCGTTAGAAACTTTAAAAGATTGGCAAACGGTTCTAACCATAGAGTCAGATTCTAATTATAACGTACTAAAATCTAGTTTAACACCTAAGAAACTTGTTAATCAGGTAAAATATTACATTAAAATAGTACATTATTCTGAATTTGGTTTTATGGGGAAATTATTACGTAAACTCATAAAATTTGACAAAGGATAAAACAGAGTTAGAGGGTTTTAAATGGTACTTATTTTAATATTTTAGTATGGATAATTCCCGTGGGTCGCGTGGACATGCAAGGTTTGTTTCGTTGTGCCAAAAAAGAAGAATACATCAAGTATACGGTTTGGATTTTGGAACGCAGTTTGCGGCTCATGCGCAAGCGATCAGTGAATCAACACGTGTTTATCTTTGATATGGAAGGTTTCTCGCTACGCAAATTCACCTGGGCGCCTGGTAACGATCGTAACTGTCAATATGTTACAAACTCATTGTCAGTTCGTTATTGTGTTTGGTTTAACTGATTCAGCTATGGAGTTACTCTTGCAGCTCGTTAAAATCAATGAAGCCAATTATCCCGAGACGCTTAAGAAATGCATTGTTGTCAACGGTAAGTGTAACTGCTATTATTGTCTAATAAATTATTACTCACTTACAGTTTCTCTTGTTCTTGAGACCGTTACTTTCTAAAATTCTTTGAAATTTCGATTTATATTCACTTCAGTGATTCTGAATTATTTTGCCATTTTACTAGAGTTAACTTATTTATTCATTTAATTTGTGTTTTCACAAGCATACCTTTACGAATCGTTCCAAATATTTTTTTAAATTGAATTTGAAGTTGTGTTGGTAATAAATATACGGATCTTTTAGCGCCAAAATACTTTTCGGTGGCGTATGGCATGCTGAAACCCTTCATTCACGAACGAACGGCTCAGAAGGTTATCGTCTTTGACTCCAACCGCGACTCATGGATTTCAGCAGTTTTAGATGTGATTGACCCTGATCAACTGCCGGTACACTGGGGTGGAACCCGTACTGATTCAGAAGATGGCAATCCTTATTGTTCCTCCCAGGTATCTACTTTGTGCATCGGCTTTTCTTTTCTTTCAAGCTTTGTTTCCCGCGGCTAGATTTATTATTCTTTAACGTGAATAGAAGACTTGCTTTTTATTCATTTTGATTTGGTTCAAACGAACTTCTACTAATTTTGCTTTTGAATTTCATTAGTTCTCTCCTCGAATTCATCAAATATTCCAAGAATTATTTCCAATTTCGTGAGTTTAAAAGAATAATGTAATGAGTTCAGCTCTTGAAATTCGGCAACTGTCTTGAAAACACCTGATCTCATCTCCTTTCAAGTTAACTGATAATCTATTGGATTCGATAGGTTTTCAACTCTATTCAAGTGACTCGTTCTTGAATTCAAGGGATCTCTTTGGGTTAAGTGTCCTTAACTGTCGGCAAAAATTCGGTTTTGATGAGTCCAGCTGACACACAAAGAAGAAGCTTTTAATCGAGTTTTTTTTTCTTGAATCGAGCTGGTTTTCTCGAAATTAGCTGATTTTTACTGCATGTCAACTTGTTTTCTAGCTATTTAATTTGATTTTCTTTGAATCAAAGTGATTATATATTAAAGTAATTAAACTCTCCTAGAACTTTTTTAAGTGAATCTGATCTGATTAATTTTAGCTGATTCTCTCGTGATTTCAACAAATTCTCTTCGAATGAATTGGAATTGTACCGATGCTTTTTAAGCAACTGAATTTAATTCAGCACAACTGGTAGCCGATTTGTTCTGTTGAAGTCGAATTATTCAGTTTCAAAATCGAGTGACTCTCACGCAAATGATGTCCACAAATCAACTAATTTTCTCTCTGAGTTCCATGAACTCTCTTTTTTAAGTTTAATTGACTCATGAATGTAATTAATTATATTTGGCTTCGAAGGGTTCATTCATACGGTAGTTAATTTTCTTTTTAACCTGGTCAACTTTGTAAGTAACGTAAGTAGTACTGTTGAAGCTGACAAATTTTCTCACGAATTCGACTGGTTCTTCAACATTTTTCAAAATTTACCACCTTTAAAAAGTTAATTTCACAAGCCGAAAATTTTACTGAAATCAAATAGAGGGTTTAGAATAAAATAACTTAAGTGATTGCTTTTACTTTTACGTGATTTCCCATTTTCCGTAACTTAAATTTTATGTTTTACCATATAGATATGTATGGCAGGAGAGGTTCCAAAAGAGTACTTCGAAAAGCATCAAATAAACTCTACGAACTGTGAAAATTTCACTGCCAGTACTCTGTCTGCGGGCGAAAAAAAGCATTTTGAATATTCCGTTGCACAAGAAGGATCAGTATTGAAGTAAGTTTTGGACAACTTCAATTATTAGCGTACAATCACTTTATTTCTAAAGTAGCGAAACATCATATTTGATTATTGCTTCCTCAATCTTGTAGATTAATTTAGTTTTTCATTATTTTTTGTTGTAAGACTTTTTGAAGCGGCGTGTAATTCTTACAACAAAATTAAAGATTTCAAAAATCAAATTTCTTCCTGATATGGTTAAAAAATTTTCTTAATGTAGTTATGATTACATAGGTGGGAATACAAAAGCGATGGAGGTGACGTAGGTTTTGCAGTCTTCCGTAAAGATGTCAACTCGAACAATATGCAGATCGTCATTCCAAAAGAGCGTGCGGAGAGCCATGTATATCTAGAAGAAGGTGAAGTGGTGTGCAATGAACCAGGAACATGTAAGCTAAAGCATCGCACTACTAAAAGTTTCATTCGATTTCTAAAATATATTTTATTTGTATTTATTTTCAGATGTCTTGGAGTTCGATAACTCATTCAGTATGCTCAAATCAAAGAAACTTTTGTACAACATCTCGGTGCTAGACCCTCCAGAAGAGTTTACAGTCTTGTAGAGGTGCGTTTTATTTCCAAATTTTGCCAGTATTCTATTGTTCTTGCCGCTGTTTGGTTCTTAAGTTTTCCATCGCTGCATAGCCATAATTAGAAAATATTTTCTTATTTACCTTCGTTGTGTTAATAACCTTGCAAATGAAACAAATAAAGCTAAGCTGTAATTATACTGTAATTAAAGTGAAATAAATATGAAAAATCAGTCAACCTTAAACACATGAAGTTCCATGAAAATTCATTCAAAAGTTATACGATTACGGAGAAAAACTGGGAATATTTCTTTGCGATTATCGTTTAAACTAATAAAAATAATCTATTGTAACTAAGAAAAATCATATCAAAATGAAACTTTGTCCCCTATTCAGAACAACCTCAGAGCACCTTTGCGTTACTCTACTAAGTGAAAAAACGAACTTTCAAGCGGTTTCAGTTATATCGATCCTCTATTTAATTTTTCCCTTATTAAAGAAATAACCAATCCAATAATATCCCTAAGAAACGGCAATATCTTTAAACAAACCACAAATAAACATGTCTTCAGTACGAAAGACGGTTATTTCACTTAAAAACCGAAAAATAAGACGACAGGTTGAGCTGTCGAGTAAGCTGAGCAAGTCCAAACTGGGTGCGTCAGCTTACAATACAGATTAGAGACTTGTTTTATTTTCACGGTGTTGAGTTAACAGGGTTACGTAATGTAATCTAGTTTTCGCGTTTTATTGTACGATGCGCGTCATGTCGAGTCAAAACATTGCAGTCTCAATAAGACACACGATATTTCCGTATAGTCAGATTTGGGCGCGAAATATGAATAGTTTGATATACATATTTTTCCTTACGTTAAGATCCACCTGTGACTGTTTTCCTCAGATTTGTTACTAAATATTGGAACAGCTTTTTCTAAGAATATCTTTTTACCTCATTGAAATTTTTTTTAACCGAGTTTCAGGAGTCAATTATATTGTGGAGAATTTGGTAAGAGGAGAGGACAGAGGACCCTGCGTTGTGATTGAGGTAAGGCTCAAGGGTAGGATGGGTTGGTTTCTTAGGGTAGAGATGTACGAGAGATGTACGAGGGGTATCTTAAGACTCAGAGGTATATGAGATTACTACGAGGAGTCAACGAGAATACCACTCTGAGTCTAGAAGAATACTAGTCAATTACTACAAGAATACTACTCTATTTTACAATGGGAATGACGAGCTTATATACACAAGTGAAAGGACACTATACCGGATAGAAAATAGTAACGTTAGGAGAAATCAACTACAATAAGCGGAGAAAGCATACAACTTTCAGAGTGAAGGGCAATACAAAAGGGGAAGGATTAGAAAATAAGAAAAATAAATAAATCTCAGCAAATTACAACAAGGAATTTCGCACATCCTCCGGGCCGGGCTGGTCGGGAGCCAAGTCCATCTATACATCGTCGAATTTTCTTCAGAGCTTGTTTGGCTGCTTCTCGGCGATTTCTAGGAACTGATTCCTCAACCGGAATTTGGGTAGATTCCTCGGTGGTGTCAATGGCCGGAGTTTGGGTAGATTCCTCGGTAGTGTCAATATTAATTTCTAGGGGATAAAGTTTTGTAATCGGGCGATTAGTTATTCCATTTGCAGTTCGGATGATGGCTGTTCGGATGACACCGTCGCTTCCGGGGATAAGTTGTTCTACACGAGCTATAGGCCAATGCAAACGCTTCTCTTCATTGTGAACTAACACGATGTCACCTGTTCGAATGGAGTTAGGGTTTGAATTAGGATTACAATAATGCTTTTCACGAAGAGCCTTTAGATATTCATTCGTCCATCGTTTCCAGTAGTTTGCAATTAGTCGTTTCTGAAGAATAAATCTTTTCGGAAGGGTTTTTTCATTGTACGTGGGGTCGAATGATTCAGTTTCCAAACTAGCATTTAATAAAGTAATGGCATTTTCGTCATTGATGTCCGAGGAAACGTAAGTAAGAGGTCTGTCATTCAAAATGGAGGTTACTTCTGTGACAACTGTCCGGAGTTCATCAAATGAAAGAAGTGAACGTCCAAGAATTTTTTTCAACAATGTCTTGGTAACTCCAATTAGTCGTTCCCACAATCCACCGAACCACGGAGCACGTTTGGGGATGAACTGCCAAATAGTTCGAAATTAGGTAAGCTTTTCGCGTAAGTCAGAGTCAGCTTTCAGAAGTTTGATTTGTCGAGCTGCGGAAACAAATGTCATTGCATTGTCTGATATGAAGAGTCTTGGCCAATCATATAAACTTGAAAATCGTCGTAGGGCAAGTAGAAAGGTAGTAGAAGATAGGTCCGTCGTAAGTTCCAGGTGTATGGCTCGGGTAGTGGCACAAGTAAATAAACAGAGGTAAACAGGAGAAGTAGTTTTGGTGGTGGAACCCTTGACATATAGAAATCCACACCAGTAACTCCAAATGGACGCGTTGGCGTTACTCGATACTGAGGAAGAGGAGCCGTGGGAGGTTGAGGGTAAGAGAGACCAGTATGCCCTCTACAGGTAACACACTTTCGGATAACGCCTCTAGCAACTTGTCGAGCGGAAGGAATCCAAAAGGTGTCGCGTAAGTTTGCAATGGTGGTGTTGATTCCGGCATGAAAGGACTTGAAATGGAAATGGCGAACAATAAGGGTAGCTAATTGAGAATTCTTTGGAATCAAAATGGGAAATTTGGCATCTGTAGAAAGGGAAGAATTTGACAAACGGCCTTTACATCGGATTAATCCGACAGAATCCAAAAACAAATTTAGTGTTCTGACTTGTGAAGGAATCTTGGACTTATTAGGATGTTGAAGGTAGCTTAGTTCACTTGAAAAGCTACGAGATTGCACGTAGCCGAGAAATCGAATCTCGGCGTGACGTAATTCTTCGGAAGTAAGTGGAGTAGTTCGCTTTGATTCTCGACAGTTTTGAATAAAACGAAACATCCAAGCTACAGAACGAATCAATGTGGTAAAAGATTCGAACCGGGAGATGAAACAGGGATCAGAAGGTGTGGACGAAACGGTTTGACAAGATAGAACGCTTGCATTCAGAAGGTTAACAGGGGTGATAAGAGAAGGCCAGTTTTTGGGGTGATTAATCCATTCCGGACCATGTTCCCAGAGAGAATTCCCAATAAACTTTTTTGCGCTTAAGCCACGACTTAAAAGATCGGCAGGGTTATCTTCAGTTGGACAGTGACGCAACTCGAACTGAATCTTTTGCAAACAGTTTTGAATGTGATTCACACGGTGTACTACGAAACGTCGAGAAGAGGGTGGTGCATGGAACCAATGAAGTGCAATGGTAGAATCCGTCCAGATAAAAAAATGTAGGCTCGAAATTGGAAGTTCTGATGGATTCGTGAATGAATGAAACCAGTTTGGCAGCAGTGGACAGTGCTTGGAGTTCAAGTTGGGGTAACGTGAGTTCACCTTTAGATGGTGCTACTCGGGTTTTACTGATGAGAAAACTCGAAGTGTCAGTTGAATTGGTGTACGCTACAGCTCCGTAAGCCTTTAAGCTAGCATCAGCGAATACATGGATAGGTTTACGAGAAGGAATTGACTTGCGGGAAAAAGAACGTTGCATGACGACCGTAAGATCTGCGGCAATACGGCTCCATTCAGTTGAAATGTTGAGTGGTACAGGATCATCCCAATCAACACCAGCTTTCCAAAGTTGTTGAATTAATATCTTCGCGCGAATAGTCACAGGTGCGAGATATCCGATTGGATCATAAATGGTGGCGATTCCCTTCAATATATTTCTTTTCGTTGTCGGACAAGGTATCGATAATCTTGAGGGATGAGGATACTGCAAGTTATCAGACTGAGGATTCCATAGTAATCCAAGAATCTTGATTAGCTGATCACCGTTCAACACATCCAGGGAAGTAGCAAGATCGCGAAGTGACTGGCTGTTGGAGGTCCAGTGTCGCAGATTCATACCAGCAGCAGAAAATATCCTAATAGCTTCGGGCAAATAAGAAAGGAGTTCTTCTTCAGTGTTGACACCTGTAACGACGTTGTCAACGTAGATATTTTTCCGGATATCATCGGCGATGGGGCTCTTATAATTTGAGAGATGATGATTGAGAGTAGCCAAAAGGATAAACGGGGAACAAGTTGCACCAAATAGTACGACCTTGAAGCGAAAGATGTCCAGAGGAGAGTTGGGATCAGTAGGGTTGTTGGGCCAGAGAAATCGAACATAATCGCGATCAGCTTCAGGTAAGGCTATCTGCAGAAATGCCTTTTCAACGTCAGCAGTCAGCGCGAAAGGGTGTGTTCGGAAACGCAGAAAAATGGAAAGAAGATCATTTTGAAGCGGGGGACCGGGCTCAAGACAGTCGTTCAAACTTGGACTGGATTCGTTAGACTTACAAGAGCAATCAAAGACAATACGAATTGGAGTAGTGGAAGAATCCTTGATAACAGGGTGATGGGGGATGTAATGAGCCTTTTCAGTAACGAAGTGGTTCTCGCGGACACGCTCGATAAAACCCTTTTCTTCATATTCTGCGATTATTTTACCATACTGTTGAAGAAGTTTTGGATTTTTACGCAGACGTCTTAGGAGTAATTCAAGTCGAGTCTTAGCAATGGGAAGATTAGTCGGAAGGAATGGATGGTTTGAGCGCCAAGGTAGTTTTGCTTCATACTTCCCATCACGGTAGTTGATCGAAGTGGTTTGATACTCATCTAACGCAGAGTTGGAAGAGGTGTCTAGCACGCCGGAGCTATCGACTTTCCAGAACGACTCCAGATCGAACAGTGGGTTTGAGGGACTACAGGAGAGATTTAACACACAACTACTGGTAGGAGCATGGGAAGATGATACAGGACCGGAAAGCAAGTATCCCAATTTAGAGTTTACAGCAACAGGGCCAGTTCCTCTGATAACTTCATCTCCTACGAACGACCAGAAGTAATCCGCGCCAATAAGGATATCAATGTTAAGCAAGTGTGATTCAAGGGTTGGGTGAGCAAAGCTTAGGTTCTGTAAGTGAGCAAAGGATTTTAGAGGTACATCAAGATCGAATCGAAGAGGAGTAGAGATAGAGGGTACTAGAAGGATTCTGATTGGTATCTCTTCACCATTAATGGTAGGGATTTTCAAGGTAGCCAGTGGAAGAGTTGATACTTGAGGTGTTTGAGCACCGAAGGGGCTGATGTTAGTTGTAAGACTCTCGGAAGTCTTTAGTCCAAGCTTTTTCGCTAAACGAAACGTAGCAAAGGAACGTTGTGATCCTTCATCGAAAAGAATATTCGCTTGAAAGGAACTGTTCTTGTGGACGATCCTCGCTTGAGCCACCTTTAGAAGGACAGTTTTTGTTTCGGCCACGTTAGCAGTGAGTACAGCGGTTGTATCCGTATTAGCAGGATCTGAAGTGGTTTTCTCAACATGAAGGCTTCTGTGATGTCTTTTACCACAGCGGTGACATGAAAACTTGAGGGACATTCGGATACTTTGGAGTGACCCTTTGACGATAAACAGTTGAAACAAAAGTGTTTTTCTTTGGCCACCTTCAAACGATCTTCGGCAGTTGAATATTTCGAACAGGAACTCGAAAAATGAGATCCGGAACAGAAATTGCATTTCTTTTCCTTGGTTCCAAGAGATAGTACTGCGGCAGATGATTTTGGATATTTAGAAGACTTGAGGTTTCTTTTCAACATTCTGGGGAGTAGAGTTAGTTTCTAAGAGTTCAACTTCGTGCTTCAAGTTGTAACGGAATTGCTCAAGGTTCCAGTCATTGGATCCGAAGGATCGAGCCATATTATTAAGGGTTTGAGTAGAACGCTTTTCTTCAAGGGTACAGACGAGGAATTCGCCAAAATTTTCTGCTTTCATTCCGAGTGTTTCGAGAGCTCGGAGAGTAATTTCAATCGTTTGGAGAAAGGTTCGAAGACTTGGTAAAGAATGCTCAGGCTTCTTCAGGAACAGTAATGAACGGATGTGCGCCTTCTTGACTTTGTGCGGTTTAGCATAACGTTCCTTAAGGAGGTCGATTGCTTTCGTATAGTTCCCGGCAGTAGGAGTAAGACCTTCGATTACTTTTAACGAAGCTCCTCTAAGTTGTCCAACTAAGTAATTAAATTTGCGTACGGGAGGTATGTTCGGATTTCCATCTACTTCGGCGGTAAACAAGTCCCAAAACGCAGACCATTGCAGGATATCATCTTCAAAAGTTGGAAGGTTGATCTTTGGCAGCGCAGCATAACCGCTAGATCCAGAATATGTCGGGCTTGAAGGTCGAGAAGAGGTAAATGAGTTCTGAGGAGATTTGTTTCTTCGCTTAGCTTCGTTTACTTGCCGCTTAAAGGTACAGAGGGAGTCATGGTGTGATTTCGCGACGTCTTCGAAGTCAGAAAATGGAATCTTTTCTTCGATTTCTTGATAGATGTGTTTCAAGTCTTGAAGGAATTCTTCGAGGGAGGTTAGAAGAGAAGCAACGGCTTCTTGTTTATAAGGGGCGTCTTCTTGTTCAAGTTTCTCAATTGCTTCGAAAGAATCGACGATGCTTTGAGAGAGTAAAGAGGATTTGATCTTCAATCGATCAACAGACTTTGCTTCTGAGCGACCCATCCTGGTCACGGCACCAAATGTGGAGAATTTGGTAAGAGGAATTTCACACATATATCGTGTTATTCGGTGTATGCCACTATTTCTTTACTACCACAAGTAATTTAAGCACAAAATTAATCATATTAAACAGGATTCATTTTGCTTATTATATTTCAACTCAATCGTGCCTACTTTACCTTTGCTTCGTTAGTACATCCATTCTTAAGAAAGAAACAAACTGTAAAGACATTTTCACCACGTTTCAACTTCCATTAAAGAGAAAACTGAGCGTTTGTCAGAGAAATGATTTTAGAGATTAAACTCCCGGATCTAAAGCATTTTCTCACAACTTTTCGTCTTCCTTTTTATTGTGCTATTCTTTCTCTGAAAGCTATGGCATAGTAATGAGAAAAGCAATTGAAAAACGTGTGGAAGACCTTCCACGTTCTCTAAAATGTTAGTTATTTGAATTTATAAGAAAGGTTTCAAGCTCTTATTAGAATAATCAGCCGACAAGCGCATGTTTATTCGACGTTAGGGTTTCTTAGTAAAAGTTTCTGTGTCTATGCGCATATTACTTTTACAGTGAGCACAACTATTTTTGTAAAATATTTTCGGCCTTATTAAGCAGCTTTGAAAATAATATATTCTGTTGATTAAAAACAATATTTGCCAAAATGTCCGAACTTTTTTGTGGAAATAATATCTATACTTAGACTAGTCTTTTTATCTTCAAAAATACAAATAGAAGTTCAACAATGCAGAACGGTATTCACAGCACATGGTAGAAGTTTTAAAATACGCGCGCTAGTACACTGAAACGACCGACTAAACTTGCTCATCTAGCAAGTCAGTAAGAAATGACGACACGAAGCCGTTGAGTCTGACTGAACGCGGTGGTGCCAGTTCGTGTAACGCAATATGACGCATTTTCCTTACACCATCAGACAGCGTCAGAGAACTCGGTAAATAAAACGAGGCTTAGGTTAACAGATGGCTGTAGTGAGGTAGAAGATGTTGAAGAATCTGCAAGAAGATTCCAGAAGTTAGTAGTCTACATTTTCTCGTGACACCGCGATACAGGGAATAAGAATGACAAAAAAGTTTTGGAGGAGTACTGAAAAGGAGAAAAAGTCACCGAAAACAAAAAGAAATGTAAGATAAAATAAAAATGAGATATAAAAGTGAACAGAAATAGAAAAGAGAAGGAAGAGAGAAGAAATTTAAGGGAGGATAAATTGAAGAAGCAAAAAAGTAGAAAACTAGACAAGAAAGAAGACAGAGTATAAGACAGAAGAGACGAACAAAAAGAAAAGAAAATCATTTTAGCAAAATGCAGTTACGCGTGTACGGGTTGGCAAAAATTATTGAACTGAAAACGATCTTGGCTTACTGAAGGTGCCATCTAATTCAATTGAAATCTTGTAACGCATGGGAAGGTGAATGCGTAATACATGAGACAATTATGAACCTGTTGCTTTACAAATATTGTTTATTTAAACTTTCCTGGGGTTACGGTAAAATGAGAACCATTATGTTAAAAGACAAGGGTAAAACGTATTGATAAAAGACTGACACATATTAGCACTTTTAAGAAATCTAAGTTCAAATCAAAAACTTACTAATTCAGCCAAGCACAACCAACTGATTGGGTTAATTTTCTGACGTAGCCGCAAAAATGAAGATAGAAAAACGGACATCCGGTTAACAGTCCTCTCAGCAGAGAAAAACACTCAACAATTGTGCAAGCCCATTAACAAATTATGCTACGGAACCACATAAAAGCGAAACAGAGAAAAAATAAATTATGAAATAAACTTTCAAATTAGGGAAACGTGAAAATAACAACGAGCGAAACCAATTCTCATTGTATGCATATAAAAATCATGTAAACACGCAACAAACTTGCTGACCCGTGCTAACATTCATCCTATTCTCCCGTGTTATTCCACTTTTGCCCCTAGCCAAACCGTGCCACAAGCAAAATTCATTTATCCCCCCCCCCCCCAACACACACACACACACACACACACACACACACACACACACACACACACACACACACACCGCCAACCAAAAAACGTACACAACTAAAGGATACCCCCCAAAGCTAAAGTGAGGTCTAGCACGCCAAACGATAGTATAAGCTGGGCAAGTCCTTTAAGGATAAAAAGTGTTTTGTCAAAGTTCTTGTCTCAATCGTCCACAAGCAATCTTCTTAAGTATTTTGGACGAATGTCTTGACGCATATTCCTTTTTGTATCCTTCAACCAAAATTTGTCCTGCTGAGCTCTTGTCTTAGCTAGGGACAGGTATTGGCAGAGGAGAAAAATCAAGACGCCCATTCCGCAAGGTATTTAAATGATCCAATGCGAATTAAGCACTACTCATACCATCTAGGGAGCCTTTCAGAAACCCTAAAGCCACTGTAGCCTTGGCAACAGTATCAACTTGACTTCACGTGGGTGTGATCTCGTAAATACAAACAACACCATACTTACCGTATAAATTTATTTTAATTTAAGTAAACTTGTAAAGAATGTGTTGTATTTCAAAATATTGTGCAATTATCTTGATAGTGCTGTATTGTGTCTACCAAGTAACTTTGTCTTCCGACGAAAATTTCTACTCATTACTGGGAATCTCCAAAGATGCCGACAACCGAGACATTCGCAAAGCTTTCAAAAAGCTCGCCTTAACTTTACATCCCGACAAGAATCCAGTAGAGTACCAAATTAAAAATTTTTTAAAAATGAAAATCCAGTACATTAAAGTAAAAAATAAAGTAATAAGTACAGTGCTTGTTGAAACTTAATTTAGACGCTATTGATTTTTAAACAAAATACGCTAATAAATTTATTTCTTTACTTGCAGGATGATCCAGGAGCTCATGAAAAATTCCTAAAAATTACCAAAGCGTATGAAATTTTAAAAGACCAAGAAACACGGAAAAATTATGACTTGTATGGTGACAAGATGTTCGACGACAACTTTAGACGCAAGCAACAGTATCAGTCTTGGAGTTACTACCACGAAAGTTTCGGAATTTATGATGATGATCCCGAAATTATAACTTTGTCCGGCGCTGATTTTGGTATCTTTCCCTTATTACATTTTTACAGTTTGAAAACGGTAGTTTACAAAAACATAGGAATTTTTTTTTTCGTGAAAAAGTTGAGGTCTAGGAATGTGTGTTAAATAAGTAAGTGGTCAATAGTGTAGAAATCATACATAAGCAAATAGTTAAAAACGCCATTAAAAACATAGTGACTCACTATCACTTACTTATCTAGTACTAGGTTTCCTATTACTCATTATTAGTGAGTAATAGGAAACGTAGCACTAGATAAGTAGCTTTAAGAAGTATAACGTTAGTACTTCGTTGGCTTTAAGTTATTTATTTGTATAAGCTGGAAAATGTCAATTTTTAATCACGTTTTCGTATTTTTCAGAGCAAAGCGTTCGAGATACTTATGCATTTTGGTTTATCAACTATTACTCCCCTGGTTGTTCACACTGCCATACTATTGCCCCCGTTTGGAGACAAGTGGCCAAACAGCTTGAAGGCGTTATTCGCGTCGGCGCCGTAAATTGCGAAGACGAGTGGCGTTTCTGCAACGAAGAAGGCATTCCTGCCTTCCCTAGTCTTTTCTTTTACCCAGGAGTGAGTTGTCTACTAGTAGAAATTTAGTTTTTTTTCCCTGTCTGAAAGATAATGAAGAAAATATTCCTGTTTCTTTAAAATAATAATAAGAATAGTAATAATAATGATAAACAAATTAAAATAAGTATTAAGAGGATTGTAGGATAGTATTATTGTTATAGTAAGAACGCAAAAGCACTTTTGGAACATGATTTGAGTACACAATTTATGGAAAATAATTAAATAAATAGTAAATATAATATGTATAATTTATGTTATGAAAGTTTACGTATTTACTGTTATCAGCGAATTAGACTTAATTAAGCAAAATATAAAAAGTAAATGTTAAAATTGCTTAAGCAGCTATTAATTATCTTTTTTAAATGCAGGAAGAGAGATACAAAGGATCGAAGACGGCGGAAGAGCTAGTAGCGTTCGTTCTGTCGAAATTACGCGCGAAAGTCGAGCATTTTAGCGAAAGTGGAAAGTATGATGATAATTCCCTAAAGCTACTCGTGTTTTGCACCCCGGAGGACGATGATTGCCCCGATTCCGATGCGTTGAAAAAGTTAGCACACATTCTGGTGAGCATTAGTTTATTTATTTGTCCTTTAGGTGTCATTTTCTGGTGAGGATAATTGATGAGTCTTGATTTAGGACTGCTTCCTATGAAATTTAGCGAATTCGTTTGAATTCAATCTATTCTCATCAAACGAGTTGATATTGATTTGAAAATGCAACTGATTATATCGAGTTCTATAAATTGTCTTAAGTTGTAGTGATTTTCTCAGGAAATGAGCCGACTTTATTCTGAACGCGTAACTGATTTTCATCGAACTCCGTTGATCTTTTTGAGTTTAGGAGATTTTCTCTTGAAATATGTTGACGTTGTTTAGCAGATGTATGTTGTTCTCTTGAATTCTACACTCTCATTAAAGTCAAGAGATTTTCTCTTAATTGATTCGATATTTTCTTGAATTCAACATACTGACATAAATTTACGCGATGTTTACATACATTGGTCGATTTTGTTCTGAATATTTGACTCATTATTCTTGAGTTCTGCTGATCTTTTCGAATTTAAGTGATTTTCTCATAACATGAATTAATTCTGTTCTGAAAAACTAACCAGTTCTTGTAAAGTTCTACTGGTTCTCCAAAATCCAAGTGATTTTCTGCTGGATTTGGCCATTTTTGTTTTGAATGTACCTGATTGTCTTAAATTTACATATCGTCTTGAAGTCAAGTGATCTGCTCATAAAATGAGCCGATTTTATACCGAAATTTAACTGATTGTTCTTGGATTCTACCGATTGTGAGTCGAAAGGAGTTTGTTACTTTGTACTTTGGAGTTTTTTAATTTGTGCTGTTTATTATTTGTTCTGAAACTATAAAATTCAACCTTTAGTATAATTTTGACCCGCAAACATTTCTGTTTCGCACAATACAGCTGCAATTACAGAAAAATAAATGTGTGGGCAACGAGCTCTGGGGACGAAGTAATGCTTTACCCAGTCTTTTTTTTTTTTTTTTTTTTTTTTTTTTTTGAGGTAGAGATCATCAAATTCTCCTGGAATCGAGAATTCTCTAGAGTACAAGCCAATTAGTGATTGTGATGGACCAATATTGCTGAATTATTGATTTACATTGAACGCTGCCAATAGTGCCTTCAATTCAACTAATTCTACCAATTTTATTAATTTTACCGTAATTATATTGATTTTAACTTAACTGAACTTATTTTCCCTGTGCCTTATTTATTTCTCGTAAATTAATTCGTTTCTAGCTTAAGCTGACTAGTTCTCTTGAACTGAAGATAAATTCTCTCGACATTTGTCAAGTTTGCAGTTTTTCCTGATTCGAGCAGATTTTTTAAATGAACTGCTTTTCTTCTCTGATTAAGTAATTGATTAATTTTGCTTATTCCCTTGACATATTTGTGTTTTCCAGGAAGGACTGGTCAAAGTTGTCTCCGTAGATTGCGAACTCTACTCCCAGTTCTGCCGTAAGGTCGGTATCGTCTCGGGCGTGGCTTTCTTCGACTCTGCCGTAGAACGTGACGCTGCTCGTCTAATCAACGGCACCAGTTATCTCGAAATCGCTCTCCAGATCTTCGCCCAACTGCCTCAAATCCCTCTCATCTCTTCCGAAGAGTTTACGCAGCTACAACAAGCCTTAACCGATTTCCAAAGCCCTAACGCTCTCCTCATTTTCGTAGCCAGCGCCTCTAGCATCGAAACCGAGCAAGACCTGGAACTCCGGCGCTTACCAGCCCTATTGTCGCGCATGAAACTCGCTCGCGTAGACTGTAGTCAATATCCGACGCTGTGCAACAGCTTTTACCTGCCGAAGTACACGTCAGTAGTCGTTTTCAAAGCGGGCGGGGCTTACGAGGTCTACAACGGTCGCTTTAGCGCAGCAGATATCGCTACTTTTGCGCGTGAAAGTACGCTAGCGCCGACTTTACGCACATTAACGCCCTCTAATTTCCCATCAGCACTGCAAGATGGATTTCCGTGGCTAATTGACTTCTACGCCCCCTGGTGCCCGCCCTGTAAGCGACTAATGCCCGAATTCCGGAAAGCGAGCAAGTTGGTGGGCGGGGTCGTAAGGTTTGGGTCACTGGATTGTACGGCGTTTAACGAGTTGTGCTCGAAGTATAATGTTCGAGCGTATCCTACTGTGATTTTATACAATGAAACCACGCCCCATAATTTTAACGGACAACATAACGCTGAAGCATTGGCTGAATTCGTGGAAGATATCTTGAAACCTCCTGGTAAGGCTTTGTATTTATTTATTTTTTTACGTATACATATGTTTAAAATAATAAAAGAGCAGAAAGAAAAAAATGACGAAAAAAATATGATTTCCTGGAGAGTAAACCAATCGACAGGTTGCCACTATATGTCTTGTTATAAGTTATGTCAACTAGTCGCAAATTTAAGCGAAGCCGCCATTTTGTACTAAACAATTGAAGATAATATGTAGTTAGTTTCGGATCGGTTCATTTAACTTGTTTAGTTAAAATGGACAGTGTAAGACGTATGAATTTTAATCAAAGTTGTATAATATTTTAGTGCTGTTATGAGTAGACAAAGACAACCACAGAGGTCTAATCTGGCCTCTCTAGTCTTATTTACCTTCTTTAATTGGTGAAGGAGCCTGAACCAATCGGTTACAATGTTAAGGCAAATTTGAAATTTTAAGCGCTCTGAATTTCGCGAACAAATCGTGAGAAACTTATAAAATCCTCAAAGAGGATTATAATGTAATCGCTTTCTTGTTGTATTTTATTTTCTTCAATGAAGAAATCAGTCTTAAGTATTTTTGCACATTATTTTCTTACAATTTCGCTATGATCTTGCATTTTTCTATAATAGAGAATTTTATACACTTTGCGTTGTATACATAAATTTCTCGGCCCACCTTTCACCTTATTTAGGTATGTCTGTCCTACCGGTAATCTTTCTCCACTTTCTCGTATGCCATATGTTGAGCGGAACAGTAGCAGACAGATATTACAGTGTTTGCAAAATACGTAAAATATTATACCATCCAATTTGTACGTGAAAGATACAAGTAGGCCTACCAGAGAAAATCTGTATTGAATGCTTTTAACATAACCTAATATAACCAAATCTAATATAACATTACTGATCAAACATTGGTTACGCTAATTACATACGCAACTAATCTAACAAAACTAACCGAACTCACGTAATCGGGCGTAACCAAACCTAACGAAAGTAGAGTCAAGTTAACGCAACTAACCGAACAAAACTAGGGCTTCTAACCGGCTAGGCTTGAAAAGGATCGGATTGACTTAGGCGGTTGACAAGCCGAGCCTTTATCACCCTAAACCAAACAGGTTAACCTAGGAGAAATCTAACCTGACGTAACCAAACCTAATGTAGCGTAACCGGACTTAAGAAATGTTATCAATCTAACGAGAGTATGGTAAACATAACTAAACGTAACCTAGCTTACTTAATTTACCTCGCATTACGCAACCAAACCTAACTAACCGAAGTAGTTGTAGCCTAACGGAAGTTAACTAAGTTAACTCAATAAATTAAACTTAACTGAAGTTCTACCATAATAAGTCTTATTCACTTACCATAAAATAACATATCAAACTTATCAGTAAAAAAGTCAAACGTGACTTACTTACGTTATAATAACATCACACTTACTTACTTACGTTATAATAACATTTATTCCGTTAGTTAACGGAATAAATGTTATTATAACGTAAGTAATCAAACGTAAGGAAGCTAATCTTATTCTAAACTAACAAATTAATTAAACCTAGTTATAACTTGAGTTAACTTAATCTAATTAATCCTACTCAACCCTAACTTAAGTAAACCTAACAAAACTATCTATCCTAGCCGAAATTAACTAACCTAACATAATGTAACCGAATGTAATTATCAGTATTGTGCAATTTGGTGAAAGATAAATACAATTACATTACAATTCCTTACATATAAATCTACTATTAAATTACAATTACGTTTGTAAAGTAATGCGTTACTGTGGCATTAATTATAATAAAATACTGTTTTTTTATGTTGAAATTTCTTACAGTGTACAAGACCATAAAATATAATAGAAAGATGAATAGGTCTACTTAAATAAACTAAATAAAGCATCAAAAAGAAAGGGGCAAACTCCTTGGACAGTTATAACACGCAAAATCGGGATTCACTCTTGAATTAGGCAACAGGAAACAGCACAGTGATCGTCCCATTTATGTAGCAGATCGGTTCTGCAAAAGAAAACATGGAAACGCTTAAAAGGATAAACATGTGTTGGGAAGGGGTGCGTTCCGTGCTCTCAGAAATTCTATTCTTATTGAGTTACTAAAAGTATTACAAAAATCTACAATTGTAGTGTAGATGGCTATTTTCTTTTACTAGTAAATTACATTGCAATTTTAAACAGTAGAAAAATGTAATGAGTACATTACAATTTCTCCAAGAAAAGCAATTGACATTACGAATTACCATTACTTGGAATCATTACATAACACTGGTAACTAACACGGCTGTCACTTAACAGAAGGAAGATAAACCTTATCAAACCTTCTAATTTACAAAGCGTAAAAGATTCCTGAACTTTCATGAGGTGTCATGTACCACTTTAACCTACATGATTGCCTCAACTTTCGAAAAAGAAAAGGAGCTGAAGGCTCCATTTGCGTCGCTGAAGAAAACCATGCTGCGTGAATAGTTGTGGTAGATTTGAAACGCCTTAAAAGCATTTTGTCCGTTTTTATTGATCTTACCTCAAAAATTGCTCGATCCGTATCGAAATCTTTATGAATTTTCGAATCATCGGATCGGCAGAAGTTGGCGGATGATCGAAAATGATGTTTTTTTAATAATAAAATAAAAATCCTGCACACTAGTTTGAACGCTAGCTTTGCTCAGAACAGTCGACAAACCTATGAACTCTATGAATAGAATATAACTGAACACGAGAAAGTTTGGACGCAAAATAGTGGATTTTCCCTTGATTTTGTTTGAGATGTCAGCGTATTTAGCTAAGTCTATTTCAATTCATTACTCATTTACCAATACTTTAATGGCCCTTCGTTCCGTTTGACTCGGGGTAACAAACTTGCAGCAAGTTTACTCAATTATATGTAGCAAAGCTGTATAATCATTTTAATCAACGCACGTTACAGCCTCGAGACGAAATGTAAACAAACCTCCAGACATGGTGGCTTCTTTACTGGTGCCTCCATACAAGAATAAGACGTGGTGTCCAGATGCATTCAAAAATTGACATATTGGTTGACTTCTTTGCTTGTTTTAGTAACAAAAATCACTCGCAAGTCGTTCAAAAGAACGGTTGGGAGCAAAAGTACTGAAGAACTGTGGTTGGTGGACTACTACGCACCCTGGTGTGGGCCTTGTAATCAGCTAGCGCCTCACTGGCGTAAGGTGGCGAAAAGTTTAAGAGCGCTACCAAATGTTCGGGTCGTCATGGTGGACTGCCAAGCAGAGTACCAGCTTTGCCAAGAGCAAAATGTGCAGTCGTATCCTACGATTAGACTGTATCCTATTGGAAGCCTCGGAATTCAACGTTCAGTGTAAGTTGGAAATTATCCACTACTCATAATCGTCATACCAGAACTTTTGAATACATTGGATTATTTTTTTTTTAAATTTGTACGGTTAAGCTAACTAATTTCGTTTTAAATGCTTTCAGTTTCACTATCGATCATTAGTATTTTCCGTGCGTTTCCTTGTTTTTGTCTTTACTAATGTATTTTATTCTATTTTATTTTATTCTAGTTTTATTGTCTCTACTCACGTATATTACTAATTAAAATGTATTAGGTATTTTTAAGTACTCTTATTCCGTCATTTTTTTCAGTTTTCGTAATTTGACCTTCATGCATGTTTTTTCATTGTGTTATCGGAATGTGTTACAGGCAATATGGAAAGTACCAACGCGATTGGCAATCGTTGCTATCGTGGGTGTGGCATTACTTGCCTTCGAATGTCATAGTGCTTACGGGTAGTCAACTAGAATCCGTGGTTTGGGCGGGGAAAGAGTCATGGGTTGTCGACTTTTACGCCCCCTGGTGTGGACCCTGCAATGCTTTAATTCCTGACTTGGAAATGGCGGCCAAAGTACGTACAATTCTTTTCTTTTTAGTTTTTTTCCCCCTATTTTTGTCAAAACTCTTGTGCATCTTCTTGAGTTTCTGTTTTATCGTCTATACTGTATTAATACTTTTCTTTTGTTTCGTTTCCACGACAAATGGATCAGATTTATCTTTTCGGATCTATTTTTTTATTATTATTATAGCTGAAGTACAAAACGTCGATTTGTTTGTAAAAAATTAACTTTTCTTTCTAAAAAAATTTTCTCCCTTTTTTTCTTTTTTATTTACGACTGTTGATTATAAATTTATTAATTTTAAATTGTATTTCACTTTTAGTTATTGGAAAAACGTGCTAAAGTTGCAAAAATTGACTGCGACAAATACTACGCTGCGTGTAATAAGGCGGGCATACGGGCGTATCCTACATTGCGGTTCTACTCGGGGGAAATGGAGCAGAAATCTCGACGAGATCCTTCTGGAGAAGTCATGCCTCATACTAATCATAAAGTGATCACTGAATGGGTGGAAGAACGGTTGGCAGTAACAGCGATTAATGAAAATCGTCATGATGAACTTTAAGGGAAGAAAACTTTTTTATTTTACTGTCTTACAGGGACTTAAATCCTCAGTTTACAACAAACTGTGATGTTTTTTCTACTTATTTGGGGCATTTACAATTTGTCGTTTTTCTTGTATAATCCAACCTTTTTTGTTGGAAAGCTTGCAATACAACGCTTCTGGTCGTATACGTGTATTTTTACTTTGGTTGTGTGTCTTATTTTCCATCACTAATAATTACAAGAACTTTAATTGAAGGATAACTTTCTTATCAAATGCATTTATGTTTTTTGTTTGGTGATAGTGCACATAAATTCCAACGCAAGTAGTCTTGTACAACCTGTTTTCTGAAAAAATAATTTCGAGTACCGTTTTCCGTTGTTTAATTTTTTTCGGATTCCTGTTTTGGTAATTATGCATGTCTATGGTGCGTACTGCTGTGAGACAAAAAAAAAAACTGTACAGGGAAACACAGAGGCCTAATCAGGCTTCTAGAGGCTGATGTACATCATTAAATGGTGAAGGAGCTTGAACCAATCGGTTACAAGGTGATGGTGGTCCAGGAAAAATGAAATTATTGTGAGAAACCTACTAAACCCTCAACGGATTCACATTCTCGTGGATTTTTTTCCTCCGAAGAAGAACATATTTTTAAGTATAAAAAAGGAATGTAAACAGTTTTTGCACAATTTCATGAATTTCATCGTTTTGCTATTGGCAATATTCACACTATTAACTCATACCATTTTTACATTAGATTTACAAATCAAACGCTTTCAAATTTAGCAGTTTACCTTCCACTTGAACAACGATTCGTTTAAGCTAAACAAGAGTAAACCAGCCTCAAGACAATGCATGACATTCAGAGGCAAATTGTCTAAACATTCAAAAACGAATTCTATACACACTTTACAGTCTGTAACTTTAAATCTCCCGGCCTACCTTTCACCTTGTAACTGATTGGTTCAATCTGTTTCAATACCTATACTTAATAAGGTGAATCAGCCTCGAGAGGCTTTATTAAACCTCTGTATGTTTCCACGTACATTTTTTTTACCAAAGTACGTGCCTGTTAAATGTAGTGAAGAGCTATTTCATTAATAAATACTAAAACCCACAAACACGGTGCTCTTAACGTATTTAACCGAAAGTCCCTGTTGGTCGTTGTCACAATTGCCATGTTACGACAGTTTTGCGACGTGACATTTATGGTGGAGCTGCGGAGTACCCTTGATTTAAACCTGTATCATGTGTGTCTGTGCGTGAGAGAACTTAACACCATTGACATCACATTAACACCACGGAGAAGTTTCGAGTTACATGGTCCTAGAGTATTTGTCAAATATGAACGTAAAGGCTAGCAATGCAGTGCACAGGTGCGGTGAAAAGCCTGTAAAAGTCTCCCTATGACCTTTGGAAACCGAATTAATTCCTTTGCAGAAGGAAGAAATAGCAAAGTCACAAGAGAAAAATGGGCCAGTTGCAGGTAGTTTCAGAAAAGACGACGATAAGATTGTTACTGTAATGGAATATTGGAATTGTGATTTAAGGTTTACATTTGCTGCATATTAATAAAAGAAGTTTGTCAGTTAAAGGACTCGTCATAGGAGGAAGCACTTCTTCTTTGCTTGTCATCGGAGATTTTGAAAAAAGGACAATCAAAGTAACCCCGGGTAAAGGGATGCCATAAGAGATTAAGCATTAAGAACCTGTGGTAGAAATCTCTGAAAGGCACCACTAATGCCCCCTGAGCTCGCTGTGACAATACGCATTGCATCTAAAAAAATATCGCTCACTAACACAGGCAAGACTTATCTTATTTATGTTGTTTTGCAATCGTTTATTCTAAAGTTTGTAACAATGCGTATGTTTTGTTTGTTGTTATAATATGTAGTTATGTTCGGCATAGACTTCTGTGAGGGCACAGGTTTATAACTGCGATTCGTTCGGAGCGTTCGAAAGAGGGCTAGGAGTAATGTCACGCCAGTTTTGTTTAGATGTTGCATTTTAGTTTTGTTTACTCTTGGTTTTCCGCACCCTTGGCTTATGAGCTGGTGAAAGTTATTTCCAGAAACCAACGAAGCTACGTTTATGAACCATGTTTTGAGAGGCAGTAAAATGTGTCTCAGCTCGAGAGGTCAGAGAAAAAGGGAACCGAAATTAGGAGAGGTGAATGGCGAGTCTGGGAGAAACGAGAGCAATCGGAAGCATAATGAAAGAGAGCTTAATTTAACGAGGAACTAGAGTAGCTTTGAAAGCGAGATTTTTTTACATGCCTGTTAAATGTCCCAGTTAGCTAGTGAGGTTGAAGCGACGTCAGCTAAGTCGAAAGTTGACGTCGATTCCTGACGGCAAAATGACTTATAGACTAGATGTCAGACTGACACAGCACGGACGTTCATTCAACATAGCCACACACTTGTATGACGTCTTCACGTCTAATCGACGTTACGAAGATCATATTTCTTGGTCACCAAAGAACAAATGAAAGAAAAGGCTCTTAGGTGGACTAATAGCTGGTCCTGAGGTAATTTTATTAATTTTAGTCATATTTTTTTCAATAAGGGCACACAGACATTTTATTTCGGATTATCTTTTGTACCGGTTGTAATTTTACGCGCAATAATTTATTAACCTATTCTCATTGTAGTACCACTGATAATTCAAATAGTAGATTTAAAAATTCAGCTTTTCCTGGAAATTCCTTTGTGAGTAAGTAAATTTGTCAATATCATTACAAAGAAGTAAAGTTCAGAACACTATTTTCATTATTCAAATCTTAAAATTCCTTTATCGTCTCCATTAACTTAGACTTTCGAGAAAATTACAGGGCTAAAAAGGATCACATAAAGCAGTTCTGGAAAAAAAGTGGCGTGAGGTCTTGTTAAAATGGAAAACCTGTTCACATACTCCCTCTTGCTTACTATATTCCTCGAAGGTTTTCTGAGAATTACTTAATTAGTTAGCGTCGTTTTGAAGGGTCTTAGCTATGAAAGAGTACTCTTGCAATAGCCTTCAAGCTATTTGGTCATTCCAAAGTCAGTCACTAAATGGGTATGCAGTTGTTGCTCAGGATCCTCCGAAGTAGATCAAACACTGATTAATTAAATTGAACTGAAATAAATGAATTAACGAGAAAATTAGCTTCATCTTAATGTCTCTTCCGAAAGTTACGATAGTTGACAATTGTTTTCCCAACCAGTATAATAATTAACGAGTTTGCCCAAATCACTTTCCAGCTTGAGATGCTCTCTAATCTTGTAAAGACCTCAATTGCTTTTTCAATTCGTTGACAGTTGTCTATATATTATGGTTTAAAATTGTGAGGACACAAAAAAAAATAATTTCGGCAGAGCACGAAATTCATTCCTCAAAAGTCAATTTAGGAAATTACTCGCTGTCGGGAACGTAATTCCGGAGTACGTTGTATTCTTCCATGTTATGCATTCACTTCTCTTTCGGAGCCTCGATCTTCTTCCTAACCGGCTCACGTTTGTTTATGTCCAAAACTTTTTGCTTGATGAAACTTTCGGTTTAACCTTACGAGAAATGTGATCTTCGCACATATAGATCGCACCAGCTACAAAAATATACTCCAATTACATACAGCAAATTACGCGTCTGAAGCAATCATTCCGAAATGTAAAAAATTAAAAATAAAAAAAAATAACGTGGGACTATATTTGCTGGCGTCAGTTTATATACCATTGAAGAAATGCTACACCAAAAAAATAACAAAATAAAAAGGACGAAATAAAATGGTTAAGTTTTGTTGAAAAGAAGAGACGTTGTCATACTGAAGGTCTGCGTCTGACCCACAAAGATTTCCATCCAACGACAGTGTTATGTAAAAGGCCAATATAACCGTAAAGCTAATTACGTATTTTTTCAGATAATAATTAATCAAGAATTGCAGTTTATGTAAATTAAATTCGCTATCCTCATGCACTACGATCTTTAAGCAAGCAATAATCTTCCCATTCACATGTCAACTGTAAATCGAATACTACAAATTTATGACAAGCACGCCGTGTACATCAACAAAGCAACAATGAAATTTCTAATACCCCAGCATTACATTGACAACAAACCAATACCTAAGCAAAACAAAACTTTCAAGCACGGATCCTACAAGATTTAATCCCTAGGAATAGTGAACGTTAAAAACAAAAAAACAAGAAAACTATAGGTTTCGTGTTTCAACATTCGTGTTAAACCTTTTATTTTCGAATAAATAATATTATGTTTTTTTCTTATACAGTACTGAAACAAAATATTACTTAAAAAACACCTAGGTTTAAGCGTTATATATCCTAAACATGGAAGCCTAATAAGCGTGTATTTTTGCGATATGGAAGCCGATATGGAAGAAACATGAAGTAAGCGTTAGGAAACTCTACGCAGACTGAGATTCTGTTAAAAGTGAAATTTGTTGTAAAGAGTGCAAAATTCCAACTCCACGAACTGTTCCCCGCTTGCACTTTCTATTGTTAAGTGCCTTTCAGTTAGTTACATGAAGCTCTAATTTTTAAAATGCATGCAGCGTAGATGCGCGGACGCATCTACGAAATAAAGGTTTTCTACCGGAGGAAGTAATGTAACGGTGAAAATATACGAGTAAAGTGAACAAGGCTTCCCCAAATATTATAACATACAAAGGACCCAAGACGTAGGGTAATACTAGTCCCCGTACCGCATAATAACTAATAACAAATTATGAGTAGCTACGGTATAAATGCTGAACCAATATTTTAGAAAGATAACACTTGCTGGTCATCCTTCTTCCTACTCCTAGCATAGTGTGCTAGGGCCGCCAACTAAGCCTTGCTTAGTTGGTAAGACTTAGGTTTTAAGGCTCCATTTCCATTCCTCTTGTATTTTTCTTTGTTACAATAAGTCACCCTTATTCTCTTAATCAATTAAAATTCAAAGAATATCGCCACGATTCAGTGTAAAGCTTTAGCAAGCTTTTCGGTAAAAAATCTTCTCTGTCGTAAAACAAATATAAAATAAAGGAAAAAATCTAACACTTATAATCAACATCTTGCTTCCTTTTTGAGCTCGCTTAGTTTTGGGTAAGTCGTATATTCAATTAGTAAATCTGGTCCATCTTCCCATCATGTCTTGAAATGGCTTGCTGCAAATTAACGTGTCTTCGACTAGCTTACGTGAATTTTAATAAAGTTTTAATATTTGTCCCAACGTATTTGTATTCGAATAGGTTAAGCTTTCGCGTGGATGCCTCATATGAAAAAAAAAATACGCAGTTATGTTTTTCCCACGGGAAGTAAAATTCAGTACAATTCCAAACTGTAAATCTTGCGCTCAGTGGCGCAGCCAGGGGGTAGGCCCGGCAGGCCCAGGCCTACCCCGAAATCCTTAAAAAAAAATTCTTGACTCCTCCTTTTCGCAATTGTAGCAGGTCTTACATTGATGCACATGAATTCATGAATGTCTTGTTGCGTGGGCCGGTGAGCTAATACTAGCTGGCTCCCCGCAAATAAAAATTTAGTTGAATTGAGGCAAATCGAGGGGCGTTTGAGTGTGCAGGCCTACCCCGAAACAAATTCCTAGCTGCGCCTCTGCTTGCGCTAGTGTTGTATTGCTGCTTTTTAATTTACTTCGTAATAATTATGATTCGCTTTTGTGTTTCAGTTAGTCACTTAAACTTTTTCAAATTGAATTGAAAACAAGTCTCAAATGTGCTTGCTTGCTGTGGTCGTAATTCCGACTACTGGGGAAAAGGGTACTTATGAACTTCCACAATGGAATTATCAGGGGAAATATCCAAATAAAAGTATTTAAAACTAAACACAGATACAAATGGAAATTTTTAAGGTCCCAAAACAGTCCAAACATACGCCGAACGCTATCTGCACGATACTGGGGCGTTTTAAAAATGACTAATAAACTTATAAATATACACAGCACTTGAAATGTTTGCCAGGCATTATATTTTTAAATTGAATAACTCAACAACGACATAGCAGAATGAACGCCAACTTTCCAGCAATAATTAGATAAATAACGAGAAGAATTCCCGGTGGCCGCGGTAAGATAACAATACGTAATAGACCTAAAATTGCGTTCGGCGTAGTTTACACGGCAGTCGGAGTTTGCATCCTCTCTACTACCTTTCCTCAAATTTGTGGCAACATCGTCAAGGAAATTTAATGTGACTCTTAGCTACCTTCTCCGAGTATGTCTTCAATTATTATTTTTTTTTTCCTGAGATGCGACAGAAGACTTTTTTTTTTAATTTAACAACAGACCCTCCATTTGTGAGCTCGTTCTTCAGTAAACCGACTCTTGTTTAGTGGTCTCAAGCCTCCTTATTTGAGCTCTAACGCTAACAGAATACAGCACCTAACTAGTTAAAGCTTCCTAGCTATGGATCTCCTTTCGCACTTTCAGTATTCTCGGACAAAATGTAAGTTGACTGTTTTATAACCAAATCTAATTATTTGCGGCCAACACGTTAGCGAATTGAACCCATAATTCGTCACTCTGAAAATGTGGTCCAAATTCCGACTACCTGGGAAAATTTAGAATAATTCAAAATATTTTTAGTGCTGTTTTTCATGTTTTATTCGTGGTCACCTGTTTTCAGCCCCAGGAGACATTTCAGTTAAATTTTGGAACTATATTGCCTTATTAAAAGTAGACGAGTTTACTGTAACACATTAGTGACTCATGTGGTTCATGCTAATCAGAACATAACGTGCAAGAGACAATGAAGCTGATCTAGGACACGGCGGATTTCCATATGCGAGGAACAAAGACCCGAACGTGTGAGACGCAGAGGTGGATTTCTGAAGCAAGGTGTATTAGCCAAAGACAAGATTTAAGAACCGAAGGCCCGCTCGAAGATAAGAGACAAAAGACCGTGATTTTAAAGACAAAAAATTCAGATAAATGAAACACGCAGAGGCGTCGTGCCATATGGGGCCGGGGGGGCCCGGGCCCCCCAAAATTTTTGCCATCCTGAAAAAAAGGTATAATTTAAAACTCGTTTATAACTCATTAACTCTTTTATTAAGAGAAATGCAAAATCGGGCCCCCCCAAATTTTTGAAGTGCACGACGCCACTGGAAACACGGACCCGTATATATGAGACACATACCCGAATGTAAAAGACAAAGACCTGTATGTAACAGATAAGTACCCGCATGGAAGAGACGAAAGCCCTAGAATTAAAAAAAACGGTTATAAGTAAACTTTAAATCCTAATATGTAAAAAAGGAGCCGCGTGTAAGGAAAAAAGACTCAGTTGTAGGAAACGACTATCGAGACAAAACACGGAAACCCTGATATAAGATAGATCCGAATGCGAGAAATTAAAGGCTGAATGTAACCAACAAGACCCGGATTTGAGTGACAAAATCGCATGTGTAAAGAAGAAACTTGAATATAAAAGACTAAGATGTAAAAAAAAATCTGGATATTAGAGGCGAAAGACCCGAACATACCTATCTAAAATCCGTAAGTTGAAAGCCACATGTAAGAGACAAAGGATCCAGTTGTAAGAAACTACCATCTGGGTAAAAGAACCAGGGTTTACTGCGGTAATCTATTTTTCTTTTACCACTACCTGGTAGCTGTAAAATAGATTGTCGATTACCGTATCACTGTAAGTATTTGCCTTGGTGCTTTCAGATTCATGCGGTAGAGGTAAAAATAAACATGCAATTGAAAGACTGGCTTTGAATAAAAAAATTCAAAGCATTGATAAGAACACACGGCTTCATTTTTATTGTGGATTAACACTGGGCACATTTATGTCAATTTGCTGTTCAATTTGAGAAACAAGAGACGCTCAAAAGAATTGTCAGACAGCTAATTTCGAAATGGGGTTAATATTCTCCTAGCTATGATAAATAACCCCTCACAGGATGCTGGTGATGGAAGAGCGGCTTTATCCAGAGATAACTGTGAATCGCTATTGGTCGATTCCGTGAAAATACCACGTTGACAGAAACACGTAAACTGAGTCCTGTTAAACATGTATAAGATTACGATGCGTCCAATGCTCTCAGAAAAGTTTATTTTTATCGAGATAAAATAAAATAAATTTCAATTTAAATCTACGTACAATAAGATTACCGGTGATATCTGCACAATTTTTTAACTGCTGTCGTTACTGGAAGCAGGGTCGGATTTACAATGTTTTGCCCTATTCCAAAGCACAATTTTGCACACTACCGCTCAATGAAAAAGTCTATTTAAAATTTTTCCATTTTGTTTGTACGTTTATTTTGGAATCATGGATGCACTACATAAATCGTCTTGCGTTAGGGTGACCAAAATTTCATTTGACGGAGAAACAGGACACCGCGATACCGAAAACGAGACATTTTTTTTCCAACGAATTTTATTTGTAATGTGTTTTTCATGAATTCTATCGAACGCGTCTGTTAAATATGGAGGTAGATTGTTTTAATGCTGTGACCATAAAAAATAAGAAAAACCACGGTGCGGCACAAATGCCTTCAATTTGGAAGGTTTTACTAAAAAAAGCTATTGAAATTCTAGTTAATAGCATAGGAGGACGGGATAAACACAGAATTGCTTAATTTGAATGAGTTCGAAAGCATAGTTGAAAAACTTTTGCAACAGTTAAATACTACTTAAGCTTCTAAACGTGTTAAAGTTGATTTTTCAAAGTCGCCTCCATAAATTTGGTAACATGAGCCAGTTACGTTAGTAAAACATTTTTCGTCAATTAGTATTGGCAACTCTCGCTGCCATACACGGTATTTTTTAGGAGAATTTTTGAGGGAAAAATTCTGCAAGTCAGACGAGACCTTTGGCTGGTGTAGTGCACCAAATTAAAATTGTGTCGAAAGACTTCGAAAATAACTAACTGCGGCTCTTCTGACTCGCGAGATTTTCGCAGTGACAATAACCCTTTATGAAAATTTTGAGTGAATGATACTGAAAGGTTTTGGAATTTCTGAAACCAAAACTTATAAGAATTGAGTTCAACTTTTAAAATTAACTTTAAATACGTTTAAAAAAAACTTTACTGTCGCAAAAGTCTTCTTTAAAGTCTGAAGTTTCATACGCTGAGGGGTCATTAGCAACGCCTTTGAAGCTTTAATATTAAATTTGACGGCTACGTTACAAAGTCTGTGAGGAAATGTTATTAAGTAGTTTCTTTTGAATAATAATTTGCTGTCAATATCACTGAACTCTTAGAGAAAAAAAAATAAAAGAGAAACTAAGAAAAGTAAATGTGTGACAAGTAAGTTCATAACTTTAGCAATCCATTACACATTTTTATTTCCTTCGAAAAATAGTCAAAACTAATATTTTTGAAAAAAAAAAAGAACGGGACTCTCAAAAACGGCAAAAAATCGGTGCTGTCCAGCTCAAACAGGGACATTTTGTCTCCCTATCTTAAGTAGAAATTTCATTTTGCGCCCTTTATGTAACGAAAACTCTTCACTTGCTTTAAGTTACGTGAATTATCAGATATACAAGTTCGTCACACAGCGCGGGTTCCAAATCTGTGCGGAAGTACAATATATTCGACGAATTTTTGCGTTTAGTTCAATTTCGGCTGATCAAATCAGGAGACTTAGAAAACCAATTAGTAAGACAACGTAAATGTACCGCTAAATTTACTTAATATAGTAAGAAAAGCTTTTATGTAACCTTTTCAGAATAGCAATGAACAGTTTGTAAATATTTTAGTTGTCACTTTTATTTTGCGCCCCTCCCTTCACTCCGCCCTTTCTGCTATGCCCTTGGCTTAGGCCTAGGTTGTCCTTACAGGAAATTCGGCCCTGACTGGAATGCTTTAAAGGATATTGCAAATCACAGAAATTAAATGCTGCCTGTTATAAATGACACTTTTACACCGGTTTTCTACACCCGCGAATCTTCGTAATATCGCTTTTTAGGGCCCAAATACTTGTTCTGTTGAAATGTTGAAACAAAATAAGAGCAGGTAAATTTTGAGCTACAATACCGTGTTTCGTGTAACTTTTAGCAAAAAAATTACGAAATTTCCGACCACATAAAACTGAAACCGCGTTAAAGGAGACCACGTAAATGGGGGGGGGGGGTCACTGTACGTCCGAGAGATCTTCTTGAGAGAAAACAAAACGGGGATGGTTTCCGTTATCATTCGAATTTCGCGCTTTCATGCAAGTTATAGTGCACGACGCTCTTGTTTCACGATTCAAATTTTCAAACGATAGTTATGCTATTTACAAGCTAAGGTTTTCTTTTCAGTAGAAGTATTTTAATTCTTTAAGACACAAATCATCTTTTTAAATGCATTATAATGTTAGTGGTCAAAGTTTTCGCTACTTCCTAAGAAAAAATTCCACAATGGAGCGCTGTGTAACGTTCGTTGGTTTAGCATGTGCAGATCAGCTTTCAGGTATTATATTATAAAAAAAAGTTTCACCGAAACCAATGTACAGTTCTTATTGAGTTAAATACAAAGTAATGCAGTACGAGTTAGCCATTTTTGTGTTCGTCGTGAAACTTCTGACCCTAAGGAAATAATTGAAAACACCTTTACGCTTCATTATTAATCGTTAACCGAAGGGAAAGCGCAACATTGAAGTCCAAGTTAATTCACACTGACCTGAAACTTGTCAGTTTGTATTAGTTCCCTTTCTATTATTTAGGTCCCTCGGCTCGTCATTACGTAATTAAATGGTTGACTTGGTCACCAACCTTTTATCTGCAGTTACTCGAAATCTCAATTCTGCAATCTTGTAAGTCCTGTTCAAATGCGAAATGCTCCGATTTTCCCGCTAATTGTGTGGTTCCTTGCATTAGATATCGATCTTTTACGTTTATATCGATCTACTTTTTTAAATGCGCTTTCACATTCTGTTCAAATTCCGCGCCCATGTGTGGTGTCCAAAGGTTCTGACCGAACATATAAATCAGCTTGTGCCCGAACACATTTTAGAATGGTATCGAAAAATTCATAAGGAGAGGCCTGCGTGCTACTTCGGTATACTCTGGCATGTCTCAATATCCGAAGTACCTAGACTGTAACACTGTACATAGCCATCTTTCGGTAGCTTCCCCATAGTAATTCCCAAACGCGTCAACTAGTTGTGAGTGACTCAATGAGCAAAACTAGCAAAAGAAACATCGACATAAGCATGGAGAACAACGGAGACATTTTACCGAAGGCAGTTTTAAACCGTGTGCGACCAAAAGATTATGTTCACCTCCAAATTCCTCTGTGCAATATGAAAGTATAAAGTCTTTATTAGTATGTATTGTTTTTAAATACACGTAACATTGTTTACTTATTTCTCTTCAAGGTGCTGCTGGGTCGCTCAGAGCAAGCTGACTTTCATTTCCCCGATACTAAAATCTCCAGAAGTCATGCTTTGTTTGAATACAGTTATTCAACAGCGCAATGGACCATCAAAAGCCAAGTAATATTGATCGTAAATGTCACTTGTAGGCTGCTATATTTAAATAAAACATAATTTGGTAATTTTTCTGTTAATTCTCCACCGCTGCGATTCCTAGTATTCCTATCCTAACCCACTAAACGTAACCTAATTAAGCATAACGAATTATAATCAAATTTATCTCATTTTAACAAATTTTAAGGCATCCATCCCCGCGCCTATGCAAACCATACGGAAATCAATTCAAAGAAAGGCCAGTTTGGTTAGGTTAGTCTGGTCAGGTTAAGTTAGGCCCAGATTATGTTCATGAATGTTGAATTGTAAGTTTAGTGAAGTTTTTACCCATAGGAAGCGCTTGTGAAATGATTAAATCGAGAGGGGTATAACAGAAAAGTACCTATAATTTTCGTGTATGAAGAATGTAACACATAAAATCAGAAAAATTAAGTAGGTTCATAAATTGGACGAATGCTAACACATTAATAAATTTGTATCATTTGATCGAAAAAGAGATCAATAATTTCTACAAAACGTGAGAAAAGAACATGTCTTATTTCTTAGTGCGATTGCGTTGCAAAGTAATGAAATATTTCCTTCAGTATGATGTTTGTTTCACTATACGTGATGAGGACAAGAAAGGAAAGAATAACGTGTTATAAATATGGTCGACTCAGTACTACGTCATTTGCTTTATTATAAGTTCCTTTAATTTTTTTCCCAACATAAGGATATCTTAAAATTAAACTAAGTCTAAACTACCTGTAACTGTCAGAATGATTATGATTGTAGTTGTAATTGCAATAGATTGAAGCTGTATTCACTTATGCTTTGATATCTTCATAATCACGTAAACGCAGAAAGAAAGGAAACTAATAAGTGATTTAAAAAGATGTAACTTATTTACCTGCTTCCTTAGTTTTTATTAGCGTTCAGGAGTGATCTAGTGCTCGTAGCCATAATTCTATGCCTGAATACAATTCTTCCTTTAATAATTTGACTAAAATATCACTTGAACAAGTTGTAGGTGTTATGACACCATTGGCAAGAATGTTCATATGGAGGTAATAAATAAGGATATACAGGCAGTTTGGAGTTGGTTTTTGTAACATGAGATTGGTTTCTAAAACATGCTGGCTTATGTGCCTGTTTCTTAAAAACAGGGATTGAATGGCGTTTGGCTCAACGGCTCGCAAATTCCCAAAGACACGCCCACAACAATCAAAGCACAAGACGTCATCCAACTCGGTCCCGAAGATTATTACGTCTATCAATTTGTTATCGAGCCAACACAAGAGCCACAGCAGAAGAAATCACGTTTAGATAGCGTAGCGGACGTTCTGAAGGAAGCACCCAAGTACGAAAACGTTTCGCATATTACCTCTCAAAGCGAAGCTCTGAAATCGTTAATCGCGACCCAACACGCCAAAGAAGCGCAGTTGCAGCAAGAGCGACAAACTCTGGATCAGCGCATCAAAACACAGAGCCAAGAAAAGAAAAAACTATTAAAAGAGCGTCAGGAGCTGCAAGCTTTGCTCGAAACCCGCACTTCAGTGCTTAAAGAAGAATTTTTAGCTGAGAAGGCCAAGCTTGAGGCTAAAGTTGTCCAAAGCGCGCTTGAGCAAGAAGAAATTTTGCGCGAAAAGGCGTTTTTAGAAGCGAAATACCATCAAGACGTAGCAGAATTGAATAATAAGCTGCAGGAAGAGAGGGCGGAGCTAGAGCTCCGGATCGGGGCAGCAGAACTCCTTGTCAGTGAAATGGAAGATAAAATGAGCCGGCTGTTAGAGAGTTTTGAAGACTTAACAAAAGAGAAAATGAATTTAGAAGAGAAGCTGGAAGGCGAGAGGAAGCAGTTTGAAGCCGTGAAAGTGGAGCTGCAAGCCAAGTTGGCGCAGGAGAAACGCGATTTGGAAGAGAGGTGGGAAAAAGAGAAGGCTGCTTTGGAAAAAGAGCTATGGGAAGAAAAGGCACTGTTGGAGTCGCGAATCAGATCCGAATCGGTGCTGAGGCAAGAAAAGGCCGAGATCGAACAACGTTACCAAGAAGTATGCGTACTAGATTTTTTTTAGAAAATTGTACATTAATCATAGGATTCAGACTATTTCTACAAAGGGTTTAGTATTAAAAATCTGAAATAAAATGGAAAATATTAGGAACACAGTCATTTAAAATTTTTTTAGAACAATTTGATTTAGCCATTTGCAAATTAGGTAAGATAATTCCATTCGAACTTTATTAAATATTGGATTTTATTTCAAAACGGTAATTTGTAAGTAAAAGGATTAATTATCATTGCATTGTGTTATAGTTTATTTTAGTTATGGGTGCGACTAGCGGTATAAGTAACCTAAGCTTAGCTAACCTAACCTATAGCGAACATAGTTTAGCCTGATTTGACACAACCTAAGTTAACGTAACCTAACTTAACCTAACGTTAGTGTAACCTTACTTATTTTAACGTAACTACTGTCTTTTTGAACTGTGCCTCAGTAAACATATCTAACTTACTATAAGCTAACATAACTAAACCTACCATAACTATACTTAACCAAAGGGTAGCCTTGCGTAATTTTACTTAACCTAACTACACCCAAGTAAACATTACCTATGTTACGCAAAACTAAAGTAAGTTGGTGTAACACAGTGGTGCCCAACCTACGGCCCGCGGGCCATATCCGGTCCGCAAGGTGCCTCATGCGGCCCGCTCATGTATATCACTGCATAATTTCATTTTTAACATCGGCATGATTGTGGCGAAACCGGAACATTCAGGCCCGCGAGATTTTAAATCATGTCGCGCGCGGCCCTCGGGTGAAAAAAGGTTGGGCACCACTGGTGTAACATGATCGAATTTGACCGTCTAAACCAGTACTTTGCAATAATTTTCATCCATTACCAAAAATCGTTGATCAGGAAGTTCCCGTTACACAATATAATAAAAATTTTGACTAAGTTTGGACCAAATTTGTTCACAGAATCGTATTTCAATAGTTTTTAATTCTGATTTTCGTTGTGAAAGGATCCATTACCCAAGTGTGAAAGAGCTTTGCCCAGTTTTGGGGTAATTTATCCGTTATTGAGAAGCACGGGTCTAAACTAACCGAACTTAACTTTATCTAATTAAAACTTAGGCTTACAGTTTTAAAGTGGTTGGATTTTTTTCAAAATAAGTCAGATTTACTTTGATTATTTCTTGCCGACTGTGTTTGCAGTTAAAATTTGCATAATAGGTTCTGCTTGTTGTTTATTTTTCACTTGAGCTCTAGTTTACATAACACTTTAACCTAACCTAACATAATTTTTCCTATCCTCCACAAGCTTGAAATAACTTAACCTAACCTAAGAGGTATCATAGCTTAACGTGATACAACATGACAAGCTTAACTTAGTGCTAACTTAGACTTACCTAACTAACGTTATCTTATGTAACTTGAACTTGCCTAACTTTAGTCCAGCCTCACTCTATTTAACCTTACTTAGTTTAGCCTAGCCTAAGCTTTCTTAAGGCCAAAATGTGTGAAACTATAATAAAGAAATACTGGTATTGAAAGTCATCTCTGAATTAAAAATAAAATAAACGAATTTCCTATTCTAAAAGACACGAAATTTAGTATTAAAAACTTGAAAATGAAATTGAAGAATGTAGCAAATGAATGTTCGTATATTGCGACCGCTAATAAAAAGATATTGTGGTCGAACTTTCACAGCGAAACGCAGCTTTGGAAACTCAACTCGCTGAAATGCAAGCTCAACTGGATGAACGAGCCAACACTGAGTATGTTCGGCTGGGTAATCAAGTATTCGATGAATTGCAGCAGTGCATGAATAGCAGTCCAGTCGTGGTTATCGAAGGTCGCAATGCTGGTAAGCACCTTGGTAACGTTTATTTTGGATTTTTTTTTCCTTATTGGTTTGTACTAAATTTTATTTCTTACGGTAATACATAAATTAATAAGAAATTCTGTTGAATTTAGTTGAGCCTTTCGTGAACGAAATGGAAGATCTACGTGAAATGCTAGAGAAATCCGAGGAGCAGAAAAAGAAGATTGAGACGGCTGTGGAATCCGAGTTGGAATGCTCCATTTGTAGCGAACTTTTTATCAATGTACGTCTCTTGAAGATGCATTGCGTTAAGCTACCTTTCCATAGACCATTTTTTATAGATATTTTTTTTTATTAAAGGACAAAGTTTTACGTTTAAGTATTCTTTTAAGCTATGGAATATTTTGTTTAACGGTGGAATTGTTCTACGCCGATTTTTGCACTTTTTAAAACGTCTTTTTATTGATTTTTGTTAAAAAGTGTATGTTACGCGTTGCTATTTATAATTATTTTAGTATTTATTTGTTTGGAGAAAACACGTCAGTCACGTATCATGTCAGTCACAAAAATTCCTCTTTGACTTTGTAGTTATTTAGTCAAATTTTCGTGCATGTAAAGGTTCGTATGAAATATTGAAGACTGCTTAATAATGTTCGAAATTTTCACATGTATTAATGTCAATTTCCTACACTTTGACTCTACACAGGCAACAGCGCCCGGTTGTGGCCACTCGTTTTGTGAATGGTGCCTGCAAGAATGGCGTAAAAGGAAGCAGGACTGCCCCAGTTGTCGGGTACCCATCATGCACATCTCGCGCATGCGCATCTTGGACAACATTGTAGACGCTCTGGTGCGTAACCTACCCGAAGACGCGCGTCAGAAACGTGAAACTCTAATCAAACAACGCCAAGGTAAAAACGAACTCAAACTAAACACAAGTTACAACTGAATTTAAATAAGTATTATGAAACACAGCTCACTAGCCTTAGAAAAGAAAATATTTAGTACAGTAACAAATACCGTGTAATTAAGTGTATGAATGCAATAGTGCAATAAGTAAATACAAAGATAAAAGGTGAATAATAACACTTAATAGTAATTAAACTAAATTTTTCTGTAAAATACGAAACATATAGGTAAACTACACGGGTGTCGAATGAAGAAAAGGTGATTGAATATACAAGTACATGAAATATGAAACAATTAACTAAAACTAAAAAATACTAAATAACCGAAATAATACATAGTACAACGTAAAAAATAATATTTATGAATTATGGAAAGGTTTCGCTATCCAAACACATCTGATACGAAAGGCTAAACAAACCTAAGAACTGCAATAATGGAAAGGAATGCAAAACTAGCGTAAAAATAATTGAAATAACTAACAGAATTAGCTAGCTTAACCTACAAAAACTGAAGTAGCTCAAAAGAAGCCCAAACTAAAGTGAAAGGTGTGCTAAGTATCTGATAGAAAGGCTAAATTAATCTAGAACAACTGTGATAACAGGAAGGAAAGCTAAACTAATGTTAAACAGTGTCAAAACTGACCGAAAGCTTAAACCAACCTAAAAGAACTTTTAAAAAACTACTGGGTGCTTATATAACGTTTAAAATTACTGAAATAACCGACAGGAAAGCTAGACTAACCTTAAATAACACAAATAACATTAAGAAAGGCTAAACGAACTTAAAATAACTGCTAAATCTGTAAGAAAGCGTAAATCAACAAAAAATACCGAAAATGGTTGAAGGAAAACCGAAGCAAACCGAAAACAATTGGAATAGTGAAAGAAAAGGCTACATTAACCTAACACAACAAAAAGAATGCCGATATTGAGGTAAACGCACTCGGAAGAAAATGATGGAGAAACATACACAATCTAAAGTACATTAAGAAAGGGTCAATTAACGTGCAAAATAACTGAACTTACAGAAAAGCTTAAATAACTTAAAATAACTAACGTAACGTGCAGAAAGGCGAAATGAACATTATACATAGCCGAGATAACTGATAAAAAGGTTCAAGTAAATTAGAACAGGTAAAAATAACTAACAGCCTACCGAAACTGACGTTTCGACTGGTAAAAGGTAACTGAAAGAAATGGAAAAAGGACTAAACTAAGTGAAAGCAACTGAAATAATAGAAAGAAATGTGATTATAACGTTAAGAAAGGCCAGACTAACATTCAAAGTGCCCGAACGAACTGGTAGAGAAGCAAACTTTCATAAGGAATACCGTAAATAACTGATAGAAAGCTTAAGTCAACATAGGTTAACTCAAATAACATGAAGAGACTATGAGAGAAGTTAAAAAATATGGAAATTAGTGTCAGAAAGGCGAAAGTAAGATAGAAAATAACTGAACTCACAGGTGGAAAAGATAAACTAACTTACTACAACTGAAGTAACAGAGAAAACCTAAACTAATGTAAAAAAAAATACTGCAACAGTTGACAGAAAAGCTAACCTAACCTAAAAAAAAAAACAGAAGAAAGCCAAAATTAATAAAGAAGGTAAATGAAATACTGAAATCAAAGCTGCATTAATGTTAACAGCTGAAACTACAGAACGAATGAGAAGCGAACATAAAAAAAGCTTTGAGATAACGGGAAGAACGCCCTAAGTAACCTAGAATGACAGAACGAAAGACTAAACTTACGTACCAAATAGAACTAATGGTTAAGATGAAACTAGCCTAAAAGAAGTGAGGTGGTAGAAAGGAAGACAAAAAAATAACATAAACATCTGAAAGAAAAGAAATGGATGTGAAACTCTAATAAAACAAACTACTAATAACTCTAATGAAACAACTTTTATATCTCACTGAAGTCAGTATACTTCAGCAATAGGCTAAGCTACATCCGATTGCTATAAATAGGAAATTGCCTACATAAGAAAACTAATGACTGTCGAGGATCATATTTCAAACCAAGTTAACCTACAAAAGACCCGTAGGCAGGCCTCATACAAGGTGGTAAGACTAAGCCCAACCTCTGTTACGAGAGGCTCGGCATCCCACACTCCGAGCTAATGTCCGTGACCCAAGATTCGGCTCATAGGAGGACATTCCTAACTTTGCTCGAACCGCGACCCCAGTAATGGGGACTGTGGGTTTCGAAAATGTGTGTATGTAAACTAATAAAACTAACGGAAAAATCAGTATAAATGCGAAAATTATCCAAAGCAGTTTAAATAACCGGAGTATGTAATGCGTAACACGTTAGTACGTGAAAGATAACAGAAGTACATAGTGGTTTTGTTATTGAAAAGACGTGTTCTTATTTTGATACCTTTTTTAACGACCCGTGCTCATTTTACAGAAGCTCAGAACACTGCTGGTGCTACCGCCTCTGGGGCTGTAACTCAAGCTTCAACACGTGGTGGAAGATTTCGCGGGCGCCAACAAGCGGCGCCAATACCAACAATAACCGTACTTGAATACGAGCTAATTACACGTCGCCGTGGCGCTACTGTCCAAACTCGGTCCTCACGGACTGCAAACCCCGCTCCTTCCGCTTCCACTCGTGGCCGGTTTGTACTTTTGTTTTAATTGTCTTTGCTTAATTATTTTTCCTTTTTTTCTCAGTCATTTTATTAGTTCGTTATTTTTTGCATTTTAATTATTTTCGTTTGATTGTGTTTTGCCGTCATTTTTTTTCTTTTTCAGTATAGTGTTTTTATTTCTTTTCATATTTTTTGCTTTTTTATTAAAGTACCTTTCTTTTTTTATTTTTCACCCAAGTTTTTGAATCACTTACTAGGTCTGGTACCCGGAGAGGCAATTAAGCGTGCAAGCCTGATGATTTGTGGGGTGGTCATTTTACTGTGATACTTTTTTAATAGAAAATTGTTCAGTTTGGTGTTCAATTTGTTGTAAAATTTTGGTGGCAAATACTCTCGCTTGTAAAAAAAAATAATACATCCGAAGTGCTCAGTTCGCGGTAAAAGTGCTTTGTTATTTTTATTTATTTCTACTGTGTTTTTTAACCGGTATTCTTTTTACTATGGCAGTTTTTTAATGACTTTTTTTGCGAAGTTCGTGTTTATTACAAGTTTGGGTTTCTGTTACGTAGGAATGCTGAGAATTCTCGGGCAGATGCTACTATTACGCTGTCTAGTGGCAGTGATTCTTCCGATTCGAACTCAAATTCCGAAGACGAGGCGGATTCAAGTTTTTATTCCGATGATGATTTGTTCCACATAGATGGCGACCCGTGTGCGTATTATGGAGGTTATGGACGCTGTTTTAACTGTGGTAATAATAAAAACATTTTTAAAATTAAATTACTTTATATGTTTCAGGGAAACTTTCTATGATATGTTTTGATCATTTGTGGACATTTTTTGGGGGGGAAGGGGATATTTATAAAATTAACTCTACTTTTTAGTGTTAAGAAAATAGGACACGTTAATAAGTCGTGTGTTGTGCTTAGGTGAAGTTCATTGTGTATATTTTTTAAGAAATCAATAACTTATCAGTTTGCTCCACACGGTTAAGTTAAACATATTTGCAATGGTCTTTGTTAACATTTGCATTTTTACCTGACATAATCTAACTTCAATCAATGTAACATAACCTAATTTCGTCTAACCGCCTTTAGATGCAATAGTCAGTCTTACATTTAGAAATGATTCTCTTTAAGTTAACTCACATATTATGTAGTTTTTGTGTCCTTTATTTCTTTATTCTATAGTATTTTTATTTACACTCTGATTTCTTTTTTGCCCCCATTTGCTACAACTTCTTTTTTCTTTCTCGTTATAGGAAATCATGGTCATTGGGCCCCTGGTTGTCCGTTCCGTTAACCAGCACTATTTTGCTCTCGTCTGAAACCCGTCAAGGAAATGACTATTTTCCTTCAAGTCAAAGCACACATTGAAACCTGAAGTTCGTCCGTAAATTGTAATGTGTTTTGTAACTGGGATATTTTTTTTAAAAAAACACCAATTTTGTAAAGAAACTTATATTTTCCGTTAAAGAAAGTAAATAAAATTGCTTCAGTCACATCATTTCATAACATTAAATTTTCACACAACTTTTCTAACAAAATAAAAAATACAGCAACGCAGCAGTGGTTCAGCCGACACCATCGTCACCGTTTTTACAGGTGACTCGCTAACGCGGTTTCCACTAGCTCCGTCAAATTATCCTCGATTAATGCTGGTCGGTATACCAATTTCACCAAGTGAGCCGCCGAGTACAGCGGCTCGCAGTAACTCGTCGTCCCCGAAATAGCCACCAACCTCTGCGCGCATTCCTTCGTCAGCGGGTACCTGTCTTCCGGTACTTGCCTCCAAAAGTCTATCACTCCGGTGCAACAATTCTTCATCTTCTTTAAGCTCTCGTCTTCACTCAACTCCAGCAACTCCAATTCCACGGCTGCCACGTCCAATACCACTGGTGGTGGCACTGGGCACCCGTTTTCCACCACGTCCACCATAAAGGGGTCCTCCAAAAACCCAAACGCGCTCTTCAATTCTTTTAAACCGCTAAACCTGTCATTAATGTCCAACGTCAAGCTCAGCAACCGTTGTTCGTAGTCGTCCGTTCTTAATTCGATTCCTTTCATTTTGGCTGTCAAAAATTTTAAACTTTTGAAATGATTTAACCGCTTGCAGCCAAGATCTTTTTGGAAAAGCCGCAATTTGTTACTGAAACTGAACACATTTTTACCTAAATCTGACACCAATCTTCCCGAACCTTCGCACGAAGCATGGAACGTGTCCAAATGCTGGACCACGTCGACAAAAAGGGCTAAATCGCTTAGCCAAACAGGATCGTGCAGCTCGAGGAACGATTTCTCCTCTCTGAAAGCTTCTTGCACCAATTCCAGGACGTCAAAGAATCTACTGGCCACGTTTTTCTCTAGTTGCCATTTTAATAACGCTGGCCACGTGACGTCATTGTCCAACTCGTCGCAGTCCAAGTCTTGGATCAAGTTCCTTAAATTGGAATATTTTTTTTCGTGCAAGAATATAAGCTTTATCGACCGAAAAATTGTCACCAACACAGCTTCGTATTTAAAGTACTTGGAGATGAAATAATCCCGAGAAAGCACGCTTCTAACGTGGAAAAACTCTAGAAATGTTGAATCTTTTGATATTAAGCCCACCACGCCGACCTGGGTATCTTTCATGATTAAAGAATCATCTGTGGCGATGCTGACGATCCTGGATTTCGGTAACGAGGATTTCTCTAACGCTGCATCCAACGCTGCCTTGATGTCAGTGCTGTCAGCGTCTTTTAACGGAATTAAATCCAAAAATTCCTCCTTGACTTGGAAATCTTGCGAGACGTACCGTATAAAGACGACTAGCTGAGGTTTTTCGGGGATTTCGGTAGAAATTTCCAAAGCAAGGCTCAACGCAACGCAGGTGGAGACGTCTGGCGAAAGATCACTTTTACCGTTAGTTGACGCCATCTTTGGTATGCTGTGCTTCGACGCAGTAATTTGTTCCACTTTCTTTCGTAATCTGCCATTTGGAGTTTCTAATATAGAGACAATTTTGGTTATATTCTTTTTAAAGAAGTCGCAATCCGAAGGTGGTCGATGGCCTCGGGCGCTACTGACAGCTAGGGTGGCGTCAGCTTCAGTGGCGTCATCTTCGCTCGATTTAGGCGTCGTGAGCGAAGCGCGGCTTTCGTTGGCGAATTTTTGCTTCAAAGAAAGGACTTTAATGCGGCGGGAGAGCGAACTGGGTGGGAATTCTTCGTCGAAGGATAAATGATGCGTATCGTAGTGCCGTTTTAGATTATAGGCTTTGAAGTTAGCCAGGATTTTCTCGCATAACAGGCAGTTGGGTTTACCGTTTTGTTCAACGAACAGGAATTGTTCCTCCCACTCTGGCTTGAAGATGCGGTTCTCTTCCTCGTAACGCCGTCGTTTGGAGGAAGGAGTACTGTTTTTGTCACTGGACATGACTTTAGAAGTGAGGAAAAGTTGTGCTAAGATAAACAAACCACTGTCATGTTATTGTTTACACACGGCCAGACTTTTACACGTGTTCTAGTAGACCGACAAGTAAGACGGAAGGAGTGGCTCAGAGTCAGGCAGGGCGTCGTCACCGTTTGTTGCTACCTTGGAAGGGTATTTTGAAAGACAAAAGCGCTGAATCTAGCAAATAATGTAATATAGAGATGAGTTTGATAAAGTTTTAGGCGCCGTTTCATGGAACAGTAAAGCTTCGAATCGGTCTGTAACGTTAAATTGTTCTCTTTTATTCCTTTTCAAGGTGAGATTCGCCATCTATCGAATAAATACATCGACTCAAGGTTTTTTAAAACAACGTTAGGTTGTCGTAGTCGCTAGCGTTTGAAGCTCCAGAGGGTCACGTCACAGGACTGCAGCCAAACAGCGTAAAGGGCCACAAAACCTATTGCCTGTCATCGTAAATGTAATTTCCTGACTTGAAATTTGATTTTATAACACACAAATCCACTAGTCCGTTTGCCTGTTTCGCAGAGTTCAATACATTTTATAAACTCACGATCTTCGTCATGTATTTTCCGTGTACTAACAATGAAATTTCGTATAACGAAAAGCGTTGTTGGTTAGAAACGTTGTAAACGTTAAAAACGAGAAAAATGTAGGAAACAAACATGCGAATGCAAGCAGCAGAAAGAAAAATAGACCACATGCCAAAAACATGACTTTGAGTGGAAACGTCTTTCCACTGAGCTAATATTCGTTTTCTTTTAGATCGGCTGTTAAGGCCTCTAAGCTAACTTAATTGAAGAGACTAAAAAGGAAATGTGATCGAAGAAAATGAAAAGTTTACGAATGTAAAATGAAAAAATGAAAAAGACTTCAAAGTTTACGATTGTGTATTTAACAAGAAATAGTCCATAAGAATCAGACACATCCTCTGTCAAGGAGGAGCGCGTAACAGGTGATAACTAGTCTCACTAGCACAGTCCTTTCGAAAATGCGCGCATTCCAGTGACGCCACAGTTCAACGCCATCCGCGTTTCCCGCTACGGGACAGCCTAACCTTCTTTTAAATAAGCTTGCGTTCGAGTAATGCTGACACTTGGTGTTCATTCTCGTTTCAAGGTTCATTGTGAAATCCATAATGAAATGACAGTTTCTGCTGATATGATTTGTTCGAACCTGGCGCATTAATGTAATTATCAATAAGAGTTTATGTAGTTATGTTCTATGCAACGCTTTTGCACTTTAGTGGTATTTGTCTTGTTTTTATCCCGTTTTTTACATTCAGAAAACAATCATAAGGGGAGCGAAAAATTAAACAGGTTTCCTGTTCTTTCTTTCCTTAACGGCTTTATGCAGGTGTTTTTCTTAGAGTGTCGTTCCTATTCTCGTTGCGTCATATTATTTTGTGTTCCAAGTATTTTTGTGGAATTTCCCCACCCATACAAATCTGCAAAAAAAAAAACACTTCGTTAACGCTAACTTCCAGATTCTCTATACACGTTTAATCAACTTCATACCTTTTTTTACGGATTTTTATATATTGCAAACAGAGGAAGTTACGATGAAAGTAAAGCAATGACGGTTAAGGAAAATAGACCCGGAAGTACTCACTTGGGATGAACAATAGGGATTCCCATCAATGGGGTCTGTACGAGTGCCACCCCAATTTACGGGCAGCTGATCAGGGTCGATCATTTCCAGAAGCACTGGAATCCAGTTATCGCGATTGGTATCATAAAGCGCCATTTTTTCGGCCGTTTTACCGGGGAAGAAGGGTCTGACCATATTATACAAAATTGCCGATGCTTTCGGTGCTAAAGGGTTCAGGGTATGAGCTTTTTATTTATTTATTTATGCACGAAACACAACGTAGATTTTCACCTATCGCTGATAAAGTATGTTATCATTTTTGTTAAAGAAACAAAATTCGAATGACTAGAGTTTAGCTTTTATGCACTAATTTATTTTTGGGATCTTAAATATACTTTTTTTTTTTTACTTAAATCTGTATTTTTATTTGTAGTGTGTCTTATTAAAAAGTAAACAAATAAATTGTTAAAACACCTCATAGGATTGTAGAAATGTTTAAACTGCTTACCGTTGATGATGAGACACTTTTTGAGCGTTTCAGGGTAATTACCCTCGTTAATCCGGACGAGCTCTGGGTACATTTCCATGGCTAGCAGAATTATTTTTTACGTTTAATTAGACTTATGTTAGATAATGTTTTTACAGCACTCGGAACTTAAATTACGCAATTGATCACTGGTTTTACCTTTTGCTGAAGTAAATCTGCGCAGTGAAAACCCTTCCATGTCAAAAATAACTATGTGGCGATTGACTGATTTTCTTCGCATTATCCGTAAACTCCGTTCGACAATCCAAAGTGTATATCTCACGTAGTCGTCCTTCGTAGCACAGCGTAGGAAACTTGGCAAATCCGTGCGGCCCAATGGGAAGATCCAAACTATTGAGAATAATTGTACTAAGTTAGCATTTTTCCACAGAATTACGTTTCTTATGTCGTCAGTTAGACTTCAAGTCAGTTTTTCGTGTTTCGGAAGCTTTCGTTTGACATGTCATAGAACATTAAAATGAACACACTCTGTGTTATTCTAATAGTTGTAGTGTTCACTAGTAGAATCCACGTTTGATTTCCCAATTGGTTCTGAAAATTTTCTGCTAAAATTGAATAAATAAGACCACGTTCTATATGCATAAGAAAGGAACTGGTTCTACGTCCTCCAAGAGCTTGTGTTAACTGAGATAAATAATTGGTCACATTCTAATTTTAATTACAAATGTTCAAAATCAATCTGCTCTTTACGCTTGATTTTCTGCTGTTTTCATTGTTTCCAATACTTATAAGCAACTGCTGTACCATTGTATTGCAACAACTTGGTTATTTACGAATACTGCACACCTTACAATTTAAATGTCGCGTTGGACATATCTTACGTAATTTATCCCTAAGTCGTCGTCTGTTAGGTTGTATCTTAAATCAAAGCCAAATGGATTTTTTACACTGTGATCGTTAGAATGGAAGCTTCCTACTTGTATTTTACGTTACCTTTCATGCATATTGCGTTAAATGAAAGGTATCACCTGGATTTCCTTCTTTATCGTAACCAGAAAAGCCCACCGGATAAAATTTCGTAAACACTTCAGGTGCCGTCCAATCATCCGTCAGTAAATCGACGCCGAAGCTTGCTCGCCACTTCAGAGACTGAAAAGTCGTTAAACAGTTTCACAATGTAATATTTCACAAAACGAACGATTATGTTTTATTAAAAGTTTTCTAAGTACGCTTACTTTTCGTAGCATGAGCTCCGCCTTTGTCAAATCGAAATCCCTTGCTGAAACAGTGAACAAAGTAATAGTCGACGGAAGTACACACACATACACATACACAAATAAGAAAAAGAATGAAGATGATTATATAGGTTGAAAATGTATTAATTATTTTAAAATACGCTAATCTATGCGAACAATTAGAACGTAACGTCTGAAGAACAGAGAGAAAATGGGAGACATCAATAAATTTATATTACGTTGAAGTAAGTTGCTGGGTTTCTAATTGAAAGTCCTCAAAGTTTACCGATCTATCTAACTTTTGAATAGACTTAAATCAATTTAAATCGCTTGTAAATAACCTTCAAAGCGCATATGTTTTCTCGTTACCTTTAAGCCAAGTGAGCAGGTAATTGTCACTTTGATCAGGCAATACGCAATCGCTAATTGCAGTACGGAACTTGAAAGCGAGAAAAAAGAACATTGCCACAAAAATTGCAAGCATAATTTAGTAAACGTATTCAAAAATTGTACACTTTAAGTGAAGCCTACTTTTGCTAAGATTTCTTGTAGATTTGCATCGGTATTAGCCATATTTTCCCGAGTTACAGACTCTCCGCTTTGAAGCTCACAAACTGAAAGAAAGTACAGATTTTCCCCAACTAAGTTCTAAGCATTTGGATTGCCACGAGAACAATTTTTTTACAACAACTTTTTAAGTCTTTTGTGTCTTTGTCGACGTTTTACGACTGGATCCCAGGTTCCACGGAATACAAATGATTTACTTTCACCCGAGCGAAAACATCTGCTCAGATAACGAAACCAGATTTGGGTCGTTGCTTGGCTTGTTGCCGTATTTTATGCTAAGTCCGTAATCTACACAAGTGGTCGGCATTAAGCGTATCATTCGTAGAATTCTGCCCTTCTATGTTTGAAAATGGTATCAGTGTAACGAAATAATAATTTAGGATTCTATTATTCTCTATTCAATTTCTTCGCGAACTTTTTTCTAAAAATGTCGATGTTATTTCAGTTACACGGGCTCAAAGGAATAACACTACGCTTTCATTTAGCCGTGAAAAGACCTTCGTTAAGTGAAATAATATAATGAAAAATAGAATGCTGATATCTGAAAAGGTTTATTATTGCATATTTGAATTGCCTTTTGGGTTCGGTCACTTTAAACTTCACTAGAAGCTTAAGCTTGCGGGACATTTCTTTCCGTCATTTAGTTACGCACGGGTCAATTTAAAAAGGCAAAAAATGCTCTAGCCCTGTCAAAGTTGAATAATAACTGCTTTAAGCAGTTTCCTTCGCAGTTCAGATCCCCGATTTATATTCGCTTAGGTCTGTATGAAGGCTAAAATGTCTAATATTATTAACTTAATCAATAATACCACCGTAATGAACAATCATATTAAGCTATTTTACGCAACAACATGAGAACAAAACTTTCCGAAAACCAACCGTCGCTATTTTGAATGGCTTAATGAAGCATTTCGTAGTCATACATGAGAGCCTTTACAGCCATTTTGATGCCCTTATAATTGGACGCCCAAGAAGTGTTTCTTCGCGCCACTTTAGCTAGCCACTTGAAAAGAAAACAATATTAACTGAAAAAGTTTTAACGGAGCGGAAGTTAGTTTGAAAAGCAGTTGAAACCAAGTTACCCCAAACACAAATACAATGAAACAGAAAAAAATCGTGGCTGATGAAGGAAAGAGAAAATATGGAAACGGGCACGCGCTCAGTTGTTCGATGGTTTCAAACAGTGAAAAAAAATTAGAAACAACTTGACTCTCATTTAATCATAGAACTAAAATAAACACAAAAGTAACAGAAGTTTCTGATAAGGTAATTTTCATGAAATGAGACATTGTGATCCGAGACACTGGAAACTAAAGTCACGTAGAGGTCTTTCCGAATGATCACTGAAACACTTTCACTGATTCCTTCCATATTTATCATCTTATAGGGCGCTGGCCTTTCATCTTTCTCACTGATCGTTTCCTGAATAGTAAGAAATATTAGGATTTTAGGATTTTTGGTGAAAAAGTATGAAGGGTAGTAAGAGTTCGCTCACCATTTTACCTCTTCGGTAGCAACACCAAGTCGCCCTTCTGTGTCCATTATCAGGAGCTGCGACCAAGCCAACATCATTTTTCTGGTCTATCGCGTGGGTCGCACTACTGTCAATAATTTCACAAACTACACATCAAGTAGCAGAAGTGAAATTTACTAGCAAAATAGCTTAATACTCTACCTCAAATAAGTTAATGTTAGGCTAAACAAAACATGAGTGAAATAATTTTAAAAATTATTTTTAAAAAAATAAATAAAATTAAATGTTTTAAGAAGTTTCAACAACTTAAACCGTTTCACAGGTTCGGTAAAGGGACAATTGTCCCTTCCGTCATTCGCAATTCTCTTGTGAACTAAGGGCGAATTTGAGTCAGTTGATCTGCCGTTTTTTTCTTGCTTCATGAAGAAGGCATAAAATAATTGAAATTCTATACACAATAAAAGAAAATCTTGAAATAAACAGGGTTTCAGGGCTGTTTCCGGATATGTTCCGTAGAAGATCTCGGATAAGAAAAACTACGAATGAAGAATGAAAATTCCAATGAAAGATATAGAAGCGTCTAAGTTTTCGGAAAAAAAGGAAAATAGTAATACGGAAAAATGTTATTTAGATTTACTCTGCACAGAAGGAAACTTATTTATTATTACGCTAATGCATCCTTTTGCATCCTTTAATGTAGTAAGTCGCTTTCTCCTCTTAATCGTCTTTATTAAAGCATTTTAACTTAGCTGATTCCAGTAACTGCTTCATAAGTTTTCACTCCGAAAATCAAACTTTTCTCCACGAACGGAACAAGTTTACAAAATACAAGTGAAATCAAGTTCACAAGTAAATTTCGATTTCCCACGGTAGCTTAGTTTTGCCATCGTAATCACCCGAAACGATCTTTCTAACAGTAGTTCCGATATAAATGCACTTTTTCATTGAATCCTTCAAAATGTCATTGTCGTCCCCAGTTTAGGGCCCCGGTATACAGACCCTCTTGTGGGCGAATATCATGGGAAGTTGCTTCAGATCTACCATTTAGCGACTCAATAAATAAAAAAAGAAATAAATAAAAAAATAAAAACTTTTTGACAGCAACTTTTTGTTTACAAATATACTATCTAGGACCTAATTTGAGTTTTTCTCCCTTAGAAGACACTTTAATTAATTTTAAAACTGTGGACAAATTTTAAGATTTTGATCGGGCTAAATTGCATTCTAGAGCTGAATTTTCTGAACTTCAAGGTGAAACCAAAATAAAATCGGTCTAGTAGTTTTCGAGATATCAACAGAAAAGTTATAAGATTTCACACATCCCTACTGTGGTGCCCTTGTCCCATGTCGATGACTTCTGAAAACTCCAAAAACGGGGAAAAAAAAACGGGTAAATGATGATGGAAGGGGGTGGAGGACTTACCCTCCCCCTCCCGCGAAATGTTGACTTTATAACGGGGAAGATAGGAGAACGCCAAATGACCAAAAAATTGCATGCGGCAACCTCCCCACCCCGAACCGAAATCCTGGTTACGGCCCTGATTGTAGTTGCAGATGGCTCTGTCGGTCTGTGCTTATTGCAACACATTGTCCAATGCTCCAAGAAACATATTTATGCTTAAAATATGCTGAAATGATCGAGAAAATGTAACCTGATCGACTTGGAAAACAAAATGCATGTAACGTGCTTTACTTATTAAATAGCTTGACACAAGAGAATCTTGATATTAGTGCGCCTCAGGTGCCACCAAGTTCCTGATGCACCTGCCAGGCGTCCGAGTGGTCATCCCATCGCCCTGGCGCGCCAGACTCTGTTGTGTTCCCGTAACCCAATCTGTGTATGGAAACGTGAGCTCCGTTCCCTCACCACCATTTTATGTATAGTTGAGTTAGCACCGAATTGTTGGTGCTGACTGCATAAGTAAATGTAACATCCGTCACCGGCCCAGATTTTGCTTATGTTAGTATCTCCCGGTACCCGACGACGGCCTTTAAATTTCGGTCCTGCTCCGGAGAAGCCTGAACGGGTTTGGCATCTGAGCTAAATACATCTCTTAAGTCCAAATGTACCGTGTGGCCCAAAATTACTTGCGACATTTTTGGTGGAGATGCGGGGTAGAGCCTAAGCCCCACTGTAGAAGTATTCCACTAGTACAGTAAGTACCCCTTTTTGCTACACAATGTCTAAGAATTTTCTGAGTCCGCAAAAGACTCAGAAAATTATCGCCCAGACTCACCCGAAATTTTAAGGTCAAACACTTTTTGGCCAAATGGACTTTAACTTTTGTCCAAACTAAGAGCTCAAATACGGCCTAAAGTTTAGCACCTCTCAAAACGAGCCAGACCCGGCTCAAGTGTGTACAGGCATTAATGTTTAGCCAAAACTCGGTGGTTTGCCAAGCAGTAACCCGAAGTGCCACACAACGCGAAGCCCAAGCCATGGCCTACGCCATCGCCAGTAGTCTTGCCTTTCCGTCGGCTTCTTCCGAATTGCCCGCCGTAGACTCCATCGCTGCCCAGCTCTCAGCACCGCACTGGTTCGGCAGCAACCAGCTCCCATGCATCAGCCTCCAGTCGCTAGCTATGTTTACGGGGGACGGTTACACAATATGTAGAGAACACGGCGTAATTACCTCTATTTGAAACGGTCTACTAACGTCTTCATATAAAAGTTCCAACGACGTTCACTTTCACGTTCATGTAAGTATGGAAGAATTAGAAAGCTTTTTCCCAAAAAACTTGGAGGCACCTCAATTTGGCGCCTTCTGGCACGTATTAAGATAGCACCTTCCACATTTCACTTCAGACAGCAAAAGCTTAGGCCCTATCAACGTCATCGATCATGTCATTAATACTGGAGAAGCGCAGCTAATTTCTCAGCATCCTTACAGAAGTGCTTATAGAGAAAGGTACCTTATTAGTGATCAGGTGGAGGAAATACACAATACTGACGTCATTGAGCCTTCGTTTAGTCATTGGCTTCACCTGTAGTTTTGATTAAAAAGAAAGACGTGAATTGTAGATTTTGCGTGGATATAGTATGCCTAATTCGGGTATTGTCAAGGAAGTGAGTCCTCTACCACGAGTGGACGATGACATAGACACGTTTACCTGGGCTCAATATTTTAGTGCCCTCGATCATAGTATAAAGGGTACTCAGTACGATAATAGGGCTCTCTCTCAATGCTAAGGTTTTGATCCCCGCTTTCTCGGTCCCTAGAGTGCATTTAGGTAAAATGTCGGAATAGCAAAAGGTACATCAGCAAAGCTATTAATGCTGTTCTAAAATCGTCATGACGGTTTACCAAATTTTGGCTCTAGAGAAAAAAGAAAGAAAAAAGAAAAAAAAAGAAAAAAGCTGGAAGAGAAAGGTCCCCTGTTTTTGGAATGTTTTGTTCCCTTTAATGAATCATTTCTGTACTAGGTTAGGAATGCCTACATGGAAGTACGATTTGGCAAGTCTGTGAATAGCCTACATCCCGTCCTATCTTTGCGAGTACCTTCATATCCTCTTGACAACGAAACTCCCCGATATGTGGCAATGGTGGCAAACCGGAACGTGTTGGTTATACCATAGAATCAAAAAGTTTCCCACATTCAGCACTGCGAGCATCTAACTCCGGAAAGCGAAAGAATACAAACCTTATGTACAAACTTTGCGTCACTGTAATTCTAAGAAACGACGCGACATTTTAATGCACGGAGGTCGACAGCTAGTAAATTTTGTACGCGAAGTGGTTTTTAAATTTATTAATGGTGTTGTCCTCTAAAACAAATCGATAAATAAGGTCTGAAAGCGCACAGAAGGTCCCTTCTATACATGGCACAACCCAGGAATAATCTGCTGTCTCATCAAGCACTCCTGCTGCAGAAAGATGGTGGGTTTCTCCGGCTTTGGATTTGTTGCGACGTCATGGCTGAATCGAGCGCACAAGCCATGCGATTGGTGCCATTGGAAATGGCCGACAAGTTGGATGAGTTGACAAAACATAAGTGTACGCCCTTTGCAAACAGACGAATGGATATAACTCTAAGTCAACTCAGTGTATTTGGAATTACACTGATTTTGAATGATCCAAGTTACACAGCGTCGATATATATTTTCGATGTTATTTGGATGTCCATTTACATCGTGGCAAATCCGTCATAATTCCTTCAACAAACACACATTTTTCATCCCTACACAATTTAGTACCAAAAGCAGATCGTCTACTGCTGCTATTGCTGCTAGTACAGACGAGCCTAGTATTATCGAAAAGTGTGCCTCGTGTCATCTGAGTTTAAAAGATGGCAGTTTCATATCCGGCGTTGATTATGCTGATAGCACAGAAAACCTTACCGTACGTCTTGAAGAGTCCAGCAATGTTAAGGACGTAAGGGCCAGTTCAAAATAACCCCTTAGAAACGAAACTTCAAAGATTACTGCTTTTCTGCTTCGTGCAAAAAAGCCTGACGTATTCGAGATTACTACAATCCATCATGTCAAACTGCACAGCGAAGTAGTTACAGACATTGGACGACTTCATCGAAGATATGGTAACCAATAAGAGATCAAAGACGCTACCCATGATGGTGAAGTTCCAGAAAGCGCTCTTGGAAGTAAAATTCCCGCTTCACTATATTGCAAAACAAACTATTTTTTCAAACATGCAAAGTTTGAAAAGGCTTTAGTCAGGCAACGTATCAGCACCAAAGCCTATGACTACTCGCAACAACAATCAATGGCGAAGTCAATGCACTTAGATCGTCAGACACCCCTTTCTCCTAGAGATTGGCAAGGGCTCTATACAGTTCCGTCTTCTTTAAGAGATTACGGTAGTTAACAAAGTCTGACTCGTCATGCTAAACAAAAATACCAGCATGCAACAAATATAAGCTCGGAGAACGCGCGCGAAACGCAGGCTGACGCATCTTAATAGTTACAGATTGCACCGAAACGAACCTCGTCTTTTCCCACGTCGTCACACTGCAACATTTCTAGACGCGGTTTGGTAACCTGAGTTGGTAGATATTCAGCGTTTGCGACATGCGAAAGATTAAGTGACATTTCTGCTTACAATCACTTACTTTCACAGTCGTTACTTATGGGTTCATAACTTGCGCAACAAAACGGGACCTATAGTTCAACAAACTTTTCGGAAGCATATCCGTAATACAGGTTTGACACTTAACCATCTTAACACAGATCAGGGGACAGAGTTTCTAAATAAAGCCCTTAGTCCTTGTGCGCAACACTTGGCCACGGGTTTTGAACAAGTATCGTACAATTTCAACTTCAACAAGTATCGTACAATTTCAACAATTAAGTACTTCCTAAAACATCCAAGGTCAAGGCAAAAGCTTAAGTAAGGTCATTTCTAAAGGACAACGTTAACATGCAAGGTACGTAAAGAATGCGGAACATTACGAAACGGTACGGAACAGTCCTATCTGAAAGAGCAAGGGATAAATTTTTACTTGACGCAAACGCAGGAAGAAAAGTTCCCATCGTAGGACGAGTGCATCGAACATTATTGGAGCGGATATTGTAACGCAAGAATGTGCTCGGGGTTACTAGAGGTGGTGTGTTAAGGGTGCGGCGTTCCGTACCCGTCTTGGGCAGTGTCACTCCCCAAGCTCCTTGGATGCCTTCCTCGAAGCGTCGTTTCTGGGGACTCGAGGTGGAATGCAAGGTGACTGCGAGGAGGTGACAGGTCAAGGCTAAGGTAAGTAGATAAAAGGTTAAGGTGAGAGGCAACTGAGTTAGTTGGATTTAGAAAAGGAAAGTCGAAGGAGTGAGTTAGTGAGAGTTAGTCGAGGAAAGACGAACGCGTTGAAGAAAGAGAGTGACAGGCGAGTTGAACAGAGAGAGTGGAACAGTTGTTGCGTTGAGTGTGAGTTGCGGTAATTGCGTTGTTAATGAGATGTTGAGTAGTGTGTTGCGGTGGTAAGGCGGTGACAGAAGTGTTGTAAGCTGTAAGGCCCGGCACAGGGCTAAGTTAACCCCTGTAACCCCACTGAATACACTTATATCCCACAAGCTGACCGTTTCCTTAAGGACCCGACGTGCGAAAATCGTCCTCACAACGAAATAGCGCGTCACAATATTGTGTTTCATGACGGAACACAATATGGAACGTTTCATTGATGTATTACAAAAGCTAACGGACAGGTATAATCGAAATTACCATAGGGCCATTGGACGAGCACCCAACCAAGTTACAGAAACAAATGGACTTGAAATGTCATCAAACATTAAAAAACAGAGAACTCCATCATACCCTTCTTTGCCACCTTCGAGTAGGCGATTCTGTGCGAATCAAAAACGATGTTAAATCATATTTCAACAAAGGCAATATTGTCCAAACTACCAAGGAGTTTTACAAATATGCACGTATTCAATCCAACCAACCTTTTGCATATCACCTCGTAGATATTGTAACGCTATAAGATCACTCGATCTAAAAAATAGTACAAAAAGGGGGCCCCTTTCCCAATTCGTGTGGTAAAGTTGTGTACCTCGGCGTCGCTGACTCGAACGGTGCCACGTTGCACCTGGTCGGGGGTAGCGAGGCCGAAGGTTATAGAAGGGGAAAAAAACTACACAGAGAGTCAGTTGGGGTTTTGAGTTAGGTCAGTGGGGCTTTTGAGCTAGAGAAGTGGAGTAATGAGTACCTGTTCTTGGACTTGTAAGTGAAAGCAATACACGTGTGGAAAATTGACGTGACAATATATAGGGGGAAAATATTGTGGGTCAGTTTTGCATAACTGAAGTAACCAAAGTAGCACCTCCTAACCTAAAGGCACAATAGAACGAGTATTACGAAAACTTTGAGCAACGTCAGGAGAAACAGTGTTGAAAGGTTGGCAATCTGAATTCAACACGTGGGTTAGCAGCTATGAGCTAATATGGCGAACAACATACAGTAATATGGCGAACAGCATCATTGGTGTAACACCGCCATGAAGGGTGCGCGTTCATGCTTGTTTAAAGCTGCGCATTCTCAATTCGCTTTTATTGTCCTTTTCTTTAGGAAGGTTCATCGCTCGACAAGGACCTTTCATACACTAAAGATATATGATATTCCAGCATGCCTAACTCGCAGAACGAGATCAGAAATCTGTAGCAATGGAATCGTTGTTTTTTTCCAGTTACATTGCACGAGACAACCAAATTGCATTGCAGGACAGAAATGTCCTTGATCTGGTCCAATGCAGGTGTACAGAAGATTTATTGGTTCGCGTTCAGCGAAGCACTTTTCCGACAATCTGAAGGGGAACATTGTCACTTTTTTCCATTATTTTGTTTCTTAATTTCGGACGGTGCACAATCCATATGTTGAGAAATCTTACGTAACTCGTAAGGGTAGGATGGTGCGCAAGCCTGTCCGGTTACTATAGCCTTCCCGGAATCGAATGTTTGAACCTTCGTCTTGTACTTCTCCACCCGTTTTTTGCCACGTCGTTCTCTATTTCACCTTGACGTTTTCTACCTGTTTTTGCCACGTCACTCCCTAGGTGAACCTTCCTGACCTTGAAAGAATGGAGTTCAGAGTCATGCACCAGTCGAAGGCGTAAACTAAAGCGTGAAGGAACAGTTTATAGTGAGCAGTACCGTAGTTATCCTTTCTTTTCTGTATTCTGTGCACCAATCGGCGTATGTTTTAAGTTGGGCTAATAAAGTTCGTGTATCCAGTTATTCGAAAAACTCGTGCCTTATTTTTCATCACATTTTCCCACATTTTGGTTCTCCGAGCCGGATCTGGTAAGACAAACTGATTTATTTACCATCATGGGACTTACGCCGATTGAGAAACTACGCGCTACCTGAGCATCCTTGATTTCAACTTTCAACATAAAATGTGAATCCCTTCAGACGCTCATCGACACGCCGAAACCAGGAAGCAGACAACAGAAAGCTCTAACAACTAACAACGAAACTCAACAAGATTAGCGATATCACCGACGAGATTGTGCAACTGTTGAATACAGTCGATGAAGTCTCCAACGAATCGCAAACTGTTGATGCCATGCGAGATCATCTTATTTGACATGAAGAAGCCGCTGAAAACCTTCTAAAACATGCATCGACTGTTGAACAGCCCAGGGAAACTGTCTCCCACGCGAAACTTCCGAAGATGAATCTAAAATCCTTTGACGGAGATATATTCCAATGGCGAACTTTCTGGCAGCGGTTCGAGTCCACGATCCACCAGAATTCTACACTCTCCAAGATTGACCGTTTCAACTACCTAGAATCTCTACTTCAAGGAAACGCGGCGAAAGTTATCGAAGGACTACCAGTCACCGACGAGACCTATGACGACACAATTAAGCTCCTTAAGGACCGTTTCGGCAAACCCGATATCTTAATTTCAGCCTGCATACAAGGCCTATTTGCGTTACCTAAGTCAAGAAACCCAGCCTTGCCGCCTTTCGGAACTTGGTTGAATCCTGCAGTGTCCATGTGCGTAGTTTAAACTCGATGGGAGTAACATCAGGGCACTACAGCACACTACTTTGTCCTGTTTTGCTTTCAAAGATACCTGAAGAGACCCGCCTGTTGTGGACGAGGCGGGCGAAAGCCAAGTCCAACAACCTCGATCAAGCTACTAGAATTTATGAACGACAAATTTGACTCGATGTAACGTTGAGTCAGTGGGGCTTTTGAGCTAGAGAAGTGGAGTACTGAGTACCTGTTCTTGGAGTTGTATGTGAAAGCAATACACGTGTCGAAAACTGACGTGACAATATCATATACATTTCCTGATTGAAATGTAACCTCGAGGGCAGTTATACTCGGTGAGAGGTCAGTTAGGTAAAGCAAAGGTCAGAGAGAGGTGGAAAGAGCTGAGGGTCAGGAGTCATCATCATTAACATTTCGTTTCCACACTTATAGATTAATAAACAAAACCTTAGAAAAAAATTACACTAAAAGGTACACCAGCCTAGCCTGGAAGAGATTCAAGCATACAAGACAAACACTCTGTCGCAGACGGAAACCGCGCGGGACACAGCATCCGCTATGTTTAAACTTCCCGCGGTGCACTGTGATGTAACGGCCATGGGAGACAACGGTCACCCACGTAGAGCCTTGGTTCGAGGCTAGCGGGATTCGATTGTTGTGGCGGAACATGCACAGTGAATGCATGTTAAATCTTCTGGCCCTTATATTTTGGTGTATTGCATTTATCCGAAGTGAGCAAATTGCTTTATTTAAAGACTATAGTTCCCTGTCATCGAAAGTAAGTTGTATAGGTGACACTCTCTTGTCACGTTTGTCCAAGTCCACATTGCAAATGGTTTTAACAGCAGTTCTTAGCTCCGAACAACTCAAGAGTCATACCGCTATCATCGCCAAATTGGAAGAGCGGTGCAACGCAGTGAGAAATCACCACTTTTGGCGTCAAAGATTTGCATTACGCAAACAAATGGCGAGAGAGCGAGTAGACGACTTGCTATGTGAACTTCGTGATTTGTCAAGACAATGCATATTATCAAAGGACTGCTGCGGCTCATCCAAATCGACAAGGGTATTAGGCCAAGTAGTATACAGCGCGGCAGACGACAAGACAAAAGCTACTTGAGAAAGAGACAAACCTCACCCTCAACGAATCTGTGGCCATGCTGAAGTCATACGAAGTCGCAGCACTCAAAAACCCGAAAATTAAAGGTGAAAGCGGAGCTGCAATTTGTGGCGTTTCCAAGACGGGCAAGCCATCAAAGCAGTTTTCAGCACCTCCTAGGCCAAAGAAACACGCAAAACGCACGAACACAGCCCTCCTACAAAGGCAAGATTCTCTTAGTGTGGCACCGAATAGAAACACGCAAGCACAGGCTGTCCAGCAAACGGCAAAGAGTAAAGAAAATGCGGGAAAATGGCAAATTTCATGGGCGTATGTGGAAGCAATGGCAGAACAGCTATACAAGCGGTATACATCGGTTCGGCGAAGCAGAATCCCAGTTCAGCGGCAACAAACAAAATAGTCAAGATTAAGATCGTACCAACCCGAAGAAAATCACAGAAATCCTGCTTTTGCCGCACACGGAAGCGGACATCGACGCAAGCGTATGTATAAAGACCTGCTAAAAAGCGTGGTATTATCGCTGCAGCACTACTAGCATTTAGAGCCAGAGGCGAAAAAATTACCACTGCAGGCACATCCCAGGCGACGTCCGATGGGATCGCGGGAGACGGGAAGTCTCACCCTGTAAAAACGTTTTTTCACGTTCTGAAAAACTTAAGGCATTTTGTGCTATCCGAAGGCACCAAGAAAGTTCTACAGATGTTACTTGATGACTACCCACACGTCCGAATTAGGGAAGTCTCTACGAAAACCTCCTTAGAGGAACCAGCCGAGACGCCAGCACGTAATTTAGATGCCATAGAAATCTTCCCGAAAATGATGGCAGAGAGCAAAGCTGGCACCGGTGCGGTCAAGTCCAGCAAGCAGAGGTACCTTCAAAAGCTCATGGATGAGTTTCCCGAAGTCTTCGATGGCGTTTGCAGGACAATATCCGGCCAACCATGACAATTCTAGTTAAAAGGCGCGTTACCCGTAACATTGAAGGGGTCGCGACTTGTTTCGTAAATTTGGTGCCAAAATTTAAGGAAGAGTTGGAGTCTCTGAGAAACAAGGCATAATCCGGAAGGATTCGGAAACTACGGTATGGGTGCATCCAATCGTCTTGGAGACGAAGGAGGAAGGGATACGACTATTCGTTGACTTCCGGGAACTAAACAAATGCATTGTTCGCCCGAAGTTTGAGTTCACCATACTATTTCAGGCAGCACGAACAATTCCACAGGGGAAGAAAATTTTTCTTACTGCGGGAGATGCCTTAAAAGGGTAGCACCAAGTAAAATTGGACGAAGAGCCGTCCGAATTGACAACGTTCTCCAACCCGTTTAGTCGGTATCACTACTTGCAACTACCATTCGGTATTACACACGGGGGGACGAATATGGACGTCGCATTTCAAAAGTTTTTGAAGGCTTCCCTCAAAGCCGATGTGTGGTGGAAGACATCGTTTTTTTTCAGCCTATTACAATAGCCACCTGCAATCGATTCGGCAGTTGTTCCGAAAAGCAGCACGAAAACAGTAAATGGAAAGAAAATTCAGTTCGCTGATTTGGAAGCGATGTTTTGTGGCTTTACTCTTAGTAGCAGTGGATTTAAGCCCGATCCCGAGTAAACGATGACAATTAAGCAGTTTCCAACATCTAAGAAGTGTAACAGATGTTCGAGGTTTCAATTGGTTTTGCCGACAAGTGGGAATTTCTCGAAGAAACTGGCCAAAGCCCTCATTCCGCTGTAATCACTCTTGAAGGACCGCGTTCTTCGAGCGGACCACTACTCGTGAAGAGGCAAAGGATCAGCTGTTATACGTCGAAGGACCAGCTAGGCGAAGGACCACCAGCATTTGAAGCATGGATTTGCAATCCTCGACACCGTTGGAAATCTAGATCTAATCTTGAAGAAGATCAAAAAGGCAGCCGATGCAGATTCCGTACTTCAGGAGCTTTGCACATCCATTCTGAACAGTTTCCCTAACGAGAAATGTTACCTACCTGCAGAACTGCGACCGTTTTGGAGCATGAGGAGATCTTAAACAATTGACGAAGAAGATGGCATGTTGGTCACAAGATCAAGAATAGTGGTAACTGCAGCTTACCGAAAGGAATTGTTGAAAGACTTGATTCAAATGCACCGAGGAGTTACGAAGCTAAAGCAACGCGGACGACAAACCCTATACTTGCCAAATATGGACGTGGACACAGCAAATGCCGCACGATCCTGCGTTACATGCACACAAAAATTACCATAACTTCCTCCAGAGCCAATGCGTTATCATGATCCAGCAGCATGGTCGTTCAAAATATTGCACGTGGGCCTAGCAACGATCAGGGGATGAGATATTCTAGTCATGGTGGACCAATTCAGTGGATGTCCACATATAGCTGCGTTTCCAAACCAAAATACTTCTGCACAGAAAGTCGTAGACGCGACTTGCCACTACTTCGTTAACGACCCCGGAACGCCTGTAAAGTTCTTCTCAGACAACGGGCTCCAGTTTACTAGCGCAGAATTCAGGAACTTCCTGAAGGATTGGGGTACTGTGCAAAGCACATCTTCGCCACACTACCCACAATCAAATGGTTTAGCGAAACCGCCGTCAAGAGCATGAAGAAGCTAATCGAAGGAGCATAGGAGAGAGGAGCCTACAAAGAAAACAAATTTGGAAAGGCATTGCTACTTTTCCGGAACGCTCCAAAACAAGGTGCAGCTTCCCCAGCCCAGCTAATTTTCGGAAGACCCCTGCTTGATCTCCTTCCAGCACATCGCCGCTCGTTCGAAGCGAAATGGCAGAAGGCAGCCATAGAACTTGAGAGGAAGCACGACACACCAACGAAATCCGAAAAGCCCATTATGACAAACGGGTACACACGTTGCGGGACTTGGACTTTGGAAACCACGTCCTGATTAAGCATCCCGTCACCAAAGGTGGGACACACCAGGTGTCATAGTAGAAGTCGGACGTAATTGCGATTACATAATGAAAACACGGACAGGTCGCATTTTCCGCCGCAATAGATGTCTCTTACGAAGAAAAGTCCCAAGTATGCCAGGATCGGCATCAATATTGCCGCCCAAGCCGATTCATTGATAGAAAGTGTCATTGCACCGATGGCTCGAAAGATGACGAAGAAAAGGTAGGAGCGGGGGCATTTGCAGCAAGTGGAGACAGGATGGTGGCGTTTGCTCTAACGAAGTACTCGTCGGTGAAGGCCGCTGACCCTTTACGCGATTCTGGAAGCACTTAAACTTACCGAGAAGGCAGGAATGGCAAAATACGCAAATATAATAGACTCACGGGCAGCAATTTTAGCTATAAAAAAAACTACGATGCCAAGAAACATTACAGAATGATTCAAGAGATTCGAAGGCTGTTAAAAAGAAAGGGAAAAAAGTGGAAGGAAATTTTGGTGATCCAGTGGATTCCAGGACGTGAAGGGAGCGAGGGAAATGAGAAAGCAGACTTTGTTGCCGAATTGGGTCCAGTTGCTATCTTAGTAAAAATATCCCAAATGAGGAACTCATGACTGTCTACAGAAGAGCGAAAAAAAAATCTTAGATTCTTGAAAGACGGACACACTCAAAAAATGTGAAGATAGCAAAAACTCTTAAACCCCAACATTGGCTGGAACACCCTTATAAGGAGGGTAGCGGTAGCACTCCTCAGATTAAGACGTAATCACGCAAAAGTGGGAATATGGCTCAAGAGATTTAATGTCAAAGACTCAGACAGGTGTGAAAATTGCTGGGAAGAGAAAGACACAATGTGTCTTTCGAAAAGACATACGTATGGATGTGTCTGTCGAGAAGCACATGGTCTGATACAAAATTTCAAATTTTCAACTGCTTTGTTTTCAAAAGCTGACGAACGTGACATCTGTAACTTTCAAGCTTAGGTGAAACTGTATCTAAATTTACTGTTTACACTAATTTTTACTTTTACTGAATATTAATTGTGTTGGAGCTAAAAGCAAGAAATACCTTGGTAGTAAGGGTAAAACTCGGCTCATGTTTATTTTTTGTTATTTTCACTGGCGCTTTCAGTGGGCAGAATCTACATTACACCTACCGTCAATTGGGGTTATGTACACGTGTAGTCAATAATGTGCCCGTCAGATGCACAGTTGCGACTTAAAACAGACCAACAGCCTGTACACGCGGGGTAACTTTGAACAAATTATAGGAGATCGGTGTCCATTTACTGCTTCTCAACTACGCAATGCAACAAGGTAGGTGTCATCAAATTCAGCGAGGATACACTTCCTTAGGATAACAAAACAAATTTTTTTATTGATATATTTCCTGGCAACAAGAAATTAAACAAAAAAGTTAATTTCCGCAAAGCGTCAGTGGAAACGTACCATAAAAGTTCGAGTAAATAAAAACTATATTCAGTTCTGCCTCAAGCGATATTATATTTCTGAACACGTGGTAAATGTTCTCTTTGCACGATTTCAACACAACACTTGGAAAACAGTGAAATGACCTAGTCACATGAGCGAGTGCTTGGAATAACCCAGAAAGTCTTAAAAAAAAAGAATGGCACAACGAACAGAAATAACATCATTTGGAGAAATTATTTCTCTGTAAATTTCATTCACCTACGAGTCACACTGTATAAAAAGCTAAGAGAATTCTGTTCTGTTTCTTCTAAAAAAAAGTCATTTATATAGGATATTTTGCATTCATTGCATGGTCGGTAAAAATAACCCTCACTGCAAAAACTGAATCAAGAAAGATTCCATCTTCCTTTTTCACTGCTTTATGACTGAGCTTCTTCAGAAAAATAACTGGAAGTCTTTTCAAACATTTCTGTACCGAAATTTGATTTTCCAAATGCCATCTAACCTTACGTTTCAGTGAATATAAATTACCGATTATTCTTATCACAAAACTGACCTAATAATTGACTTTTCTTTCTCTTTCCAGAAAAAAAGTAAATAAAAAATCCTCTCTTCCTGTGATATTAATTTTTCTTGTGCTTTGGTTTTAGTACTTTCGTCATGGAGAGCTTTAATTTTAAGTCTCAATATCATTCCGGAAACAAAAAGAATTTTGGTTTAGGAATCTTTGTCACTTAAGACATCTTCTCCTTCGGCTTGCGATAGCAGATCTTTTTTCGGTTTTAAGAGATGTAATGTCTTGTTCTCCCACTTTTCTTGGTTCTGGAGCACTTCAAATGTGTTTTGCGAAACGAAGGCATCGGGGTCGCCGTAATTGGGCGGATTCGCTTTAGGGTCGTAGCCTAATTTGGCCAACATGGGTGCTAATTCGGCCATATCTCGTACCACATCAGCTGGGATTACCCCGACCCATTTGGACAAAGCTTCTATGTTGATGGGTTTTACCACTTGGTCCGATGATCTCTCCACCCTGCCAAATAAAAAAAAAGGAAAAATACATCGCTAAAAACGGTCAGATAGAAAATATTATAACAAGAAAATAATAGGTCAAAAAATAATTTTTAAGAAAGAAAACCACGAACAAATTTTGGTCTATTCTTCTGTCTACTAACCCGGAAAGAAATACAGGGAAACAAACAAAAAGTAAACTCAACTAAACTGTAGCACAAAAGCAGAAATTCTATGGTTATTTTACTTGGAGAGTGAGATTCCGCCTGGTTTGTTGATGAGTTGTTCGTGATGGAGAACGACGTCATCCCAAGGCACGTCTAAGAAGGTCATGATCTTCTGAAGCCATTCTTTCGGGTGCAGCACCAGTTGCTCGTAGTACACCATCATACAGCGCGAGGATCCCACGCTATTGCACTCTTTGTACATGGTTTCGATGGCTTGGTTCCACCGCTGCATGCACGACCGGTAATTGGTTAGGTCGAACCCGGTGATCGTTACCTAAAACACAAATGAACAATCAACGCTGGCCTTGAAAGTTTTAAATACATGTTTAATTATAAATACTTCCTTAATTATCTTAAATACTGGAACATTGTTTTGTCTATTCTTTCCTTTCATTCAACCTACTTTATTCATTACTTAATTTAGCTAATTTTTTCACCATATTTTGGATTGTCTCATTCTCTGAAACTTTTTAAGTTTTTAGTCAAACTAAACCTAAACAAACCTAGCTAAAACTAATCAAGCCTCACCTAACTAAACCGTTTTCGATGAGTGTAATCTAGCTTATCATAGCCTAACTTAATATGAGCTAACCAAACGTAAGATAACCTAACATAACCTAAAACTGTATTAACGTAACCTATTTTAATTTAGCGCCATCTGAGTCAACCTAACGCGGCTTACAATATTGTAACGTAAAATAAACTAACCAATGATTTAACTACACATAATTTAACCTAACATAACTTTAAGTAACCTAACTCAATTGAACGTAACCTAACCAGGTTGTGTCCTCTATTCTAACTTACCATAGCCTAACCGAACTTGACGTAAGCTAAACAATTTAACAACCCTACCCAGCCTTACCTAACTTAACCTAACCAATGATAACCTAGGCCTTTTTCGCTTTTTAATTCCAGTTCTTCATGCTTATATTTTCGTCTACTTCTCAGTTTCACACTTGACTCTGTGTAACAATAAAAATATCTTGTTTTTACTCCAGTTTCTTTGACTATAACATTCATTTACAATTTTTGTTCCTTTTTTTTCTCTTACTTTTCGACTGATGATGGAATGAACTGTCGCGCGTCCATCGCGCAACATGAGGATGAACTTGGCGTTAGGGAAGAGTTGCGATAAATAAACCGCAGATTTCATAGTAAAAGGATCTTTGTTACACAACCGTGGCGCTGGTTCACCATGGCGAGCCATTACTTCCACAATAAAAGCTCCTACTGCATTGTTTAAAACCTTAAAAAAAGTACTCATGAGCTTCTGATATTTACATTCGCACTGTTTAAGTGGAATTTTGTTTTTTTTTAATAGCTGAAATTCGCTTACTTCCGGGAACACTCCTGCTTCCTCTAACCGCATCGATTCTTTGGGAGATTTGTACCATTGAGCCCGCATTTGCAACAATCGGGGCACTACCCGTGTCTCTTCTCCACATCTAAATGAAAAAACTAATTAGAAATAAAAGATAAAAGCGGCTAAAATATAACACAGATACAGCCTATGCAAGTCAATATTCACAGTTGACAATACGCAACGCTCACACCGAGATAAGAAATGACAATATCACACAAATACGGCAAAAAAATATACCAAGATAAAAACACTTTAAAATGCTAAGACTTTTTTTATTTTACAAGTCTATTACTTGTTACTATCCAACCTATTTTTTTTTTCACTATAGACAATTAATAACCAAAAAACGCATCCAGGAACATAGCAGAAAAACACTACTGATTGTTACTTAATACACAAACTAGTACACAAAACAATCGCAAATCTTTAAAATCTCAGCAATGCTTTACACCTAATAATTACTTACCTACTTAAATTTTTAACTTCATCAATATTTTCATTCAATTTACTCTATTCCAAACTTACCTAATATCTGGATGTGCGTCGAGGAGCACTCTCGCTAACGTGGTGCCCGATCTCGGCATTCCTCCGATGAAAATAAACGGCGAATTTCGGTCATACCGGTACGCCTTCTCTTCTTCTTGGCCTGGGCTGAGAACCACGTGCTGTAACAAAGGCTGTGAGCACATTGTGTGTTGCCGGATTCGTTATTTATTTATTTTTTCATAGTTTTTTTTCGGTGGTGTGAATGGAGTAGGGAAAAGTGAATGGCGACAAAAGCGAAAGATGTGCCCGAGGAAGAACGCAGAGCACCCGGAGAGGAAGTGGTTAATAACCCAGAAGTTGAAATTGGATTAGTTTAAGGAAATTTATTAAAATTCAGGACATTTTAATGTTTTAGGCCTAAATTAAATCAAAACTAAATTAAAATACCTGGTTGTCGACACCGAAATTCGGACAACGACGATTACTGTACGACATTAAGCCGTACATACAGGTGCCTATAATTGTAGCCCATAGCAAAAATTTCTTTGTAGAATACCGAAGACCCATTTTTGTCAAGTTTCAGTTGAGTTTTTCGTGATACGTATTTTTTTTCGTGGCTTTCCACTGTCGTTTACCTAGCAAAAAGTTGGTTATTATACGTCTTATGTTTCGTAGCTAATTTTCTTATGCAAAAGAAGGATTACAGAGCGACGGGAACACTCAACGACAGAGAAAAAGTGATTAACCGAACGCAAATTACGACGGAGCTTATCATCCACAATAACAATTCGACAGATCGCCGTTTCGAGCGCTGTTGGTTTTTGATTTCATCTTATGTACCAAGACATTTCGCTTCTTCACTGGTGTTTGATCAAAATGCACTATTAAATTCGCACGATAACAAAAGCAAACCCGCAGAAAGTTCAGTTTGGATTCCTGTTTTCGTGTTACGTGTTACGGGTGACGTTTAGGAATCGATTTGCGGTGTTCAATTGCTTTCTTCGTATCGAAAGATTTCTTTCCGCTGTAAATATCGATTGCTACAAATCAATTATGTATTTAAAATCTTCGAGTGAATGTCGATAGTGATACCAAGCTTTGTCCTTGGATGGAATGCGATCTGAGGCTAACTTCTGTACAGTGTCGGTTGGAGGCAGAGGGGGGATGGAAGGGTGCTTTTGTTGATGTAGCTGTTAATTGCTCTATTGACGTTACGACCGTTTTGTGTGTGAGCGGACGGCTGCATGTCTAAAACCTTAAAATAGTCTTTATGATCATGTCCTAATAATGAGTCAGAACAATCGTTTTGTTGATTCTTTGTTTATTTGCGGTTTGAATACCCAAGTAGGATTAGAACCAAATCCTTTGCTCAGTAAGTGGAACCATATTTATTTTTCTTTTCCTTAAGCACATATATGACCTGTTTTTTATTTTTAAAAATTACAGAAGATCATAATGCATCCGCACCACCGTTAGAACGCTTTTACCAATCTAGTGTCCTCGCACATTTTCCTGAAAGTCATGAAGCGGTTAATGGAAACGCGGTTAATATGGTATATATATTTAAATAACATAATGTGTTTCAAGAGTTTGTAAATTTACGATTTTATTTTACAGTTGTGCATGCCCAGAGGCTTGCAATTCCGCGTGTGTCCGAAAGACAAAGCCGAAGAATGGCCAGATGGTGAAACAACCACTTTTCACCCATTTATTATCACGAGTGAAAACGGTTCCCAGATTCACGGTTATTCGTTGACTTGTTGGGAGCAAGTGCAGGATCCAGGCATACTGAACGCCATGGTTTCGCTGCAGGTATACGATTGGGAACTTTTCGGTTATATAACCTAACTAAAGCGCACCGTAAAACTACTCATTTTATCCTAACACAATGTAATCTAGTTTAACTAAATTCACCATAACTTAGCATATCTAAACCTAATCTAGCGAAATTATAATCCAATCTAAGCTAAATTAACCTAGTTTAAGCTTTTTGTACACCAACCTTTCTCTTGGAACCAGCCTTGGAAATGGGGGGGAAAGTTTCAGGATGATTTCGCGAAAACCGTTTAATATACTTCAGCAATTTTTCGACAGTAAATTTTTGATTATTTATACCTATCACTTCGTTGAATTACGTTAAAAAAATTTTTTTACACTTTTGCGTAATGTTTTCGGAAGCAGAATGTGGGAGCTAACATAGTTTATACTTCGTCTTAAAAGCCGACAAAGTGGTACTATGGACTGACAAGATTTTTCGGTAAAAATTCTTTTTCTTAAATATCTATAGAAAGGAGTGGGGAAAAAACGTATATTCCCTGTTCTTTCGAAATTTAAAAGGCGCAAAATTTGATCAAATTCCTGCAAATTTACCCGTAGCTTTTTTGGATGCTTAACATGCCAATGCGCGACAACTATTGTGCATAATTGTACTGTCGAGAAATTTTTAAAAGTATCAAAAAAGCTTTGACAAAAAATTCCCATGGATGTAGCTCACAAGACCAGGTGGTAGAGTGTGGCCTAAATTGAACCTAAGGAAAATTAATTTAACTTAACCTCGTCTAACTTCAATCAAACCAAAACTAACCTAATGAAACTTAATTAAACCTAATCCACGAAATCTTACCTAACATAACCGAACTATAAAAGCGTAACGTAACTTAGCCTAAATTAATGCACCCAAAACAAAATTATTTGAGCCAAACCTAGTTTAACTATACTTGCTTTAACCTATGTTAGCGTATTTTTTCCTTCATTCCATCTTTTCTTTCAATTCTTGAATTTTTATTTTTCTGTTAATCTTTATTTCTCAGTAGGTCGAATATATAATATCTATCTATTATTTAACCTCTTTTGTGGATCATTAATTTCATCGCAGATTGCATTTGTTTATTTTACGAAAGTAACGTGAGTTGACGTTTAAAGAGTTAAAGTGTCTGTCTTTAGACGATGCACGTGGCGGAAACCAGTCCCAAATTTCCTTTCTTGACTTCCCAGCAACACCAGTCGTCAACTCACTCGTTGCCTAGACACTTTCGCGTCAAAGCCAGTGAGCTCTCACATTCCCCGTCTCCGTTAACCACCGGGTTCTTTCATTTCGATCCGGATCGACACTGGCTCTTGGCCTCCAAGTGTATCGTCCTCGTCTGTACCTTGCCTTTGGTCCATTCCGCGCGTGCTTTACTCCAAAATGTTTACAAGTAACTTGGTTTCTTCCTCTTTCAGTGAATTTACTTCATTTTTATAAATGTCAATGCTTATGTTTCAATCCGGGCAGCTAAGCATTTTTTCTCTTCCATTAATTCGGAAAAAGTGGTTTGCTTCAATTTTTGCTGAACTTCAAAGAATTCTAACTATTTTGATCAAAATTCTTAAAAGTTTAGGAAAAAATTCTAGAGATTTTAGAATATTTTAGAATATTTATCTTTTAAAGTTGTTATTGATGGCCTGTAATTTTTTAGTTATTTTATGGATTTTTTTACTTTTTTTTCCTTAACAGCTAAAGCTTTACGACTTAAAAGCTAATCATTAACAAATTCATGTATAACAAGAAATTCTCCTTAACGTTTTAATTTTATTTTTATATTTTTTAAAGATTTTTCACTTTTTTTCATTTTTTAAAGAATTTTTTGTTTTCTTTTAATTTTTTAATTTATAATGTTAACGTTTTGAAGGACCTTACACTCGAGCTTGTATTCGTCTCACGTTACGGTCCATGACGTCACGACGACCATGTACCATCTGCTGTATCATATTCCGTTGCCCAGCCCTAATCACGCCCTGCTGTACAAACCGGGCCCAAGTGTGTTACAACGCCCCGCCATCCACCTGGGCGAATTGCCGCTTTGCGATTATCCTCTCAGGGAACTCTTCACCCTCTTCCGCACCGAAGCTGTTTTGCAGCTCCTTACGAGTATCTTACTCGAGCATCAGATTCTCTTATACTCCAAAGGTAAACTTAATTCCTTTCCCATTTATTTATTTATCTCACACATTTTTTCACGACCTACACGAAGTTTTGTAAATGTGTTGCAGATTCTTTTTCAATAGACTGATAAGTCAAGATGTAATGTTTTCCGCGATCTAGATATTTTTTTCTCGTAGAAGTTGCACAATGTAAAAAACTATATTTTACGAAAGTATTTAGCTATAATTTTACGATAAGCTTACAACTTTCATTTTTAGGAAATTCTAGATTTTTGTATTTTTTTTAGAAATTTTACGTAGTTTGACGAATTTACTTTTTTATTTACTTTTTATTTCAGTGAAAAGATATTCAATTAAGTTTAATTTATGCATTTGGTTCTGTTAAACAGAATGCTATCGTTTGATGTTGGTCGGGGAGTGTCTGTCGGCCCTACTGTGGCCGTTTTCCTGGCCTCACGTGTACGTGCCCATCTTGCCTGCAGCGATGAGGCACTTTTTGGACGCGCCGGTACCGTACGTCATGGGTTTGCACGTCCTCAGCGGTGCCGGCAGCTCGTCGCAGCCGTCGAATCCCATGGAAGGGGCAGAGCCTCAAGCTAATGCTTGTGTAGTGGATATTGACAATGGTTTAATTGAATTCCCTGAGGATTTGCCCCCTTTTCCGCACCAACATGAAGTCTTGGAAGAATTGCAGGAAATCCTTAAAATGTACCAAATAACCTCCGCACAACCGTGAGTTTTTATTTCGTTTCATCGATTTTCTCTTATTACGGTACGTTTGCTTGACTTTGTAACGTCAATTGGGATTATCCTGAACACATGCGGTAAAGTAGAAAGTCTACTGTCCCTCAACTTAACGCAGCAATCAAGGTGTCCTTAGACTCAGCGATGAATAGCCTTTTAACCGTTTTTTGGGGGGCAGGGGGGAGGGAAGCAAAACTGTATTTTTTAAACATTTCGTGACATTGAGGTGGCAATGAGGTTGAAAATCAGACAGTTTCTTGGTACATTTTTAGAACCTTAAATTTTTTTTAACGAAAGTTCATGACAGTTAAAAAGCTCAGTTTTTTCAGAAAGATACTGTAAGACCTCCTTTACGTCAGTTGAGTCAAAACAAATTTATAAAATTTTGACTCCAGGTAAATTCGATATTCAACGTTCCCCAGCGAACTGCGATCCTTTTCTCATGTTACGGCTTACAGATTTTTGAGGGAGGCACGTAGGACTAGGGATTATGCGATTTGCGATGAAAAAGCGCATGAAAACTTTTCTCTAATCAGAACCTAACTGAATCTAACTTAATCCAGCTAGACTAACCTAAGAAATTCTAAACCTAACGTGACTGAATACCCTGATAGTTTTATGTTTAATGCTATTGTAGCACGCTAAATGAAAAAGAACATTCGGAAATTAAACTTGTAACATGGAAAACAAAAAAGCCTTTTTCGACTGTCTTGTCCTTTGTTTGTGTGAACCAGTTTGGCTATTGCCTATTGCTGATCTGCTGTGTTGCGTTATTGACTTCAGTGAGTTACAAAAGTATCTGAGTAGAGATGTGATGGAAAGATAATGCTTTCGCCTTACTTCCAACACGGGACTAAACATAAAGGAAGGGAGCAAGGGTTTTCTTGCACCTATAGTCTCGTTGATCTTTGTTGCATTTCTACCTCAGGGCCCTACGATTGCTTTGCTCTCTTATTTGTTTCCTTCGTTCTTGGCTTCTTTCTTTTTGTCGTCTTTGTCTTTGTTTTCTTCGAAATTTACTTCCTTTCTTTTTATTTTCTCTTTTATTTACTCTCTCCACTTTTAAAATTAATTTTCGAATTCATTCTCAAGTTTAATTTTTCTTATTTTTATTTCATTTTTTAGTTATTGTGTTTGTTCTTGTTTCTATCGTAGGAGTCAACCTCAGACGAAGCACAGGAGGAAAATGTCGTGGAACTCGGAAAGCGAGCGTTGGTTGAACGAAATGAATGACAATCAAGTCATGAACGATTGGACCACTAATCAATCTAATAAAACCATCTTGGAACAGTCACCAGTCTTCCAACGTGTTGCAGCCATTGCTCAACGCACAGGTATACACAAATATCCGAGTGTGTTTTGCCAAATTTAAAGTTCTGTTTCAGTTACTTGAGCCTAAATAAGTCTCAAGTAGTGTGACACTTTGATTTAAAAAGAAAAACAAAAGATTCCTCGATAAGATGAATATTCTCGCTTATGGCCGATTTACATAGGAATTTCTCAGCACGAATTTAACTAATCGTTCAATATTTTCCACACTTTTGGAAGCAAAATTTTACTTTAATGTTTAACGTTTGGTTTTAAGATATTTCTGAAAAGTGCTTTGTAGATTTTGAGCGCTTACATATTTTTTTGCGACTTTTGTCAATTAAGGAAAGTTTTTATAGTTATTTTTAAAAATAACTTTTAGTGCGGAAAAGTCCTAAAATCGATTAAACGCTTTTACGTAATCTTTGTCAAAATTTCGAAAATTTAGTTCCTGCGTAAAGGAAATTATGTCCCAACACAAAAATTATTTGCGTTAGGTGTCATCACGTCAATACACGATTGGGAGAAACCGAATCCGAAGAAGGCCATGCCACAGTGTGTGGACCCGTTGAAGCAGTATGAAACGGACATGAAACTTAACAACGCCCTCCGGGAAATTATTTTCCACCGTTTTCTCCATCTCTTCGCGGCCTACGAGCATTTTCTCATTCAACCGTCACAAGTAATTCCTTCAAAAAGTTATTTTCCTCGTTTTCCTTCCTTACTACTATTTTTGAAACCCATATTTTAATTTGAAAGGAAAATTACTTGTGTGTTCAGAAAAGTTGTATTTTTCTTAAAAAGCAGGATTTATTCATAGGAAAAGGGCTTTTTATGAAATAAAAAATTTGTCTTCGTGGATAATTGCAATTGACGAAAAATATTTGTTAAAACTATTGTTAGAATAAGAGTTTTTTTTTATTTTAGCAGGACGCAGACTCGTTCGCAGTAAGCCATTTTGACTCGGCGCCGTTTTTGTCAGACCAACCGAGACAGACTTTGGCCTTTTTAGCACGGTTCTTGGACACGCAACTTTTCACCAACTTTATCGACGCCAAGATCATGGCGCTACAGTCAGGAGCGGGGCCAGGACTACGGGATTCGCCCGTGGCCTTCTTTGATTTGCGCCTAAAACAGCTTCGGTATACTCTTTTCTACAATACTTAAGATCCTTTAATTAACTTGTAAAGATTTTCTAAAGAAAATTTCGTTAATTTAGTTAAATTTTAAGAAAAAAGTAACGAAATTTGTGAATTTTCATTGAGAGTACTTGAAGAGGCTGATAAATTATCGAAAGTGGAAACGTTGCAATGAAAATGGAAAACAAGGAATTTTCAGATTAATTTTAATAATTTTCTGAGAAACATTGCGTTTTCATAAAATGTGAAGCGAAAATCTAATGGCAAGAATTAATCTTTCGTTTGGAATATTTGAAGAAAATCAAAATGTTGAAAATCAAAAAGTGAAGTCAAAAAGTTAAACACTACGAAATTTTCAAGCGCTTACAAGGATTTTCTACGTTAATTATTTTTGAAAATAATAATTTACAGAATTTAAATTGCAATTTAGTAAAACTGGCAAAAACTTCGTTGAAATTACTTTAAAAAATTCAGGAATGTTAAGAGCGAAAAGTTAACTAAGAATAAAGAAATCTGAAAATTTATGAAATTTTCAGCTATTTTTAACAATTAAAGAGAATTTTGTTAAAATTACGTGTTGAATAGATGCTTACCGAAATTACTGTAAATATCGTTGGGTGTAGTTGGTAAAGCCGAGAAATGTCAGAACGGAACGTTAAAAACTGAAATGAAGTCTAAAAGTGAAAACCAGGAAATTTTCGACTACTTTAACGAACTTTTAAAGAAACTTTCATTACAACAAAATTTGAGGTGAAATCTTGAAAGAATTTAACTGAAGTTTTGCTGTAATTGAACACTTTTTTACTTTTCCGTTTTCGTGTTTCTTTATTCGATTTTTATTTCATATTGTTGGTCTTTAATATTCTGTTTATATTTTTCAACATTAAAAATTATGTTTGTGTATTGTTCAATTTATAAAACTTTTCGTTCTTTGCAGGGATCAGTTAGGCGAATCGACGCGGACGCCAGGTTACGAACCTTGCAAGTGTTTTTACGACACGGAGAACTTGTTGATCCAACGGCTAGCCAAAGCCACTCCCCTTGCACTCCCGGAGCGCGTATCCCCCCCTCTAGAGCTGGAAAAGAAAGATGGTTACCCCCGGGCTTGGTTTTTGACTCGGTTTCCGCTCCCGGACGCTAATCTACTTAACCAGATACCGGCTGCTACTTTAAAGTAAATAAAGATTTTGTTCTGAAACACGAAAACATGAAAAAATATTTGTATACAAATAAATAGTAACAGGAGATTTTAAAATTTCTTACAAAGTTTTCTTGCTATTTTTATCGTTTTTAATCAATTTGCCGCTGTCGTATTATTTTTACACTAGCCCCAAAGAAACTATTTATATTGTGTTCTTTTTTGTCAGTTTTGTAATTTTCTTAATTCGTTGCACTTACTTAACTGATTTATTGAGTGGCAACTCCTTCATTTAGGTATTTAGCTTATTTATTTCACCTTTTAAGTTGATTTATTGTAATCGGAATGTTAGTTACAAATCGGACTATTTTGACATATTTAACTTATTCGTTCACTTAATTTAACCATTTTATTTATATAACGGTTTCATGTTTATGTGAACACACTTTATTCATTTCGTTATATTTGAACACTTTTTCTAGCTTTTTTAGTGATTTTGACTTATTCATTGCATTGTGATGAATTCACTTACTTTAGCTAATTTTAACTACTTGTCTACTTGTTTTAACGTATTTCCTTAGTCGTGGAAAGAAAAAGAGTAGCTCAGCGGGCAAAAAGAAGGAAAAAATGCTGGAAAGATCTGCTAGCGGACCGGAAGTAACGGAGCAGAAGTTGGAGCAGTTGATTCCCAGCGCTGCCGCCATTGCACAGACGAACTGGAAGTTTGTTGAGCAATTATTGAAAGTAATATAATACTTCGACGTGTAAACGATACAAATAACAGATGCAAATGTTTTTCATTGGTGTCTTATTTACTTTGGTGTCTTTTTTATTTTTAGAAATTTTTACTTTTGAGTGAATTTATTGAATTTATTTGAATTTATTTATTTATGTATTGTTTAACAGGAGTGCAAAGCGAAAACGAAAAGACTCTTGGTGGATAAAATGGGCTCCGAAGCCGTCGAATTGGGTCACGGTCACGTGACTCTAGTGGGATTAGAAGAAAATCCGCTACTAGCTTCGCTATGCGACCTATTGGAGCGCATTTGGAGTCATGGCTTACAACAAAAGCAGGTGAGTAACGTTTTTTTTTTAATATCTGTTCAAATTCACCAAAATTTATTTGTAATTTGTTTATTTTCGAAATTTAGGGAAAGTCGGCATTATGGTCGCATTTGCTGCATTACCAAGAATTGGAAAACCGTGGAAATCCCCAATTACTGAGTTCTCAGTCTCAAAGTCCTAGTAAGTTCCTTGTTTTCTATCCAGCACTGTATCTATTGATTGTTAACAAAACAAAAGTAAAGTAAAAAATAACCCTAAAGTTAATAATCCTAAAATAATCCCTTACGTTCTTAAATCTTACACGCAGCCTTAGCATGGACAGTGTTCAGAAAACGCTTAGAGTGTGAGTCTCGATACTTATCACGAAGAAGAAGGGAATTTGTGATAATTTGTATTCATTGGTTTATTTTGGAAATTCAGATTTATCAACCTTAACGTTGGAAAGCGATCCAGTTTCTCCATTAGCGTCGCCCTTGCAGTCGCCTTCGCACCGAAAATCGCGTGATCGCGAACGTGAACCGAGACAGGAGTTGAAATTAAGGCCGTTGCCCGTTTCGGTGACCTTTGACATGCGGTAAACTTATTATCTGGAAAAATATCTATCTTGCGTTGAATTATGAATGGTTTTAAACGTACCAAACATTTCAAATATTTTAACGTTAAACATATCAAACGTAGTAAAAATTCTAACGTAAAGAAACGTTTAAAATGTTGACCTATTAAAGAATATATTCCTAAACGTTATGTAATTTCTAAAATATAGAATAAAAAAAATATTAATCTTTTGATTGAACTACGGATTGCCTTTCTTATGAAATATATCAAAATAATAAATGTAAAAGCAGATCAACAATGTTCGAAGAGCGTTTTAGATTTTTTTAACTATATTTGTTTGGGAATGTTTGATTTGTTCTCTAGGAATGTGCAAAGTATGAGTGAAATCAAAACAGAAGTGGGCTTAGCCAGAGCGTGGGTTCGGTTAGCGTTGGAGAAGAAGCTTTTGTCCACGCATTTACGGACTTTACTATCAAAAGAAAAACTTCTGCGGTGAGTTTTGCCATTTCTTCTTTGAATTTCGAAGATTTTGAGGATTTGCATGCAGTTTTGAATCATATTTGCTACTTGTGCAAGTTTATTTCTTGAAAACTAACATGTAGCACAAGTGAAGAGGTATAAGAAATTCTCGCTATAAAGAAAACTGTTCGTGTATCGAAAATTATGCACCGGCTACTGGGACTATTTTTAGCATACAGCTTAACATTAAACGATTTAAGGGAAACCGTAGGTTATTTACTGCTCCTCAAACATTCAAGATAACACAAAATAAATTAGTGGTCAGAAGCAGTGTTGAATCGCTTTATTACTATATGGAAACCAAGTTTTTTTTTGGACATGTTTTGTGGCAAAATAAGGTTCAGTACTTTGCGTATATTTTTTGCGTATTGGTTGTTGGTTGGTTGGTTTAAAAGACGACCGACATTGGATTGCGATGTATGGTCTTCTTCGGCTGCCTTCGGATTTTGCGTATTGTAATATTTTGGATTTCTCATTAGCAAAAGATAACTCTTGTCAGTTAAGAGCTCCGCTTACCAAAAAGATATTGCATTGGCCAGTCTTCTGTAATCGAAATCAAACTAAGTCACAGCCTTTTATCTCAGAGCAAATTCGATGTTCAAAGTTAACCAATAGATTGCGACCTTTTTCCCGCGTTGTAGCTTACGGTTTTTTGGGGGGTTGCGCCGCGGGAGAAAGTTGCTGTGTGTGATGTAAAAGAGCATGGCAATTTAGAAACCAAAACCTCCCTCACAGTTGAATGCATTTTGGCAAAAATACCAAAGTGATAGTAAAACCGAAAAAAAATGAAGAAGAAGAAAAAAATGAAGTTTGAAGTTTTAACTTTCTATTTTCTGCCGTTTTATTTTCACTTTTATTCTATTAGAACTGGTCATTTGTCACAAAGTAAATGGTCAAACGTGTTCAACTTATCCAAGAAAACTACACCGAGTAGAAATTTCGTGCAGAAATGTTATTTCTAATTTTTGCAATCTCTTGCCAACATTCGACGTTCTGTCTGTATTGGGCAACTTCGAACGCGTACTTAAAAAAAAAAAAAATACTCACACGCACCACCATGGAAGTAAAATCTCAGCGGCTTGTTTGATTCTGCACAGTATTCTACAGAGCTAGCACTTTTTTGGCTCTATTTTTACTAAAAAGTTATAGCCGAAATTGACAAGATAAACAACTTGTTTCCAAAATAACCCATCTGAAGGTATTTGTTTCTTTCTGTTGTTTTTTTTCACCCCTATTTATTTTGTTTCTACTTTATGTTTATTTTCTTTATCGTATACTTTCTGCTTTTTCAATAAAAACAAAAATTTTCGTTCGTTCGTTCTTAGCGCTTTTGTCGTTACTTCCATGCTTGTTGCATGTGTTTATTTATTTATTTTTTGTCATGCCGCAATTTTTTATTTGTTTTACTTTCTTTATAGGACGTTGTACAAACGATATGCGTTTCTGCGTTGTGAGGATGAGCGCGAGCAATTTTTGTTTCACCTTTTGTCCCTGAATGCGGTGGATTACCATTGCTATACCAATACTTACACCAGTACTGGTAAGTACTATAACGCAAACGTGTCGTAAAAAAACTCACAACACGCGAAAAACATTGAAAAAAAAATTTTTTCCTTTCTACTTAACAGTTGTTCCGTACCACGTGGTCGTTGTCTGCTCCAAGAAAGTCGCCGCGTCAGTTATGTCTTCCTGTCCGTATGTTGCAGTCTCCGGCACTTTGGGCGAGTCCGGTATTATCCATTTCTCGAGAAACAAGATGGAGTTTTTGTTCCAGGCAAGCAATATTTGTATTCCTAATTTTGACCTTTATTCGTTCTTTATTATTTTTGCATTTATTTTTATAATAAAATTGCTCGAAATTGAAGAATAATTGTTAGGTTGACGGAGTATTGATTTGGATTTTTTTTTAACGTTTTAGCACAAGAATTTGGGATTGCTAACTACACTTCGGATCGGCCACGATAATACGGGATTAAACCCACGTTGGTTGGTGGATTTCGTTCTTGTTCGCAATGGCGTCACTGGTCAAACTTACAGGTAACGAATTAAATAAAATATAAAAAGTTAATAATCAAATAGAAAATAAAAAGTATGTCTAAATTCAACTTTCCTCTCGGTTGTCTTAAATTTCATTTGTTTTATTCTCTCTTCGCGAATTTCAGTAACTACAAAATTTGTGTACTTTACTGAGTTACAGAGATTTGAGAAATAGTCTAGACAAAAATATTTTCACGACAGATGACAAGAGTGAGCTAGCTCATTGTTAGGTTCGGTTTGAGACATCATTTTCTAAAATAGAATCAGTCTATTTTTAACAAAATTATTTTTGAACGATTTTGGAGAGGATCTAATTGTATTTAAGCGAAATAGGTTTCCCTGTGGGCGGTGGCTTGGACGGGGTGTGGACGACGGTTCGAGCGAACGTTTGCTTGTGGCGGAAGCTACGGAATTTGGAGCCAATAGTAGTTTCGAGATGCTGTCACCCTCTTCAGCGGGTCACAACTACAGTTCAAGTTCATTACCCCGGGCTCGGAGTCCTAGCGTAGGTCCCGTAGGGTCCTTTTCGGATTTACGGAGCTTTAACGAAAGCGGAGGCACCAAAGCTAAGCTGACCGTACCGGAAATCCAGCAAATATTGGGTTAGAGTCGACAAATTTCTTCTTTTCACGAATTTTAGTTATTTTTATTTTCTTAACGATATTTAGTGTTTCCTTAGAATAAGTTTTCTAGTGATATTTTCTGAACTTTTAATGACTCACTTACTAATTTTACCCTACTATTGTTCCTAAGTGTGTTTCCAAAGATTATTTCTTATTTTCTTGTATTTATTTTTTTAAATTAATTTTGGACTATTTTTCCTACTCTTTTGCGCATATTTTTTAGCTTAATATTTCTTTTTGTTTGTCTCATTCAGGCGATAGTGTAAATACGTTAGTCAAGTATTTCCATCGTCCCAGCAACGAACGAGGCAGTTTGACGCCTTTGTTGTGCGGTGAAGGCGGATTGGTCAGTTGTGTCGAGCTGGTGCTGAGCTATGGATTCCGTAGTTCGCGGTTCTTCGGTCGAAATCTATACCTCTGGGATTATTTTAGTAATAATGTTCTAACTTCTCATATTTACAAACTTACGTTGTGTTTTTACAGTTAAAGTCAAAGAAAGCATAGAGGGCGGTGAATGCCCCAAGGGCAAAGCGGATATCGCGCGTTGGATTAGCGAAACTGTCAACCGTGTAGAGCAGGATGCTTCATCTCTGGGCAAAGATGGCAAATTTCAGTTGCTCGTCTGTTTAGGATTCAGGTATTGCATTGTGATAGAGAAGACAATATTCTTTTTTTTATAAAAAAATAACAATAAATTATAACTACATGTACGTTTTGGGTTACCTATACATCGCATTCTTTACCAATTTTCGTGATAAAAAGTTGCTTTCCGAGACATTTAGGCTTATTTCAAAGTATCGTTTGTCGTTACCAGAGGCGCCAGTAGACAAGCCATCTTGTTCGGAGTTTTATCTTTGTTTACGTTTCATTAAACAGTTCGCTGAACAAACGAAATTCTAGTTAGGGGTTCCTATTATCGGGTCTGATTATGTTCGACTTTTTTTTTCCTTAATTTTTTTTTCTATCTGATTAGGATTCATTAACTTTAGCGTAATAGCCCTATTCTTCACGAACTAAGCAAATATCTTGATGACATGTTTGAAAGTCCATAAATATAAACAAAACCGAAGTATCAGACATAAGGTCAGTTTCTCGAGTAATGACGATATCTTTCTGTCATATTTTTTTATTAATACTTTTGGAAATTCTTGGCTATGTTTTCATTGTAACAAGGCTTATAATATTTTATAACAAAATAATTTTCGTCAGTAGCTTGGGGGGGGGGGGGAATAAAAAACTGCTGGAATTGAATTGTACAGCAGATTGAAGTACGGATGGTAATTTAATGGCCTGGTTATTTGAGATTCTAAATTTATTTTAGTTCTAATCTGTTTTCACTAATGACTGCAATCAAATGTTTTCGTTTTCAGATCTAAATATTTGCATCAGTGGTGCCGTTTACTCCCTTCCCTCCACGTGACGTATTCCATGTTCGAAGAGTCTTCTTTTCTCAGGGACCCTCAATTGTGTATATTCTTGGAGCAAATCCTGGCCACTCTGGCAGACTTCAGTATCGTATTGGAAGCGTCCATCACCCGAGGAATTAGCCTTTGAAAAAATGGCGCTAGCACCTTAAGAAGCGAAAATATAAGAAAATAGAGGGTGTAAGGGAGTAGTTGTAATGTCTTGGTGCGAAACAATTGGGAGTTAGCCAGGCAAAGGGATGGGCAAGTACAACTCAAAGGAAAACGCTTTAGGGTATACGATACAACTAAGAAGAATGTTCTTTTATTCATATTCTTCGGTGTAAAAGTAGCAACGGGAATGTTAAGTCATGTTAGAGGGAGTCGTAAATCTGTAAAGACCTATTTTCTTGGTTTTCTCATCGATGGCATAAAAGGTTATACGTAGATTTTTATGTTTTGTACTTGTAAAGAATAAAAACTTTGAAATGGTGTTCAGTCTCATTCATGTAACCTAACGCGTGCACAAATAAAAAATGGGAATATACTTAAGGCCGCTCTCACAGTATAAGGGTAACACAGTAGGATAACAGGGCTATCTCCAGATATTTAAGTTTCCTGCCTGCTTTCTCGATCCTCCTGTAATTTCTATAACTTAAAAATACGAAAAGTAAAGAAAAATTACTTGAAGATAACTTGAGGTGACCTGAAAATCTGTAATTCGTCTTGAAAAGGACAAATTACAGCGTAGTGCTAAAACAAACAGAAAAATTTTATTAAAAAAAAGAGGAATTGTAAATGAGCTATCGTGACATTTATAACACAATGCATGGAAGCGCAAAAACAATTGGAAAGGCTTATGTAAAAAACAAGTCATTTATATGATTCATGTTAGAATAGAAAGCAGGGGAAATATAGGAAGAGAAAGGTCTCCAGTCCCCCTTTTTAGAATATTGATGCTCCCTTTGTTACCTTTTTCTTTCGCAGATTAGGAATGCTTACCCTGGGTACGATGGGAAACTCTTACATGCCCTCCATCTTCGCGAGACCCCCATATCCTCTTGAGACCGACATCGTAGGCAGAGAACTATAACATTGAGAGATAGCCCTGTTATCCTTCTATGCAGTGGCGTCGTGCACTTAAATTTTTTTTTGGGGGGGAGGCGATTTTGCATTTCTCTTAATAAAAGAGTTAATGAGTTATAAATGAGTTTTAAATGAAACTTTTTTTTCAGGATGGCAAAAATTTTGGGGGGGCCGCTGTGGCCGCTGTTTACTAACCTCTTTTGTGAATAAACCTTGTAAATGGCGCAAAAAGTTATGGCATAATGTCTTGAAAAACGTTACGTATCTTGATACTTTCTCGACAGTAACGTTCTAATTAGTTGTACCTACCACTTTATGTCAAGAAAACTTTAAAAAAAGTGATTGATAATTTTTCGGTGAGATTTTCGGCTGCAAATACAAAAATTCACACTTTTGAATTTTGGATGTTCATTGTGTCAAAAGTGTTTAACCAATTTTGAAGATTTCTGTTCAAAAAATTATTCTCCCTGTGTACCAGATGCCTGATCGAGAGAGGTTATTTTAGCTCGTGTATTTTCCTTTAAGATAAATTATTTGTAATTTTTCCTATCGTTTTTCTCCAGCATAAGGTCTAAGGAATGTTGCGCATCTTCAGTAGGCAACCGGTTATTTCAGTTATTCGATGTTGTCTGGAAACTCGAACTTTAACAAGACGTAGACAAAAAGAACTGTAACATAAAATAACGTGTAGCCTGAGTAAAATTTTATTAAGTTACCTTACTTTCAGTGTGATTTTTCATTTTTCTTGTATATTTCGGCTATTTTAAGTAAAAGCAAAACAAAGTTTTGGCTCCGTATATTGCTCTGCAGAATGATAAACCTTTCATTTCGACTTGACTGCAAAATTCCTGGAGTTTTGTATTTTCAAAGTTGGTATTCAAACCCCCCGATTCGTATTACATTGAACGCGAACACGACATTTCTCGACAAAATTCAGAAATAGCAGTTTGGCGCAATTTTTTTCTTTATGTCGTTAATATGGATCAGTTGAATAAGGTTAGCATTTTCTGTAAAGAAAATAGTTCTTTGGTAAAGCAAAAGTATATTTTTTAAAACTTATTTATTATTTTTTTAGTTGAGTTTTATGCGTTTTTCTTCGTAAGTCGCTTCCTCCTTGACCCGATGCGATCCTCTAGTAGCAAGCAGTGCTCCTCTAGCCCCAGACTAGTCATAAGCCATAACACAGGAAAAGGGTCAAAGTTGACTATGTAATTCTAACATCGAGTTTACCTGGAGGCAAAAGGTTGCAACTGCTGTTTAATTTAGGTAGCAGAAAGACTAGTAGATGAAGTATCTTTGTGGAAAAAATGAGCCTCTAATTGTCGTATTTATCTTTCGTAGTCAAAATCCGAAAAATCAAAAATTGCGCCAGAAAAGTCTTTTGCATTCAATTTCATGTTGTCAGAAAATGCGTTAAAAAACAAACTAAGTTTTTTTATCCTAAGAAAGCCTATTATAGTTTAATCTGGCGACCCTTTATTTGTTGCTTTGCCACCTTTTAAAACCCTTTTAGAACCAACTATTGACTGTAGTAGACGGCTTACGTGTCGCGCAGTTTCTCGCGAAGTAATTACAAGCTTGAATATCCCGCTTGCACACCGTTGGCTGGCAGTATCAACTCAAGAAGGGTGGCTAACCAATGGAAGGTGGTCTGAAATCAAAAGCGAATGGCGAATCGAACCGAATCCGACCTCCGTTTCACCATTTGGGGCTCCTATTTCAGTAGGATCAAGGTACATTTTGATGCTTGCTTGTGTCGAGTGTTGGGTAGCTTAAATGGACCCAATACTAATGCGAAAAGTAGAACGTGTTCTGCAAAAGTAATTGACGCAGTTACTACCGCAGTACGTTGTGTCATTGCTTCTCTTAATTACCTCACGTTCTTGCTGCTTTCCTAAGCCTTTTCAGCCCGAGAAAATACGCGGCTTGGGGAGAAAAATATCAAAGTTTGGTTTCGGTCCTAACCAACAAAACAAGTCTTTTTCTATCTTCTCGTCACTGAAAAAGTAAGAAGTAACCCTTACCTAAAAAATAATAAACGTTCTAATAAGTTTTCCGAAACTTTAGCTCCAAAAATGGCCGTTTCAACGTTACAATACCACTCGAGTACTTGCCAAGAGCTTTCTGGTTTATCAAGTCCTAAGGAAGAAGAGGATGTGTGCGCAATTTGCTTGTTAGCTCTCCTGGGACAATCCACGGCTTCGCCTGAAGCTTGCAGTCACATTTTTTGCTTAGATTGCCTCTTAGAATGGGCCAAAGTAAACACTTTTGCTGACATAAAACACCTCAAATTGGACTTAAAGTTTTGTTAATCCTGTAAATTTCGTTTTTTATACAGCATGTAAGGACCTGTCCAGTAGATCGTAAGCCTTTTGTGCGTCTGAAGCTCAAAAACTTGGCCCATAGCTTGGAAAAGAGCTTGAATTTGAAATCTGGGGCTCTTGTGCCGCTGGCAGATTTGTTGCCGCCGGGCATTGAAGCTGGACAGGAAGAAGACGCCACTTTTATACAAGAAACGCTGGCCCATGTTGTCTGTCAAGTACTTTAACAATAACCTTCCCTTTCTCTGCGAAAATTTCTGTTTAAAAAAGAAATATTTAACACCAAACTTCTTGCGAAAACTATTAAATTAAGTTACTTGTGAAATCCACGAAGAAATAGGTAAAATTACATAAGTTAGTAAGTGAGTTAACTAGCAGTTCTTAGCTTTTATTGTATTTTGAAGAAATTCTGAAGTTAAAAACTCATAGAATTCCGTAACAGAACGTAGAATTTATAAATCTATAATAAATCTATATTACAGATCAAGAAACAGTACGATATAACAAAACTAACTAATTTTTATCAATTTGCCTTGCATCCTGCTTGTGGGATTTACACAGCAGGTATTTTCCCTAAATTATTGTTTTAGTCGACGGTTTGCAAAATTTGTGCGTCGAAAATCTCATATTTACAGTTATTAATGGTTTTTGACTTCCGGTAGTCGTGTTCTGGCGGGGACAGAGAGGACGAACTGTTGCTGTGCGATTCCTGTGACCGTGGTTACCATTTGGATTGCCTGAATCCACCGTTGGAAGAAGTACCGGAAGGGGATTGGCTCTGCCCACGGTGTCTGGAGGGTGGTACCGGAAGTTCTTACAGAAGACGTAATATCTTGCGTACAGCAGCAGCCGTGCGAGTACGCGCTGCAGTTGAAGGACGCAGAGAACAAATTTTGGCTCGTGTGAGGGTAAATTCACCCTATACGTACTTTAAAAAAAAATGTAAAAAAAGTAGATTCAAGTGTGTTAAAAGGTAAAGAAAATTAAATAGAAAGCTACGTACAGTTTTAAATTTGCGACTTAAACTTCAGATATTTAACACACACTAAGTTACGGAAGTTAAGTTTACATGGTATTGTTGTTAGAAAGCAATTTTTCAAACTGAAATTCGTTTTTTAGGCAACAGCTACAACGCGAAGACCCATTAGACAACAGAAAACCAAGAAACGGAAGGTAACTCGCAAACGGAAAACTACGACCAAAACGATAACAACGAAATCTGGCAGCAAGACAACAGTAAAGACGGTCAGACGGAAAAGGAAATCCAAAGGAAAAACGACCCGACGTGTCCAGCGACCCAAGAAACCTTCAATCAAAACAGTATGACCTTGTACTCACAGTTTCTATTTACAGTTAATTTACTACAAGTTTTAAGACCAATAAGATAAACTTTGTAAATACGATTTATTCAACGAAGCTAAATAATTAGTAAAATGAAAGCATCAGTGAAGTTTTAGTGGAAGCTTTTGAGTGTGCCAAATGCATAGCTCTTAGTAGCAAATTGTAATAAAACCTCGTTGTAATGGATATCCTTCGAACGCAAAATCTGTCCGTTATAATCGCCTGTTCGTAGTAGTCCATTTTTGCTTAAATGGCTTTCGGTTTGCTGGGATCGTAGATCTTGTTCATAAAAGCCCGTTGTCTGTCGTAACCAGTATCCGTTGTAGCGTATTTTTAATCTCTAGCTCAATTAACCTAAAACTTTTTTGTCAAAAGTTTCTGAGTAGTGGACCTCAAAGCTTGTCATATCACACAACGCGGATAATCATATCTCCAAAATATTTCAGTAAAAATTGTAATTAAAAAAATGTTTTAAATAATTAATGTAGCCGATTCATTTAACCAAAAATGCGTCAACTTCCATGACTTTAAGGGCTAAATCGTTATTGTTTAAAATGTTTTCCTGAAATTATTTTTTTCCGTATCCATGAAAAAGAGGTACAATCCTCAATCATTATCAGACAGCGGCAACATCAGATTATTCTTGGCAAGGCGTCTATTTACCTGAAAAAAAAACCTACTTTGTTGATTTCGCTCGAATTCTCACAAATAGTGTTCAGTAGGGCTTTGTTTTTTAACGAACATCCTAGATCCTGAAAAATTACTATATATCCAAAGTACGTTATATTTGACGCCTTTCTGTACAATAATTGGTTTGGGTATAAAAAGGGTTTTTCATCTATCGAAATTTAACTGTACAGCACCTTTAATCGCATGTCTCACATGTTGAATACTTGTTAGCATTTTCCTTAATTTTTCATCCCATGTATTTTTTCTTAGTTCATAAGAAAGGGCTATCTTGCTTTTATCTATTTCTTCTTTGTTTAATACTTGGAAGTTTTATAAATTGGAATCTCGTTGCACCGGATTCTATAGGAAGTAGATAAACTGTACGGTGCATGTAAAGTTTGTTATTTTTCTTTCTTTTTTCTTATGAACAATTGCTCGCTATTTCGTAATTCTTTGGTGTTCAATTTCTTTAGTTCCTTATCTGTATTTGTCAGGGTGTTTACTTATTTGTATTTTTCCTAAATTTAAGGGATTTTGTTCTTACTTATTAACTGAAAATGTCTATTGATTATATGAAGTGTTATTTCGTTATTCATTCCTTTATTACGTCCTATTTTTTTTTTTTTTTTTTTTTTTTTTCAAGGAAATCGAGATTCCGGTCGAAAGAGCGCGAAAACGCATCGCCCGCGTGCTAGGATTGGTGGATCCACGGCGGGGCAGCGCCCTGTGCACCAGCGCTACGCAAACACCCCTTATGCCACCTAGCAGCAAAAGGCTATCTCCGTGGCAACCCACAGTACAGTTGGATTTATTTGGCGACCGTGCTGCCCTCAGTGATGCATCAGACGACGAGATTCCTCCTACTACGACCCGGGCTCCGCCAACAGTCACGCTCCCTTCTTCCTCTGACCTTTTAGGCGCCATTTTAGCTTCCCAAGCCGCGTTAGTTCAATTTGGCAAAAAAGGCAAGAGGGAAGTACCGACCAAGAAGCCGGTACTCGGTAGCACTCCACAGGTACCCAAGGCACGCCCCGTTTCCGCCTCTGATCCGCGAGAATCGAGCCAAAATGGAGCTGCATTTTTGTTTAAACGCAAAAGAACGTCGGTAGTTCCGGAAGGTACCAGCAAAGTACGCACAAATACTGGCAATGGCGGCTCGAGCGAACGCAAAGCCAGTCCACCGGCCAGTACTCCGTCGAGCTACAGTTCATCGTCGTCCAACACGGCTGGCACGTCTTGCGGAGCGTCAGGCAGTGCTACTAACAGCAATGGGCGTGGCAGTGGTAACGATGACGGCGAAGATCGGGAGAAAAAGCCGGTACCGACTGCAAGTACCGGCAATACTAGTATTGCACCGGAAAAGGAAGAGAACGAAGATGAAGAGAACGACTTGGATTTGTACAGTGACCTGCCCCAGGCGGAAATTCCGCCCACTGTTGCTTTAGAACCAACTGACAGTGCAACAGACACGCCTACCAAAGCCACAACGCCCGAACCGGACGTTGACGACGAAGAAGAAGAATCGGATCTGGTCATTGACGATAAAGAACAACCGGAATCGAAGGAAAACGCCACGTCCGAGAAGGACAGCCATACTGACCGGAGTGGCACGCCCCTTTTTGACGAACCGGTTGAAAACCACCCCCCCAAGGCGTCGTTACAGTCTCGTGCTGCAGTTACCACAAGTACCGTGTCGCTGGCAACGCAACTGTTGTCAGTAACGCCTCCCGCAATACAAGCCACACCCCATGTCAGGACCGTGACGTCCTTGCCCCGCCTCCCGACGGTTAACACTCACCTAAAGGCGGCAGCGGCAGCTTTTAGCGCTTTAAACCAACGACCACCTATTAGACCACGCCCTCTGCCTAATCCAGCCCCCAGTCCACCTTTAGCCAGTAATTCACGTCCGCTTCTGGACGATATCAAGTCTTCATTAGTCAGATCCTTGGCAACGGTGTTGAAAGAGAGCCTCACTTCGGCTATCCGTCGTCAAAGTGGTGATGAAGCGAGTAGTAAGTCAGAGACTGAAGACGAGCAGAAAAAGACGCCCCCACTGGGCGGTGTATTGACCTACGAGCCGGTCCCCGCCCCAGTAAACGTCACTTACAATAATAATAAAGCCAAATCGGTGTCTTCGGCATCGGATTCCGCGGATGATGGCGAATTCCACGCGAAATCGAAGATTGAAGGCGAGAAGAGTGATGTGGGCGGGGCTAAAAGGAAGGAAAAGAAGCGAAGAAAGAGTTTGGTAGCTGATATCTTCGGTAGCGACTCGGAAGGCGAGATAGAATCGAAGTGTTCTGCGAAAAACGGAAAGTCAAGAGGAAGATCCTCTTCCGGTAGCGATTCTGCCAAAGGTAGAATCAAAGATTCTAGCAAACTACCTATTTCTAGCAAAGCCTGCAGCCAAAATAGACCAGCTCATACAGTAAAAGTACCAGAATCACCTGAATCAGAGCTTAGAAATAAGTCAGAATCACATGAGAGGACGGAATCAGAGCCTAGAAACTTAGAATCACCCGTGAAGATTGGATCAGACACTAGTAGCAAGTCAGAATCAATAGAGAACAGCAAATCAGAGGCCCGAAATAAGTCAGAATCACCTGTGAAGACAGAGTTGAAGATAAGATCAAGTACGAAATGCAAAATCAATGATTCACACGATTCTGAAACTGTTAGTAATCGAGTTGACGCCATAGATTCGCTACCGCAAGCCGACTGGACTGAAGCAATCGATTCTCCCGAGTTTGACCACGACACAGACGCCGAGCGCCACCAGGCAGCCCCGCCCGAAGATTTGGAAAACATTTCGGAAGGTGATGAGCCTTTCGGTGAAGACGGTGAGCTGGACGATAGCGACGAAGAACGGAAGCGTAAAACCAACGAGCCAAGCCCCAAATTCCGTCGCGTAATTGAAGTCACACCCCCACCACAAGACAGCGTTGTGTTGGGCAGCAAGGCCGGTTCATCCGGCGATTTCGAAGAGGGTGAAATCGTTGAGCCTAAACCCGAGCCCGAAGTGGAAGATTTAAGCCCAGAGGAGGTTCCTGATGGCGCCACCGGTGACTCTGAAGCTCCCAAACCGCCCAAAGAGAAAAGTGATGAATCGGAGTTGACGAAACTGACGTTTAAAAAGCCAAATAAGAGAAAAGACCGCCATTACAGGGACGGTACCGAGATCGAATCTAAGGTGGATACCAAAGATGGCGATTTGGCGGCTCGGGAGAAGAAAGACGAAAAGAAAAGCTTGGGGAAGAAGGATAAAAAGAAGAAAAAGAAAAAGAATGAAATTGTCGGTCGCCGGAGGCGATACAGCTCCTTTGAACGGTCACCGTCTTCCACCAGATCTAGGTCAAGGTCACGGAATCGGTGCGATTCAAGATCAAGATCAAGGTCGTTGTCTGATTCACCACCGCCGCGGAGACAAAGATCGCGGGACAACAAGGACAAGAAGCGTCACCGTGACGATTCTTACTCGTCGTCGTCGTCGAAGAAGAAGAAATTGAAGAGCAAAGACAAAGACCGGGAGAATAAGGTGAAAGAAGACAAGAAGAAGAAAAAAGGTGACGTAGATAAGGCCGTGTTTGCCACCGGTGACAATATCGTCATCAGTCTGCAGTTCAGGGGCGGTGACCGGGAGCCGGAGCGTAAAAAGAAGAAAAAGAGCGACAAAGACAAAGAAGAGGCAGGGCCTAAGAAGAAACTCGAAGAAAAGGAGAACTTGGTGAAAGAATCGGAAAAGGGTGGCTGTAGTGACGACCGTAAGAGAAAAAAGCGAGAAAAGGGAGCAGTTAAAAGTGATAAAGAGACGGGGCATAAGAAAGACAAGCTTAAACACAAAGAAGATGACAAAAAACGAGCGTCACCAATACAGCAAGGCGTCACCTCGGAAGATTCGAGATCACGAAGCCGATCGTGGTCACCAGCAAGATCACCGTCACCAAAGAAACCAGTGTCCAAACCTGGTTTGATGAGAAGGCCACGGCCACCGAGGCCTTTACCTCGTGGGCCGCCAATTCTGATCGACCTAGACACGCAAGAAGTCCTGAAGGTGGAGCCACTCGTTACCGACGTTATTGTCGTCACCGATTCGGAGGAAGACGAGCTACCGGTGGCGAAGAAACCCCGCCCTGAGGTCAGAAAACGTGTCGAAGAGGTGGAAAAGGAGACGGTGACGCTGAAATCAACACCCTCCAAATTGGCGGGCCCCAAGACTCCACCTGAGCCCACTGTCAAGTTCACTTTAGTGACGAAACGCCCCGTGCTTCCGTTTAACAATCCATTGTCGAACGAAGACGAAGAGGAGGCGCCATCTGAGGATGCCAAAAAAGACACGGTGTCAGTTTCGTCACCATCAACGGTGACACCTACGGTGGCGCCACCACCCACCAGTTCGTCGTATGACCCTGGTGAACCGACCAACGATTCACCCAAGAGTGTCACCAACGCCCACCTGTCACCAAAGCCCACTTTGTACACACCCATTCACCTGCCACCGCCGTCCTTACCACCACAGCACCTAAACCCCCCAAATACATCCATGTTCCCGCCCTTTTTCGCCAATGTGCCACCAATGGCATTCAATCCGAACTTGATGCCCTTTATGCATGGCCACCCGAGTCACCCCAGCCTACCACCGCCGCCGTTTAACCCCCAGCAGCGGCTACCGTTCGAAAACCTTAATTTGCCACCACGGCCGGCCACCATGTTTATCCCCGCCCCCGTTAGACCACTGTTGGTCAACCCGGTCACCAGACCACCACCTCCAGCGAGTACCGTCACCACCCACGTCACAGCAACGGTGACATCGGCCGTCAGACCGGCCGAGCTTAGTTCGCGTGGTAATGGTGTTGGACCGCCGTCACCGACCTCTAGCGAGGGCAGTGTGTTGCTAGGGCCACCGTCTATGTCACCGCCGTCACCCACGCCCTCACAATCCATGTCTCCGCCCCCTATCAAAGAAAGTAAAGGCAGTTTTGACACGCTGCTTTCACCGGAAGCGGCGCCCAAGATGGAAAGTGGCCGGAACAAAGGTTTTACGAAGGTTGTGGAGCATAAAAGTAGAGAGAAAAGCAGTAGAGAAAGCGGGAAGAAGGATAAGAGAGGAGAAACGAAGGTGGCTCCACCGGTGGGCGAAAATGGTAAAATGACGGAGGAAGTGCCGGGTTCGGCAGCTGATTTGGTGGTCAAAGAGAAGGTAAATTGCGTTGATATTAAAATTTTGCGATTAAATTTTACTTTGAAATTAGTTGAATTTTGGTTTGAGCTTAACTGTTAATACTGCGTTAATTAATTTAATTGTCTTTGCTTCTTGGTTGCTTGAATTAAGGTTAATGTTTCGGTTGTGCTGTGTTACTTATTTTTCTTTAACCCTGTTTCGATAGATTTTGTTATTTTTGATGCATTGTTTGTGGATGTTTGACTTATTTTTGATTGATTGATGGTTTCATTTGTGTTTCTTTTGAGTTTTTCATTTCAGTTCTTAATTGCTCGAGTTTTCTTTTATTATTTATCATTCATAGAGTTCTTAATGTTTAATTTTTGCTGCTTAATTTTATAATTTATTATAGATTTTTTCTATTTAGGAACGTGCGATTTTTAAAATTTTGATTATTTGATTTTGGGGGTTTTCTTTATTTTTATTTGATTTTGGTTTTTAGTTCTTTTCTGGCAGTTCAGTTTTGTATTGTTTAACTTTTTAATTATTTGATTTTTAGAAGTTACATATAAGTTGTTAAATTATTGTGTTTTTTTCTTATATAGCTAGCTATTTGCTTAGCATCGTATTACTTTGTAACAGCGTAATATAGGGTTAAAGTTTGAAATTTGAGGCTGCTATTGACTCTTACTGTTCTTTGCAGTTCCTGGTCAAGTTAAACAGACAAGAGCGAGTCATCGAGGAGGTGAAGCTGGCGTTGAAGCCCTACTACCATAAGAAATTGGTGTCGAAAGAAGATTACAAAGAAATAATGCGACGAGCAGTTCCTAAGGTAACTTCATCTTTATGATAACTGTCATCTTTCTGTCAGTGGTGTTTTCATAATAGATTAAGAATCTCTGACAAGTTGAGAAAAAAAGGTCGTCCTCTAAGAATTCTAAAAATAATTACATCGTAATATTTTTCCACGAAATTGAATTTCTTTATTCACCTTGGGTTGGGTTAAGTTCAGTGAGGTTAAATTGATTAGAGTTTATTAGGTTAATTTTGGTTAACTTAGAATCGTTATTTTGTATTAGGTTAGGCTCAGCTGGTTTAGCCGCAGTTTTTTTAAAGCTAAATTTGTTTTGCGTAGTTATGTTTGAGTTTGGTGTGTTAGGGTTCGGCTAATTAGGTTAGGCGCATTTTTTTAAACTGATTTAGATTAGGGTAGATTGTGCAAAATGTTCACACTAGATGTGCCTGGAACTGTAAGAAAGGATAAGACTTAGCCGACGCTATAATAGTACAGGCATCGAAATTTTGGGGAAATAAAAGTTAGTTCGCAAGAACATTATTAATTGCCTTTCGTTTATTATTAAATGCATGTTCTGATAAGAAAAAACCCCATATAAGACGAGTTTTCCACTCCGGTCCTGAGCCGTTCGACTTAAGCGGAGAATATATGTAGAAACATATAAATATAAAAATAGATTGCATTTCGAAAGCTTCTGCAAGAGAATGCCTCTTAAAGGCTGATAAATCAAACGCCAGTCAATATTTCGTCTTTTTCGAGGAAAAGTCATGAAATTCTCGGCTTAGAATTTATGTTAACTCTCTAATTAAAATAAAACTAATTAGTAACACTGAAAAAAAATTATTTAATACACCATGACGATATATTAAATAATTTTGACGGTATATTAAATTATTTAGCATACCTTGACGGTACATTCATTAATTTTGAGGGCATTCTAGCTATTGCATTAATTGTTTTGATTCTTGGTTGTTTTTCTGTTTAGATTTGCCACACGAAGAGCGGAGAGATTAACCCCGCTAAAATCAAGCAACTGGTGGAAGGCTATGTCCGGAAGTTTCGGCACATGCAGAAAAAAACCGTGAGCAGCACAAGCGCTGCGCCCAGCCAGTCGCACACGTCACGGAAATCTAAGGCGCCAGCGTGATGTCAAAAAATAAAAAGTTGTTAAAAAAGAGAATTTTAAAAACAAATGAAACTGGTAGCACTTTTTCTTCCATCGAAGGCGAAGTCGACATCGCGGCAGAAATGTTAAAGAGAACATTTAATGGGATGGTGGCCCTCAAAGAATTGTATCATGAAAATAAGCCCTCCCCTGTTTCCCCCCACTTCCCCAACGTGTCTGTAAAACATTTCATTGCTAAACTTTTAATAATAAGGAATATTTATTCGGTTCATTTTTTTCTGAGCCTTTCTTTGAATAAAGGTAAAATACATGGAAAATTTTTCGTAGGAAAACGATGAACATGAGAGACAACAAAAAAATGTTTGAAAATAAAACGAGCAAAAATTTTGACGCAGATGGCATTTTTATCCATTTTCTTTTATTTACGATTGTCTGGATTTGATTATAGTAATTTGTTTGTGCTCCAGCGCCAATACTGGCAGTGTGTCAAAACTTGTAAGCTTGGTACCTATTTGCGAATTGTGCACAAGTTTTTCTTACTGTTACACGAATATGAAAGCGGATAAGCATTTAAAGTACCAATCGAGAAGGTTCAAGCAAAACTAAAACGAATCTGTCGAAACCTAACTTTAAAATGTCATCTGGGTGACATTATTCATTTGAAGGTAGATAGTAAAAATATCTTCATGAGAATTTGCAGGCGTACTCCAAATGAATTCTGCCAATTTAATTTCGTATGAAAATTGCAGGGAAAAAAAAGAGAAGTGCAACTTTTCAATTTGCAAAACAGCGAATTCGAAAATAATTATTATCTTTATTTGTATCAAGAACATCCGGAAGTATTTCGTGGAACACTTTACTCTGTCGCCCCATTTCTTGGAATATTTTCTTTGACTTCTTTTTAGCGCGTGACGATCGGTAATAAGCGGGACTTAATTATCAGTGTAAGATACCCACCGGGGAATGAAAACCCTATGAATTAAACGCGAGCTTGACATTAACCGAGTTGGTATTAACCTAGTTTGTTTTTATTGAATTCAAATGGGAATTACGTGGGACTTTGGCTAACCTTGAGGTTAAGCGAGCATGAACTAACCGACTTGAAGTTACCTGAGCTCGACCGCATATGTGGTCTATATAAATCTAAAATTAGAACTAAAATTGAGTTCAGTTTATTACCAAGTTTTGGGAAACAGAATCATTATTTGGAAGTGTAGTATTAAAAAAATAATAAAAAAAGACCCAACTAAGAGTACTATGCTAACAGCATGGCACTTTGTACAAAAGTGACGGGTGCGGGACAGTAGCGTTCCACAGAGCCTGAAGTGGGACACACTCTCGCAACTGCTGTTGCGTTAGGTATAGGAGCTTCGATTTTTTTTTTTTTTTTGAAGTACAGTACATATTATTGTAAGGTACTGAGCTCTACCAATTTTTAGTTATGTAATGTCCCTATATTTTTTCTACCATATTCAGGGAGCGTTTAAACTACCAATTATTTGTAGGAAAACAGCCCGTCATGGCTCCCGCGGTTTTTTACGCAATTTTTCATTATGAATACAGGGAATTTTCATACAGCGCATAGGCGTTTGGCCGAGGCCTTTTGTGGACCTTGTACGTTACAACCAGTGTACGTTATAGCGAAATTTTACTTTAGTGTCTTTGAATTAAAATAATTGTGATGTAATTTCTTTTCGCAAAATTACACAAAACTGATGCGATCTGTTATGCAGAGCGATAGTAAATCTAAGCTCACTGAGATTTTGAAAGCTCCGAACATGGATGAAAGTTTTTTCAATTAACTAAAAGATTATGGATTATATATA